>JAVJAQ010004777.1:0-40872 GCA_032362365.1 Zygogramma bicolorata | reverse complement strand
ATATATATATGATAGAGCAAATCAAAAAATTAAAATAAAGAAATATGAAGTAATGTTAACAGATGTTAACAAACCATGTTGGTATCCGCAATCGTCTATGGTCGGTTATTTCCTATGGTGGGGAAAATGGGGAGGTGCTAACCATGAGGCGCACTGGTGCTACTAAAAGAGCGCGCTGATCGGTTTTCAGCGAGAAATGAATGTCTTGGCGCGAGATTCTCTTTCACCGAGCCTCAGTTGGTACATCCTTCGGATAAGTGATTCAAACTGATTCCGGATTTCTACGCTGAATGACTGCGTGCATCGTTGTTGGGAATGTAGGCGGCTTCCTTCAACTTTCTTTTCTACCAGAGCTCCTCTCTCTGTATGACTTCGGCTTCTGCCCATTTGATGCTGTGTCCAAACAGGCTCCGCTATTCCCGATTTCGTGGTTTCTCCTCGGTTGTTTTTTGTGTTCACCCACTCTCACTTCCAATGGTCTTCTGGTTTCTCCGATGTAGGATTTGCCGCACTCGCATGGTATAAGTTTCCTGATCGAAAACAGACTCTGACGGTGTATTTTCCTCCTACCCTTTTGATCCTCTCTGAAAGTCCTTTCACGTAGGGGACGAAAAGAACTTGTTCCAATGTTTCATTTACATTTTACATTATACTTTGGTTCGTCCGGGCCAATGTCTTATCCACTATCTTCTTCGAGTAGCCGTTCTTCTGAATATTACTCCTTATGTTGTTCAGTTTCTTGTCGAATCTTTCCTTGGTGTTGCATAGATTGACTGCCCGATAAATCAGACACTTGACGATACCCCGCTTCGTAGATTGATGGTAGTTGGATTGCTCGTTCAGATATCGTCCAGTATGCGTTGCTTTCCTGTAGACCGATGTTTCCCATATATTTCTGGTCCTCTTCACCTTCACATCGGGAAATGACAGTTTGCTCTGATATAATTTTTCCATTTCGAATTTGATAGTGGGCTGCACGTTGTTAAGGCATTTTAGAAATGCATCCAAATCTGCATCTTCGTGGTTAAATAATATGGCTGTGTCGTCGACATATCTCAACCAAGACACATGGTTTCTTCTTGGCGTGTTCGATGGCGAAAGCTTCGAACCATTCCATGTTTGTAATATATTAAGTAATTCTGAGTATCCCGGTAAATCGGTATCAATATTGATAGCATGCCCTTTGCGCATGTCCTGATTTTTCCAAGAAAGATTTTTCACGATGTTCATGTAGAATGTAGATGTTGGCTATAACCGGGGATAGTAGTGATCCCATTGGCTGGAAAAACGATCCTTCAAATGAAAGTAGCAATTCTGAACGCAACATTCCGGCAATTCCATGATGCCCCTTACTGGTAGTGTTCTATTTTTCGAACTATCGTCTTCTCTCAGCTTCCTTTTGATGATCTCGAGTGCCTCTCTGACGGCAACGTTGGTGTAGAGGCTTTCTACATCGTAGCTGACTAGCTGACCTTCTTCTCTGGCCTCAACTCTTTTCAAAAGTTCAACAAAATGTCTGAAGTTTCTTACAGAGAACGAGAAGTATCCTTGTAGTGGCTGTAGGATGGGGAGAAAAAAATTTGCGAGTCTGGGGGATGCTGAATTCCTGGAGCTGATGATCGACCTGATCGGTGGATTTTCGGAATCTCGTAGAGGTGAGGTAGCTTGCTGTGATGAGGCGTTAGTGAGAATCTCTCCCCGTTTGAAACATAAACTTTATACTCCTTCAGTGTTAGGCATACCTTCCTCTCTATCGATGAAGTGGGGTTTCTGGATACCGTACTGTTTTTTCCTTTCTGCAGCACTTCCTAGACTTTTGTCTCTTACTCGTCGGTGTCCATCACTACTCTGAGGTTTCCTTCATCTGCAGGTAAAATTTTGATTGTATCATCTCTTCGTAACCTGATCAATGCTTGATGCTGTGCTCGGCTGATATTGGATATCGGGTGTGGGGCGCGCTCAATCTGCTCTTTTATCTTCTATCTGAAGTCCTCCTCCTGAAAATGTTCGATGAGGCAACTTGTTGACCTTTTCCCAGTAGTGACTCTTCTGTCGTTGTGAGTGGAAGATAGATCATGTTTACGACGCTGGAAACTTTGTTGCTGTTCAGGTTCTGAGATTTATCCGAGTGTTGTTTCCTGAAGAATTTTCATACATCTGCCGTTGGATTTTACAAATATTGGTTCGTTGTCTTCCTCCGCGGTGTGCCTTCAAATTCATTCGAATCGTCCCGTGGCGTCCTGTAGTAGAGTGGCAATTTCCCATGGTAGCGATGGTAGCTGATTTGTAACCAAAAATCCGTTTCAACCCCTTAGGTTTAGATTTGATTGCTCTATTATTCGATTTATAATTTCATAAGATTTTCATTTCCTTTTTTTAATTATTTCTGAGCAACAGGTTTCAATAGAGTTAATAATATGAACAATGGAAATTCGAACCGATATCACTCAGTAAGAAACATTTTCAACCACATTCAAGCAAACGGGAGAATATATATTATTTATTCAGACAAGCCTTATTCATTCATTATCATTCACTAAATTTAACCAAGACTCTCCAGTACAATGGATTTGTGAATTCAATAGTAACAATGTTAAATTGACGTTGAAAACAATAAAAAATACAAGACAGTCAAGAAATATGCAACTCAAAGATATATATTCCCACCAATATTATATGTTAAAGATCCCTAATGTGTTTGAATTTGCTTTCTTATTCCTGTACACTTCATTTGTCACATCCATTTCCCACACTCCATTCTCTCCATAAGAAACTCAAGTTCTCAAATAAAAAAATATGTGTTTATTCGAATTTTCAGACCAAGGAAATCCCTCCAAAGATTCGTCAGATTATGAATCAGCAGCACCAGGACATCAAACCGAATAGTCTATGCGCTCGGGTATTTCAAAATGACATTTTGTTTCATTTTCCAAATGTCACCTCATCTTGCGTCCCATCCGAATCTCCATTATTTTGAATGAGAGCTTCGGCCTCACTGAACATCACTCATAATGGTGAGTGATCTGAAAATTTAATTCCTTATTTATCAGTGCATGAATCCCATGCCTTTTTGCGACAAAGCTCTTTATTGGTATTCTTGTTTGTGGACACTTGTATGGTATTGAGAAACTGACGGAAATTAGCACGTGTTTCATTAGGACATAATTGAAGTTCCTATAACTGTACAAACTAATATGATTCAGATATTTCAATTTTAATCACATTTTGTTTTCGCATTTATTCCCAAGAACTGTCACATGATACAAATTGAAACAGTTTCAAAACAAACAACATTGAATTATACTGTTTACGACGTTTCACTTGCGCAACATTAATGCATTTATTCACTATAATCATGCTACTCCCATTTATGAATATCTTCGTAGGAAATTCTTGTAGGCACCCGGATCTACGGCTACTTCAAAAATAGATTGTAGAGTTCGATGATGACTAAGATAAATTTCAATCATATTCCATTATAGTACACTTTGACTAACCGGTGAACCTTGAAGAAGGAAACGTGTCCTCATTTAGGTCAACATTGAAAGAAGACACAGTGTATAAGTAATGATTCGGGATGAGAAGGTACCTTCATTACCTCATAAGTTTGATTCTGAATGATTTTTTTTCCTTTGAGTGGGAGTCTCGGTGGAAATAGGTCGAACTTTATTGTTTAACCTACTTAACTACTTAAAAATTCAACTAAATGGTTCGAAATAAAATGATAGAGCTCTGACAAAATATGTTTTTTTCGAAAATGGTGGAATAAGAATATGTGGATAAAATTCAAAGAAATAATAAATGAGAGCTGATAAAATTAGATCGGAGAATAAGAGAAAAAATCAATATGAAAAGCTGAACAAAATCAATAAAGTCTGAAAAATGAATCCCCCAAAATCGAATGAATTCGAAAAAGAACGAAAAAGTTTAAAAATGAAATATTGAAATAACTCAAAATTTGGAACGGAGTTCCAACCGAATATAATCAACGTTTGTATCCTCAATCGTCTTCTTGTTATAACAGAGTTTTTCTTTATGATTTCCAGAGAGTACATAATCATTCTGTTATTTCTCCAATATTTTCTCATTCATTTTCCTGGGTTTCCACAGGAGAAATAGCAAATACGCTAGCGTAATAATCTGTAAGACAATCCAGAGCACTTTGGTATCCAAGACAATCAGCCGACTCTTGCTTGCATAAAGCTCTGCTTTCGGGGCGCACTCGAGTGATTACCCCTTTAACGCGCAAAACAATTTTTTTCTGAAAGCTCACATTTCAGTGCCAGGTACCATATGAAATGGTGGTCTAGTGTCTAGTGGGCAGAGGTTAATATAGCTACCAAGAGAAAAATTTATGAAACCAACATTTCATACTGATAACAGAGAAGGCAAAACTGATAATAACATCATCATTATGAGTGGTAAGGAGCAAAAGAGTCTGTACATAATGCAACTTTACAAGTTTGGCAAATTGTATTGCTATAGAGCAGGGTTTCTCAACGTGGGGTCCATGGACCCCTAGGGGGTCCGTAGCATATGTACCAGGGGTCCACAGTAGGTCAGTTAGAAAACAGAAAACATGAGTTAATGGAACAAAGATCAAACTGGGCAGGGTTTCTTAGCAGCGCAGTTGTTTTATGTTTGTTTCTGATTCTGATCGCTTGCCAACTGAGATCGGTCACCGACTATCTATCCATTCCAGAATTATTAAAATGTCGCCAAATGTTTTGAAGCAAGTTATTGAAGAACTGAATGCTTCACCATTTCCATTCAGTGTGCAATTGGATGAAAGCACCGATGTTTCACAATGCAGCCAACTCTTGGTGTTTGTTCGTTACGTCCATCATGACACACGTAGTATCAAAGAAGAGTTTTTTTTGCGACTCGCTCTTAGCGACTACTGAGGCTTCCGACGTCTTTGAGATAGTTGAAAGATTTTTCAACGAACATCATATCGATTGAAGGACTAAACTAGGTAGCATATGCTCCGGCAATGCTTGGTTACACATCTGGTTTTGCTGCTTTGATCAAAAAAGAGATCCCTCATGTCATATAATCACTCATTGTTTTTTACATCGACACGCCCTAGCTTCACGAACTTTGTCCACTTATTCAAAGGAAGTTATGTCGATAAATATAAAAATAATCAACTTCATCAGAGCAAGAGCCTTAAACCACCGCCTGTTTAAAAGACTTCGTCAAGAAATGGAATCAGAACATGAAGTACTGCTTCAGTAGTTCGTTGGCTGTCAAGGGGACAAGTCTCAAAGCCCTTGTTCGAGTTGTGAGCAGAAGTGTTACTTTTTTTGAAAGATGAAATAAATACACCTTATGAATATCTCAAGAGCGAAGATTTTTTACAAGGGCTAGCGTACTTAGCAGATATTTTTTCTCATTTGAACGAAATTAACCTGTCTTTGGAAAAAGAGGACAGAATCTGATAACTTCGCAAATTTTCCGATGTAACAAGAGTTGGTGACACAAGGTGACTGGAACATAACGAAAATTACATCAAAAATTCAAAACGAAATGTCTAAACATCTGAAAATATTACAGACGTCTTTTGAAGGTTATTTCAGCTCCGAACAACTCAAAGAAACATGGGTGCGAAGTCCCTTTTTATTTTTAATAGAAATTGACAGCATCAGCGATGAAGATCTCATCAAAGATGACTCAATTGACATGAGATCTAAAGCAGTTTTGAAGGCTGAATTTCATGCAAAAGGTCTTGGCAAGTTTTGGTGTTCTTTGGGTGAAGCTCACCCTCTTCTTTTCAAGCGAGCTATGTCCGTTCTGATACCATTTGCTACTACGTATTTTTGTGAGGCCGGGTTCTCGGTTTCAGTGTCAATAAAAATGAAAAGTCGAAATCGCTTAAACCACGCCGATGACATGTGCTTTGCTTTGCCGAAGACAAACCCACAATTTAACGTTCTAATCGAGGCCAAACAGTAACAACCTTCTCATTAGTTTCAGAGAAAAGAATAGTGCCATTATTACTACCAACTAATAAAAGTGATTTTTCGATATAAATTGGCTTATTTTCTTTACTTAAGATTAAGATATCCTTCGATAGGGGTCCGTGGAATTATTTATATTGTGAAAGTGGTCCGTGACTGCAAAAAGGTTAAGAAACCCTGCTATAGAGGTTTCGGGGAGCAGATCATCATCCAGATAATCCTTGACCTCGAATTACGAGTCAAAATGATCTCTGTCCATCAGAAGTTCTTCTATATCTTCCAACTCCTATTGAGTCAGCAATTTTATTCTTTACACGTAGAATGAATAAATATTCCATGAAAACTCGCATTTTCATAGTGTTTTTTCAAATAATATCTTGTCAAATTATATTCTAGAAAATGCTGATTCAGATGTCATCAAGGTCTTTTGGTGCATGTTCTAGCACAAAACAGAATTGCTCCAGCGTTATTTGAACTGGGTGAATGGGAATATGAAAACTTAAGCTTTTCGAAAATAGGTAAAACTTGTCCAGAAATTATGTTTTTTTCGGCAGTGAAATCATATAAAGGGGATAATTTAATGATGTCAATGTAATAGAAGCATGTACAGAAGGCGTACCTATTATTATTCTTCAATAAAATGAACGAAATACAAATATTTTCCTATCAGACGATGGCAAAACACCGAAAAGGTCTACTAGTTGATGTCACAAATGGACAGTGGTATCCACTGCTACCACGACTGGGCACAAATGCGAATTTAGCGTGATGTCCACATACTTGGTATCTATATTAACCATAAGTTCACCTAGATTAGCGATTAGGATCGCTAGGATCCAATTTGGGAGAACGGTCAAGCTACTACGGGACAAAGTACGTTGCGCTAAAGGATTTTAACAAAGGGAAGTATGAAAATTTAATTTGTTCATCTTCATGATTTAATTTAATTAATCAGGTGGCGTCATTGCTGTATTATGTTTGCTTCGACCCATTCAACAAAAAATGTCAAACAGGATAAATGAAAATTTATTCATCCTCCTTGAGGAAGCTATTGTATAGCAAAACACGTGTCGCACTATTGTTAACCCATTGTCAGTGAGAATAGTACAGAAAACTGATATTTTCATGTTGAAATGGACAATGGGCATGTTCAATTCAATTTTTGAACTATTTAGTTTCTAACATGTAGATATGAATAGATCAGGAGAATTAAATAACTACCACTCTACTGCAGATATAGCTGCAACCGTCCACAGAAATCAGAAGTTCGACGTTCGAAAAATTCTAGAGATTATTTATTATATCATATTATTAGAGAAGAATCGCTCGGTATATACTCTATATATTTTTCGAAAGACATTTTCAAAACAAACCCTACTAACCCTTCAATACCCGTTTTTTTGCTTTTTGACAAAAAATTGGCAAGGGTATTTTTCCTCACAGTAAATTTTTGGTAGGTATACTTTTTTCAACTGTATTATTCGTTGCATACAAGCACATATTACCACAATTTTGCAGGCTTTATTATATATGTCTTTAGGTATATGTCACGGAACGACTTTCCCGCATGCCATATCCGATTCCCCTGGTGTTGTGCTGCCATCTTTATTCCAAGAGCTCTATTTGTGTGGATAGATTTCTGAAGGTTCAATTGGAATGGAATATTTCGAAAAATGAAATTTCCAGACAATAAATGGAGAGGTGTTATTATAAATGCAACATCACGCATTCAAGGGCTGATATGGAAAGCAATGTATGTCTTTCAATTTAATAAACCAAAACTTTTGAATGCTACGTTTTCAACGAGTACCCTGTATATCAGTGGTTCATTCAAAAAGGATAAATTCGTTGATATCTGAACCTTTTATACGGATGCTCCAAAGGAAGAATGTGATAAGCAGTGTATGTTTCCTCACAGGAAACACCAAGGTCGGATGCATGAGTATGATTTTAAATACATTTTTAGGGGATCTTCTGATATCTTGTTAAAGAACAACAATGGTTCCGTTTTGAAATTTGAATCTGCCGACTTGTTAGATTTCCAAGAATGGCCCGGTATCGGATAGATGAATGAAGAGCCTTTTCACACAAGTATTTTTCAAGTTGAAAATATTGAAAGTTCTTTCACGCTAACTGTGTCAGACCCTGATTTCTTGTTGCATTCAATGGTAAAAGGTCATAGGCCTTTTTACATACTGTGTGGATACTGTATACTAGTTCTATTGTATTATTATTCATTTTCTTAAAACTAACGAAAAATCATTATCCATTCCATAACATTGGAAATGTTTCATCAACGTTCTATTCTTGAGATCATTCTTTTTCTTTCTGTGTGGTTAACGAACACAGACAGTAAAACATATTTTAGAGAACAAAGGTTCTATTGTTATTATTATTATTATTTTATTATAACCATTCGCCGCCGATGCGGCGCTATCAACATTTTTTTTCAAAAAAAGGGTCTTGTGGCCACTTTTGATAGATCTCTCAATTCTCTTTCCAACACTTCAATACTTTTGATAATTGGGCTAGCCGTTTTCGAGTTATAACTAGTTCCATTTCATTATTGATAATCTTCAGACTAACCAAAAATCATTATTACATTGGAAATGTTTTATGAACATACTATTCGTGAAATTTTTTCTTCTTTTTATTCTTTCAAACCTGGACGGTGAAACATAGAACAGAGGTTCCATTATTATTTTATTACCATTTGAACAGATTATTTGAATAACTAGTCATTTGCAAAAATTACTACATATACTGGTAGTTTATGCAACACTGGTCAGTTTCGTAATATTTTTCAATATTGTCCCGAATTGTAATCTAGTTATGTCAAAATTCATCATTTTTTTTTAAATTGAGATCATGAATTATTCAAGGGTTTCAAATTAATTTCTGGTGAACCGTATGCATAGTATGCAAATCAAAATCCTAATACGATTTGAAAGGATCAAGGATAATTTTGGGCGTTGATGGATATAGTTACGAGTAAGTGTGAAAATGGGTTCAGCGTTAAAATTCTATTACAATGATCATTTACATATTGGTGGTCTAATTAGCGATCAGGATATTTCACTTTTTATCACCTTCTGAAATAGGAGCTTCATTGTTGTGGTCAAAATTAACACCTTGACAAGTGAAAGTTTCAATCGTCTGGCTGGCTAAAAGCATTATTGTATTTTTTGTAATATCTCACACATCTATTTTTGAACTCCATTGAAGTACAATCATGAATCACTGGGGAAACTGAAATGATTGTAGTGACTATACATAAATGAAACTAAAGTTCAGACGCGTTTGATAAAAGTATACATATAGATAAATTGGGTTGCTACAATTACGACAGAATTCATATTTCCGAAGACAGAATGCATTATTATAGTATATTATGCAACGATCGTGTAATAACCATTACATGAGAGTTGCATACGCTATTTTATCTACACCCGATAAATAGTGAAGAACTACAAATAGGCATCATATTTATATTTGTATTGCACACAATAATACTGATCAAACGAATTTCTTTGAAAAATTCTACAGAATTGTAATTAATAGTATTACTTCGAGAAATAAAACGATGAGATATGAAAAGAAGATCAAAAATCTATGAAAAAAAAGAGGTACTCGAAGCCGGATTCGAATCAATGTCTGTTCCATCTAGAATAATCAATCTCAGCGCCACAGACGGCTCGGCTACGGAGAGCCCACGAATTTTGATGAAAAAATAAGTAATAAATCATGCATTTGTCGAATGAAAAATTTAATCATTCTAACTGTATTTCTGTCAGTGAAGGTGTCGAAGGTGATTCTCCCATATGGCTGGTATCAGACATTTTGTTATGATTATCGAAGTTTGGCTATATTCTTCAAAAGTTCGATACCTATACCGTTTTTGACTTGACAAACGTCAAATTCAGAGCATGCACGTCATGCTTGATTGAAAAATTATGGGTTTCTATTGGTTGAAAATCTGTATCACAATGAAAAATCTGTATCGTAATGGATTTCATTATAAAACGGGTTGTGGGCATATAAGTGTATCATTAGAGTACGGGTGTAGATAAAAAATATTTCAGAATCTTGAGTATCATTGTGGGGGAAATGAAAGAGTTATTAAACTTCTATGAAAGAAATGAAATAAAATTCTTGATATACGAGTACCTATCAACAGAGAGTGCTCGTAAACATTTTTCATTTAAGTTTTCTTGTTGAACTTTTTTTTTATTCGGTGGAGAAAAACGAAAAAAATAGTGTCTCGAAATAATTAATGTTATAACTTTGGTGATCATCAATAGCAGAAACAAAAACAAAATCATTGTTGGAATGAACTAATCTGTGAAAAATCTTTTTTATATATTTCATTTTCCAGTTGCCAGATGCTAGAAAGTTTCTAATTACCGTTAGACCAGACGCCGGTGACAGAGTTTTGGGACCTTTTTTTCGCAATTCGCCTTAAATACTTCAAGCTGAAATAAATCGTATTCTGCGAAAAAAAAAATCCCATAATAGAACTATTTCATGTTGTATGTTTTTTGCAACTCATGCAAGTTATAATTTACCTTACATAATTCTGTTTTTCTTACATGGAAATCGTCGTAGCGCTGATTTTTTTCCCAGATTACGATTTGTTTCAGCTTCAAGTATCCTTGTTTTCAATGGCATACTGAGAAATTGGATCAAAAAATCTGCCATCGACGCCCGAGCTATAATAATTTTAATAATCTTAGTCACGACTGCATCCTAGTCGATGATGAACATTTTTTATTTGGCTTGGTATGTGTGTTATATGACTCGCATGGAATGATTAGGGCAACCAAGAAAACTCGCAAAAATCTCTCACCGAATAGAAAAATTGAATTTAAATACTTCAGGAAAAGAGACTCCTACCTTCGGTCATGAAATTTATAACCTTTTGATAATTTTATGATAATTTTATATAAGATATAATTTGGTGGATTTTGAGAAAGTGAAGGGATTATTTTTTATTCGAGAAATATTTCTCGAAACTTTACCACGAGCCTACATCATAGAAAATGTACTATAAATGAACAAAAAAAAAACATTGATGTTATCATTATTTGAAATTCATATGAATATTAGCGTCTCCATTGGAAGGGTTCAAAGTTTCAGTGTGGGCGTGTCTTGTTATTACATATGTTTTCATATTGACCAGTTTCAATGTTTGCGGTAATTTTTCTAACCTATATTGAGTGCTGTTTACTATATGTACAAGATCTGCCTCACATCGTTATAATAAGGAAATCATTCAATTTTGAAAGGATCCTGCATTCAGGAATTACATGAGAGTGTTTAGTAGGTGAAAGTATTATTTGATACGGATTGTATCATACATATAATAAAAGTTCATATTTTATAGCACCATTAAGAGAAATGGCTAATGCATTCAACGATCACTTGAAAGTAACATGACTAAGAATCTTGTTATTTAAAATTCAAATGAAGCATTTTGCCCAACTTCATAGTGATAACCGTACTAGTCAATGTTTACTTGAGAAAGTGGTTTGTTGCACTCTCAAACAGGAATATCTGAAATCTACGACATTGGTGATATTATTTTTTATATCTAGATACTGTTCAGCGAACATCCTGAAAACTGAGGATATGAAGGGAGAAATTAATATAGGTTCCCAAGCTAACAACTAATTGGGAATGTTGTTTTCTGGATGGAGAATGACCGTGGAAATGTCTATAAAAGAGAGGCAAATCGTCATTTTTCATACGGCGTTTTAGGAGAGTGGGCGACTTTTTCATTGCCCAACGGATTTCAACAGTTTCAATGCACGTGTTGGGAAAATCTAAACATGGGCACAATATTCGAGTATAGGCCGAATATGTGCACTATACGGTATGTTACAAAACTACGTACTATGTGTACGCAATTCATATATTTCTTATATTCTCATTGTTCTTATACCTGTATATATTGATAACGATATCATTAAAATTTTATGTATCAATTATCGAATCATGTATTCATTATGGAAATAAATTATATTTTATTATTATTATATCTGTTGGAAATTGTTGCTCGGCTTCGGCTCACATCCCAATCAAGGCGCTGAATTATTGGCCACATTTTTGTAATCTCGTAGTTGATGGGTATAGTAGTTTTCACAATAAATGGTATTGACTGAAGGATTATAATAAAACCAATTAGACCCTTGAGTTGTAAAATCCGAGATGCACATCATAAATGTAAAAGGACCGGATTCAGGTAATTTTGTTTCTCAGAGAGGGATTGTAGAGGATTACAGCTTACAATTCTTGTTCATTTTAGTCTTTGTATTCCATTGGAAGTGTTCACTTGTGTTACCGCGTGCAATAATTTTATAACATTTATTTGTTATTACAGACATTAATAGCAATGTGGCGTCCGTTGATAAAAAGTAATAGTGCTTCTTCCAGTGGTTCGTTAAAGAAGAATCACTTATCTTGTGACGCGAAAATCATTATAAAAAATGTGTATAGTTCCTTACTTCAGCAAGGATATAACGCGGGTGCTGCAGCAAAAGTAACCAATAATTTGACGAAGGTGCCTCTTACTTCAGTTAGACGAATTGTTGAAAATTCCATGGAATCAAGAAAAAAGCGTAAAGTTTCCGGTGTCACAAAAAGTCTAGACGACTGGGAAAAAGATTTGATAAGGCGAAAAATCTACACTATGTACGATGAGCAGCGTGTCCCTACAATCAAAAGTCTGAAACAGCGGCTCATCAATGACGAAACTCACATCAACTGTGGCCTCACTACTCTTTGGCGAGCTCTGTCTGCAATGGGCTTTAAATATCTCAAAATTGACAAGAGACAAGTAATAATGGAGTCCACACGTTTGATAAGCTGGTGTTCTGAATATATAACGTCAATAAGAAAATACCGGTCTGAAAATCGGCCAATACTCTACCTCGACGAGACGCGGTTTGACACGCATGACACCCCTTCCAGAGGATGGACTTCTCCGACTTTAAGTGGTAGTGTGGTAGAATTAATTAGGAACTGTATGAACGACATTCCTACCTAGAGTTGGAGAAGTTCTGTTAGTCATGTTATAAATGTTGAAAACTCGTACCTTTCTGTAAAATCAATTGCGCCAATTATAATTAATTTAGATGAGGATAGCGATAGCGACACTGAACTAAATATAGAATAGAATTGTAACATTTAAATAAATGACTTGTATATCTCCTACATTATGCAAAATTCAAATTTCTTAAGTAGTAGCACATTTGCATCTTTTACCGGATGATTTTCTACACAATGGGATTAAATCGGGTAGTTTATTGTAGTTAATAAGCCAATATAATTTACTGTGAAAAATACTATACTCAAAGGTGCACCCAACATTTACGTCGTGAAAAATCATTGAAATCATCATGTTTGAGAGAACTGGAACACGTTTGACTAAAATAAACTTTATCGCCGGAGAGCTTCGAACTAGCAAAATGTGTTCTGGAGGAAATTATTGGGGAGAAATATTATTTGAAACGAATATTATTTTCCCATGAATTTTGATGATTTTTTTACCGAAATAGGTATAGTCATCAACAGCAAATACCCAACAACATAAAAACATCCGTGGGACGGTTCTGAGACACTTAAAAAATAAGAGAATATCTATGGGGATAGCCACGCTCAGGACCTGGTACCTTAAGGAACATCCCCAAGTAGCACATCATATTGACTGAACCCCGAATTCAAATTGGTCCAATATAGATACATCGTAGGTGATAAAATCGATGTTGAACTAATATGAATCGATATTGAGAAAACGATATTTCAATATGAATATTGGTTCAATATTAACAATGAATTTCAACTGCATTTTGTAAGGTTCAATATTGATAATATATGGGTGTGATAACTTATTACCAGTATCAGAATTACCATATCAGGTGATAATGAATAATATCAGTTTAACAACAGAGATATTTCACTATTGTCTGCATATTTTGTATATACCCAATTTTCAACATCGGAATTCAATATATATTCGACATTGTCTGGGAGCGTAGATTAAAATATTGTATTATCACATTAGGTGGCATATTCGCATAATACTGCGAAATAGATATGCGAATTCTGATATTGCTTAAATATTGTTTTCACAGTAAAATGGAATTATCCCAATAATCATTATCGAAACACAACCTGAAAGGGGTCTCGGTATTTTGAGAGTGGCCACTTAGTGTATTCAAACATATATCAATATTGGTAATGCAATATTCATGATGAATTATTCCTGAAAAAAATTGGAAAAATTGAAATATCGACGTGGTGAATTTGAATAGCATAAAATTACGTCCAGAACTTTTCGCACAGCAAGTATGATATTTCAAACCGCCATCACATAAGACAGTGATCCTTCAGTGTTTCTTCCGAAATAAGTTCACTGTTACGAAAGTTTAATTATTTATAAATTTATTTTAATGTTGTCTCGAACACAAATAACTTGAAGTCATCTTACCACCCAACTCCTTAAAAACAAGTCTCTCCGTGCCATCGAGATTGACAATGATATTTCATCCATAGTAAAGGTCGTGAGTTCAAGCTCCGCAGCAGCCAGAGTTTTTTATAGGTTAATATTCGGTTAGTAAAATGTGAATGAGTGAAATTTTCAGGTTGACTATTTGGTAAAAAAGACATGAATAATTCCGAATATGAAAACTAAGAATTATTTTGTGACATCAATCGAATATCTCTTTTTTGGTCGATATATCATTAACAATATTGTACCAATATAGTCAAATCTATATTGTTTTCGAATATTGATCTAATTTCGCCGACTGTTCACATTTTTTTATGGCCAATATGATATCTACAATATGAGATTAATATTCCCGTAATATAGAACCAATGTTGGTCTAATATGTTTGTGCTACTTGGGTCCCAAAACGGTTTCACTGCCGGGTCACGTCAGAAATGTGTCTGAGTTGCTCTGTACGATAAAAAAAATTGGTTGCCCGATTTGAGTCTCGAGGTTTGTTCATCAAACGACTAAGAAGCATTTTAGGCTTTTCTACGATTTGGGTTTGAAATTTATCCCTCAACCAGATGACTTCTTTCAGAAAATCGAAATTTACGTGATCTAAGGACCAACGAGGTCTTACCATTCAGCGTGTAACTCCAAGCACCGTTGCAATATGACATTGAAAATAATTCGGAAAAATTCCCTCTTCCTGAAATCAAATTCACAGTACCATTGCTTGAATGATATAATATTCAATAGAAATTGAGAAAAATTACCATTGCAACCATTTACAATTATCATTGTTTTTGTACGATATAAAATGTGATTGGTAAAATTCCATATAGCATAAATATATTTCGGAATTTTTCACACAAGTTACGGCTGAATATTGTCACAGATTCATTGAAGATAAATCACGAAGAACCCTTTGCCATAAAAAATCGAGATCAAAAGCCATTAAATTTTTTTACAGAAAAATTCAAAAAATGGCGCAGTCTCCGGTACCATTATTTCTGAACAGGACTGGCTTTTTCGTTATTAGTTTTTCTGGATCTATCATATTGAAGAAAGCCGTATGAGAAAATCACACGGTAACTTCTGTTTTGTCAGTGGCAAATTCAGTTTTCCCCTGTAAATTGTCGATTGTACGTTATCGTGATATTAACTGATATGTCTAGAGCATACTGTTTCGAAAAATACAGTGTGTTCCAACAAATGCAAACTCTGGGTTTTACATAAGTACTAGTCATCGTATACATTATTTTGGCACATTACGATATTTTCAGAATCAGGGGCAGGCTGTGAAAAAATCTGTCACTGCCGCCTGGTCTGTAAGATTCAATATGACTACGATTTCTAAGCGTAGTGGCTTGTATATTTTTTCAGATCTCACGAAATTTTATAGTAGTATGAAAATTAATTCGAACCTATAAACCCAATTCCGGAAAATTTGATTGAAATTAATCATTCTCAGGGTATATTGTTGATTAAACTTCTATAAATAATTATTCCTATATGGATTGAATGAGTCACCTAATCAGCATTCGTCAGGAAACACCGTTTTCTCTGCATCAACAGCATATCATGAATTATGCAAGCAGTTTTAAATAAAACAATTATGACATATCAAATTTCAGAACGTTAGATAAATACACCTTCGGAATGTAATCCAGATCACTTTTTCCTTTTACCAATTCTCAGGGAGACAACCCTACTTGTTGACCAAGAGACCAGATAAACTTCAGTTAATCTCAGGTGATCGAATCGAACAGATCGACCTCTTAAAAAACTGAAACACTTTCGATTTCAAGTGAGGTGCTTGGGCAGAGTGCGTCTCGCGAATACCGGGTGGCCACAAGAATGAATATTCGCTGTTGATAAAGTTCGATTGAAAAATTTTTACAAAATGAGACTAATCGGTGTTGTAATTTTGGCGGTTTTGGCGGGCGCAATGGCCAAAAACTGCCCCAGCAGTAAATCCAACTCGAAGTTGTTTTGTTACTTCGGGAAATTGACTGAAATCGATGGCTGTTATTGTTCCCATGTTATACTACCGGCCAACTCGGATGTCAAATCTGTTGAGAGAGTTAGGCAGCAAATGAAGGGGATGAAGATTCTGGTCACCGTGAATGAGTTCAATCAGGTATGCACCCAAAGTTTTTTCTTTCTTGAATCGATGCTGAGTTCACATTGCAAAAAAAAGTGAAGTAATTTGGTGGAAGTAGCTTTTACTATGTGGCAGGAGATTACTATGAAAATTGAGAGAATATTGTTTTACTTTTATACCACGTTAATTTTCTCTACTGAGGCTCCTGCAGTTTCATCCTATATTCGTCGTATAGACGGAACTACTTAAACGTTTCTTACAAATATGAGTGGTTAAAAAAGAGGAAGTTTCATTTCTCAATTTTCATACAAATTACACTGAACTTATTTCTCAATTAAATCAAAACATCAATTGGTTTTCTTGTCAAAATGATAACTTTTATTGTTTGAAGAGAATTTTTTGTTGAGGAATAGTCTTCGATAAGATACATTTCATTTTAGATATTTATAACTTTTCACATTTCCACGAAAAAAGTCTGTAATTTATTTTCACTTCATTTTTTTTGGAACCATTTTTTTATCGTTCTTATAACTCATCTATCAATAAGTGATATCTACGGAAAATTAGTGATATTTTACTGGCAATCGTATATATAATTACACAATGATTCTTTGGATTATACATCTACTACAGGTCAAAGATGAATTTTTAGTTGACTTTGATGATAAAAAGTAGCTACCCAATGGATTGAAAAAATACCTTCACTTCCAGATGAAAAAATTGAATTCATACCTTTTTCCGAATAAACAAATATTTATGAATATGAGAAGACTGGAGCTAGAGTCTATCAACGACTACGTGATATGATGCCATCAGCTCGTTTAGGGTATACAAAGAGAACGTTGAAGCACCTGCCCCTTAGGGAATCACTTATGAATTGTGAGTCTGATTTGCGGCCGGCTTCGATTCATTTTCGTAAATTGAATTCACGAAAAACAAGTCACAATTGAATAAAAAAAACATAGCAACTCAGAATTCACTATTTTTTGAATGAATTTCATTCACTGAATTCACAATTCTGTCCAACTTTGATCATTTTCTATTAATAACTAGCCAGATAATAAAGTAATTGTGAAATTAATTAGGGCTTGAAGGTACGCAATGAAAGGTTTGCATAAAACGTCAAAAATTCAAAATGAATAATTCTTCCGTCACTATATGAGTTAAATTGTCGTCGATGGATGAGAATTTTGGGCACAGTGAGGATCACAAAGAAAATTTCACATCTCTACTTTCCAACCAATAAGATATCACGATTTTGACTTGTTACCAATGCAACTAAAAAAAATCCGGATATTTTTTCGAGGCGCCACGATATTCAGGTGAAAATTTTTTGACAGCTGAAAAAATAAACATATGATCTACAACCCTTGAATAATTTAGATATACCCGTGAATAATGCAAAATACATTTCTAGCAACTTCAGTGGCCTGAAATTATGAAAGGGCGATAGTCTGATCTAGTACCCACCTGGAATTTAGCATTCGGTATAACTGAAGTTGAATCTTTTCTTATTTAACGGAATGAATAATACATAAGGATTTTTTCGAAATTGCGTCATGTTACTAAAAAATATATTCCTACCACCTTTAGTTAACTAAAATCACCTGAGTTTCAGCATTTGGTGTGATTGAAGTTGAATTGAATTTTTTTAAGAAATATGGTAGATACACCTACATAGGATTTTTTTTTAAATTGCGTCATGTTACAAGTAAAAATATATTTCTACCACCTTAAGTTAACTTAAATTACCAAAAGTATTTGGTGCAGCTAAAGTTCGTAATTTTTTTAAGAAATATGGTAGATACACCTACATAGGATTTTTTTTTGAATTGCGTCATGTTACAAGTAAAAATATATTTCTACCACCTTAAGTTAACTTAAATTACCAAAAGTAATTGGTATAGCTAAAGTTCGTAATTTTTTTAAGAAATATGGTAGATACACCTACATAGGATTTTTTTTTAAATTGCGTCATGTTACAAGTAAAAATATATTTCTACCACCTTAAGTTAACTTAAATTACCAAAATTATTTGGTGTAGCTAAAGTTCGTAATTTTTTTAAGAAATATGGTAGATACACCTTCTACGATTTTTTTTAAATTGCGTCATGTTACAAGTAAAAATATATTTCTACCACCTTAAGTTAACAAAAATTACCGAAAGTATTTGGTGTAGCTGAAGTTCGTAATTTTTTTAAGAAATATGGTGGATACACCTACAAATTGCGTCATGTTACTTCTGAAAATATATTTCTACCACCACTAAAATTACCGAAGGTTAGTTACCCATTCGAGTTCAAGCACTTGGATTAACTGAAGTTGTTATTTTTTTCATTTAACGAGATATGGTGGATATACCTTTATGATTTTTTCAAACTAGTAATTAGTAAGCTATCTGACAGAACCAAGTTGACAATCGGAGAAATTAATTGAAAATGTCAGGTTGGATTGATAATTTTTTTTCAAATTATTTTGTGGAATTCTCTGGAATACCACGCAAGCTTGAATTATTCCTGTAAATTTCCTTCCGGGCAGGAATAAAAAAAATATAATAATGATTTTCAAAATATTCGTGCCCTCCAGAAAATTTCCGGAAAAAATTTAAGCTCTCGTGATATTATAAGTGAAGGTTCAATGGAGGAGAATTTGGGTAGTACGGAGCCTATAATTACGATGTTGAAAAACTCATAGTTATACCGGAAGAAAACAAAAAATCGAATTCGGTTTTAAGCTATCATTCAATGATGGCATGAACCTTTTTTTTGTGTCGCAGATATGAATAGAATAGAATCATGATCAGTTAAGATTGGATATTTCGAAAGTTCAAAGATGACTTATAGAACATTTATCATCATGTTGACATAGATTTATTTCCTTTTTAACACGCTTTTTTTTATTTTTTTTTATTATTAGCTTGGGTTGTAACTATGTATGTAACGGAATCTTTGAGCATAATTTTCACCAATTTCCAGAAGTCTGATTGATTTGAAACTTTGCATACGTATCAAGGACCGATGACAATGCAATAATTTGATCATAGTTTTCTATAATAATAATAATAATAATAATAATAATCTTTATTTTCCAGTTGAAAATTACACACAATATACAATAACTGAAAATGACGTCGGAATACAAAAAGAAAATGAGAAAAAAACAAAAAACATTGTTTTAAACACTATAAAAAACTAGCTACAATGAAATAAAAATAACAAATTTGCTCGTATTGGTTTCAAGAAATACATACTCGATATATTCACTAAAAGAGCTTTGTCTGATTATCCTTATAAGGACCACCAGGATTAATGAATTCTTTTATAGATCCTCTGTAGTGGAGTAAAAAAGATAGAGCTAGCGCGCGTTCTGCGCATGCCTGCAGTTTCGGACTTACTCTTTCGTTCGGGCACTCGGCACAGCACAACGGAGGCAGAAACGTTTTCAGGGTAGTTGCGTTCTCACAATGTTCATTCCTTATCTTACATGCGTAGGTGTACATGAGTCTGATACATGCAAATTACTGTATATGATATTTATGTAACATATAATATAGTTCCCAGCGAAATACAGCCACGGAACTGCTGAAAGACGAATGTTGCCAATAATCCTGAGTTGGGCTTCGACCGTTCACAAGATGCAAGGTTGTACAGTTGATCATGCAGTAATTTATCTAGGCTCGCGATTGTTTGCTGCTGGACAAGCCTATGTAGCAGTCGTGTAAGATCTTTAGACGATATTCGGATTGATGAACTTGATTGCTCTAAGTTAACAGGAAGTACCCCATGCAATAGTGAAGCTTTAAATGAAATGATGAGATTGCGGAATGATTCGTAAGAAATATCACATTTCCACTAGAAACTAAGTAATTGATAAATTGAACTTAAAAATGAAAAATAAATAATAGTTTAAAAAACTAAAAAAACACGCTTTTGTAGCCAACCGAACTAAAAAATAGAAAATAATTTTTAATTACAAAGAGTTTATATTACGGTAGTAGAAGGCTAAACAATCATTCATAGTCAATCAGCTCAAAATAAAATTATAATAAAATTTAAGTAATTAACAGAATAAAGTAATTCAGAGTAAAAAGCGTGGGGGGCATTTTACTACATTTCATAAGTCTCCTCTCAAAGATAATTACCGATAGAATGATTGAAATATATAATATATCAAGCACCCCACGATTTTACTCTGAATTACTTTATTCTGTTAATTACTTAAATTTTATTATAATTTTATTTTGAGCTGATTGACTATGAATGATTGTTTAGCCTTCTACTACCGTAATATAAACTCTTTGTAATTAAAAATTATTTTCTAATTTTTAGTTCGGTTAGCTATAAAAGCGTGTTTTTTTAGTTTTTCAAACTATTATTTATTTTTGATGTGATATAACTTCTGAATTATTGAAATATTCAATATCTTTTTGCAGTGAGCCATTGTTACGAAAACAAATGAAAATTCTAACAAGTAATTAACAAGTAATTGATTCCGTATTCAAATCTGGCCCGAATAGTTCAAGAAAGCTACAGGAAAAATACAGGTACATATTTGAAAATTGAAAGTTGGAGGTGGCTCATCGAATATAACACCCTGTAATGTACTCTGTTAAGCACATCACTCTAGCCTACTGAGAGTTACAATGAAAATAGCAAATAGTTTTTCGAAATCCATTCAATTAAACCAGATAATAAAGAAAAAATGAAAATTCTCAATGTCCCAATATGCAACTTTGCCTCCATTTTACCTTCTTTTAAACTCGAATTTCACCTTTCCAGAATAGAAATGACAAATATTGTAAGATATTCATATAAACGTGATAATTCTGATTCATTGAGTACTAGGAATCTAAGCGGAAAATCGAAAGAACCAATCTTTTCCAAAAATTCATCTCATGATTTCCTTCACAATAATTTCTCATGAATCAGTGTTTTAGATCTGCCCCTTATTCCGTAGAAATCCTCATCAAAACAGATTATCAAAGACTTGTAATATAATCCGAAAAACTTCCGATAAAAAAAAACAATCAACGTTCTTCGAAAACTTGATAGGTATTCGAAAAATTTCAGCTTCACCTTATACCTTTTACAATATTTCTGGAATGATTTGACGAGGGAACTATAAGAATCATTCAAGAACTTTTTTACAATCACGTTTGATCCATTCACCTGACTATTTATACTGAATTCTTGAAAATGCCTTTGATATACCAGCTTCGAAATATTTCTTGAGAGATAGATTTGAATTTGCATTGGTTGTGGAGGTACATGATGAATGTCATTTTCGAATATCAGTTCTGCTGACTTCCTGAATATCAAGTAGGCAATTCACAGTCGATGAGGCTGAAAAACCAGAAATTGGAATTATCTATATCATAGAACGTTCAATGCTAAATGTAATCAAATATTGAGAATCTCTTGGGCACTTTGAAACTTCTTTTTCGTTTGTGCATTTACAGTTTCATTTAACTATTTACACCCGTTCCATGAAGTTTTGATTTTCACATCAATATTATATGCAACTCGGGTACTTTTTGCTTAAATAACTATTGTCATATCATTTCGAAATATTCACATTTTCATATGGAATAATAACCATGATCATGATTGACCTTACATCATCTCTTAATTCTGAATTTTTTTGTCAGATTCGATTAACGATCGAATATCATTTATTGTCATGCATTCCATTTGATTTACATTTTATTAGTTTCATGTATATTCATTTCATCGTTCGAGTGCCAGTCTTCTGTAGATTTATTATGAAGAATCATGATATAAGGAAGAGAATGAAGACCATTCATATGAGTAAAATTTGAATACCATCTTTCGTCTGAAATATCTGGTCTGAAATCAGGAGAGTTTTGAAAATGTTCAACAAAAATGTCGACGTTCATTCACACACGTATCTTTTCTAAGATTCATCTTTCGAAGAAAATTCAGGAAAAAACTTTTATTTACTACAGATTTTCCAAGCTCGATTTTTATTTTTTTTATATATGTTTGTACAGATGTCACTGGAGTTGATTTGAGAGACAGTAGAGGTTTGAGTCTCTGCCAGTCATAATGTCTCTTTAGCCTTCTTGATTACATCGAGAAAAAAGTAGTAATCCGCCTTGTAGTTGACATCTAATGCACTCACGAAATAGCCCACTTTCAGATACATCGTTGCCATTTTAGCGATCTGTCTCCCGTATGATTTTTTCCTATATTTTCACGAGCTTTGCGACAACCATAGGCGCCCGTACGTATGGGCAGGGGGGGGCTCGCTCCCCCCTTGTCTTTGAAAGTTACCGTTCATTGAAACAACACTTCATGAAATTAACAGTCGGGAGTTAAAATTCAGTTCAGTTGATCATAAATGAAGTATTTAGAACTAAGTATCAAACTTAAGAAGGTGTGGGCCTAGATGCTTCTGCCCCCCTCCCCCCTGAAAATGTTTGTAGGGCGCCTTTGGTGACAGCTATGGAAATCCTTTCCGAAGGAGAACTTTTCCGTGGTACCAGCCTTCGAAACTTCAAGAACAATATCAGCCTCATTGTTCTCGCGATGTTTTTTTTATTTCTTTCGATATGAACCCAATTAATAAAAAAACACCTTCTTATACTCCCTTTATGAGTCGATGCGATGTAGGTGTATTTGCTCGCTCACATAAATAATGACATGGTAATTCAACGGGCTGATCATAAATATTCATTATTCCCACGCTACTGAGTCACTGACCTTACGAAAAATTGACTAATATTGATTTCATTATTCCAAGAATAAACATTCTCATTGAAATATTGTCAATTTTGAGCAGGACTAGGATTGTTTAATACGTTATACAATGGTAATAATACTCTTCAACTGAAGATTATCTTTTATGAACCAAACATGCAACACCGATAAATCCATATCATCCAATTTTGAAATAGTAGAAGAAATATTACAGCGTATCCGAAAACAATTTCAAAATGGACCTAATAAAGTATTTTTCATACTCCCACTATTTTAATCCTTTAATTACGTACCTATTTGACAGTTGTTAGGTAATGGCTCATTTAGAATTACGTGTATTCTAACTTAATGGCGGCCGCTCTCTGAAACTTTCGATGTAGAGAGAATTTGATGTTATATAGCCCCTCACAAGAAATAATAATTTTCATTTCCAATCCATGTTCCAGCAATAAATATTTGGGAAATGTTTCAAAAACTTCTCATAACTTCTCCATACCCATTCATAATTGAACAAATACGTTTATTATAAATAACGAACCTGCAATTCAAATGCAACAAATAACTAGGTATTTCACAACATTTCGAGGCACTTATGGTCAAAACCTTTTGAGAGCAATTAACCAGTTTTTCAACAATCCGGGTATCACAACCTACTCGTGTAAACTGAGAAAAGAATCATGTCAGCATGCTCGTTAATTACATTCTGATATTAACTGGTAGCTTATTATTCAACGAAAAATGTAAATCTACGGACGAATATAGTCTAATTTTGCCGTCTGCCACATGGCACTTCAATGTAATATTTTTGGCAAGAGGTAAAAAGAAATGACAGTATCTTGTTTCACAATAATTATAACATCGAAAGCTATTGTACTGAAATCGGTGTCACGTATGAGTTTCATGAGATACGCTCCTCAGAGCACAGAACTTTTTGCGTGATCAAGTAATCGTGTTCCTGAGAGATATTTCACAAAAACATGGGCGCTCATCCGAAGATACATACATATGCTTAATTTTTCTCTTTGGACTTTTCTACTTCAATTATTCGATATTTTTCCCGCAAAAACAGGAGTTCTCAATAATTAGAAGAGGGCTTAACAATGAATTTAATATTAAATGAGTAGTTGACTGGGACACGATCACAATACCTAGTGGGACGTTTTCCATTGTTCTCGAAGAACTTTTCGGAACCTAGCCGCGTTAGAGGCGAGGGAGAATAATAGTCATTATTGGGAGTAATTTACTCTATTTCATTTACGACTAATTTGTTTATTATGAATAAATGAATCCTCAGTTTCATTTATTTCAATACAAATACACAAATATACCTACACGTTTGACACCGACACGATGCAGTTCTAGTTCAAGTTATATAATTTCCATGGTAATATTCAATTCTAGAAATTTTGTGATAAAACTACAAGAGGCAATAAAGACTATTACTCATAATCCCTTGCCATTATTCCCTAAGGGAATAATATATGATATATGGCATTATACTGCAGAAACCTTAAGTATAATATATACATTACTTATTAGTCGTAAATAAATAACTTCATTTATTACTTTTGTCTCGAGATTATCATGCTCTTGACTCAAGAAGCATTCTGCTGGAAACGTTTAAGAACGACTTTGAAGAAATTGAAAGACATACTTGTAAATGAGAAAATAAAAAAACACCACTGCAGAATAACCAATTTAGTCAACTATGATTGGCCCCAGACTGCAAGATTATGGATCATTTTTTATTCAGAAGATGAATCTAGTTTTCATTACGTTTTCGAACCGAGTCATGGAATTGACGATTTTATAATAATCATAAAAAGGAAAAAATTCGAAAAGACTTTCTTTATTTTTGAAACGGTATCTATTATCGAGAATCTGTTGTACAACTCATGAAAATGAATAGTTTCTTTGAGGTATCCGCTTATATCCTATTTTATAATAGTGATTACTGAAAAAATTGATATTCCGAGTTAAATCGAAATTTTTTATTGTATCTTCAGATTTGTGAATGGAATTGATTGTACAGATTCTAAATGAATTTCGTCATATTTCATTACTGAAATTGGTTACACGACCTTCGAATGCGTACAGTCTCCTAGACTGTTCTTGTAACTGATTTGAGCATACCCGAACCCTTAGGCAGAACACAAATTTGGCGTGACCTTAGCAAATGCAATGAATGATGGCTCTGTTCAATGTCGACCCATCCAATAAATCATTGATGTGTCGATTCAAATATGAGAACGTATCATTAACATTTCCGATTGGTGATGAGAGTGACTAATTGCAAATCCTATGATTGAGTAACAAGCATATTCATCATTACATGGTGATTATTAAATTTGAAAAAATGCCAGGACTATTGAATTTAATAAATCATTTCTTGTTATTATGCTTCACTATTATTCTATAAGGAATAATGTTGTCTTTTGAAATCTGAAAATTAATGAGTGATTTGATATCCTCCAATCGGAAATTGATTTCCTGTAGGAGTTTAAATCTCAATTTTTTCTATTACTTTTTTGAAATCGCAAATCATGCACTCCTCTTCTTGATGAGTATTTATGATAATGTATCAGAGGAATAAAATGAGATGAATGTGAACATCAACAGTAACCCTTTTATTTTGAAAAAGTCATTTCATTTAGCAATCTCGGCCTCTGTCATCGAAGGTCATCAGTTTTGAAAAAGGCATATCGCGGATACAAATCCTACAGTTTCCATTTTAATTTTTTATATTTACAGAAATATCAATATCTGAATTTATGTTGAAATTTTCAAGCCGTTTCCATCAGAAATTTATTATTTTAATATCCACACTGCTTATTGAAATTTCAGTGAGATCATAGTGAAAGCATAGTATTCTACTCACAAGAAATGCTTATTGTAAGCTCTAATAATTGTGGCTAAACGCAGTTTGGCAAATTTATTATTCTGTCATGTTAGTTCACAAATATGTCAATATAATCGGCCTCAAATACCTCTATCCCAATTTCCAACAGAATACTTCTTCCTTCAAGCACCAAATAAAATATATGTTAGGACAACAGGAATTGATTAATTCATTGTAGAAAGTTTTATCAGAGGAATCAGATGAAAAAAAGGTTCAACATTTACAAAAAACTCATCTTCTCTTTTGAAGAAGCCATTTATATCAAGTAAAATAATGTTAGAATGTATTGAATCGTTCTGGAAGCTCAATAGGAAATGTCCGAATAAGGATTGGTTGCACATTAGCACAGTACAAATGCATATGTTACAGTTATTAAAAGAATATAGGGGTGCATTATTTTCACTAGAGTGATGTATTCGTAACTCAGCCCATTATGGCAAGGCAATATGTGTTGCTCTTTGCCTGAGATATATACCACTGGATAGAAATTGTTTAACCATTTTCATTATCGAAATCTAATCGCTTTGTTAGATTCAATAGACATGTATCTGATTTCTATATCATTAATGAAATAAGTCAAATCATTTCTCAAATATCGAACTCGTATCCCAATATGAGTCATATATCATCTTGCATAAAATTCGCCACCGCCATTTTGATTTGGATTGTTGTTTTCAATCGAATTTTTTGGGAAATGTTGTGCCTTATGATACATTTTAAGTGATGTATCAAACATGGTATACTTATATAAAACAATTTGGGGATGATGGAGGCGTGTGGAGTTATCCTAACGTTGCTCAAACGTGAAATTTAACAACCATGTATGATTTTGATTCTTTGTGTGAATTTTCGTTTCTTGAATTCAAAATTCTGAGAAGATATTCTGCTCAAAAAGCCCTTAATATAATGAACCAAATGTAATATATTGCCATTTACAAAAATTTGGAAGGGGGGAGTAAAAATGTATCCTCTTGCAGATCTTCAGTTTCAATTTATAATATATTCGTTAGGGCTCCCTGTATGCTCTGATTTGCCTCAGCATATATTCGGTATGATTAACATAACTATGAACTTAGAATTCAGTTTCAATAATTTTCTTTTTTTTTCTACAGGGTTTGATTGACCTCCTGAAAACGAGCAAAGTAGATGGTTTAGAAATAAACTTGAAGAAACTGGACTCCAAGAATGATATCAGCGACTTCATCTCAACAGTCAGAAGCAAACTTGGATCCGATCTTTATTTGGCTGTTTCGGTTCCAAGTAAAGCTGAAACTTTGGCGAAATATTACGACTTCAAAGCACTCAGCAAACACACCGATGTTTTCATTTTGCAAACAGCGTTCCTGGGAGCATCCAAAAATGTAACTTTCCACCCAAGTAGACTTTCTGGGTTATGGGACATGCAAAACACGGTAAGTGAGGTGATCGAAATAACCAACCAAAAGATTAATATTTTTGTTATGATTACATTTTCATATACCAACAGATTTGAAAATCTTCGCCTTACTATCTCTTATACGCAAGCAATGTTAATGGAAAACGCGAAAATTGAGAAATACCCAGGACCCCGGTGGTGTTTGGGTCTGTTTACCTGCCTTGATGCTGAATCTAACATTTTAATTCAAGGGACCCGGACTTATATTTTTTTTTCAAGTCTAGTGTCACAGAAGTTCGGCTAACCAGGGATTTCTATGCCATTATAGGAGAGATACTTGCTGTTATGCTCTGGCGATCAGTTACTGTAGTTAGGATCTGAGGGATTAGCTAATTTATCATAAATAACCTAACCTAACCTGAGAAATGCTGACTACATAATATAAACATGAAATCAATCCTACACAGGATTTTGAACATCAAACATTCTCATATTTGTTATTTCGAATCTTAAAATAGAACTAATTTGTTTGAATGTCATTTGCATTTCTAGTATTTCTGATATATCTGATTGTTTAGTACGTGGGATTATTTTTTAACGTTCAGATCGAACACGGTATATGAATTACTTTCGTATAATCGTGATTTTCCCATTTAAAATGATAATCAGTTTTGTATCCCGCGTAACTATAAGTCATTCAAAAATTTTTATAGTAGTGGAGTTGCCTAAAATGATGACAGATTTTGTCATACCTGTAAATCATAAACGAATGTGAATATGATATAGATAATGGGCGTTTTCAGAAATCGTAAAAGGAAGTTGCTGATGTGACGCCTGTTTCGTAATTTTTTTTTATTGGATGAAAGTATTTTGATACAGATTTCAGAAGAATTATAATTCAGAACAAAGTCGATGATAACCCAAATAATCCAATTTTATATAAGAAAATATATAATTATTGTGTCAATCATTTCAGATATGTAATAGATAGGTGAATTGATAACAGGACTGGCCAATCACAGAATGGACTCATAAATATTGAACTTCCTTAAAGTTTCTTTGGGCATTATTAGTTGAAGAAGTTATATATTGCATAGTGAAACAAGTGTCACTGTTTTGTAATCCCCATTGAAGTGGAAACCCTACTAGAAACTGTATGAGTCTTTTTCAATATGGATATGAATCAAATAAATATTAACAAGTTACATTCCATTTCTGATAAATTCGTTCAATTTTTCTCCAATCCTGATTGAATAACAGTTGGCGCTTCAATAACATATTGATTAGCAGTACTTTGTAAAGCACCGCAAAATTGAAAAAAAAATAACAAACACTGTAGAAAGCCCAAAAAAACCAAAAAACTTAAGGATACAAAGTGATTTTGATATCTAACAGTATATTTGCTGGTTCGAGAAGAGTTTTCTATGATTCCGTTTTTCTCAATTGAGTAATTATTGCTATATCAGCTTTGATGATTTTATTCATTTTTTTAATAATTATCTTCAAGCAATCCTCCATTATTTTTCGTCTAGAGAATGAATTGATCACATTCTTGTTTTTATGTAATTGCACTTACAGAAAGTAATATCTTTATTATTTCAATATCTGGAAATATATCCGAGGTCTTTACAGGGTGTACCGTAAATCAGCGGTTCTCAACCTTTTTGAGTCATGTACCTCAAAATTCTTGTTTGGTACCACCCATCTGAAATACCTATAAAGCTAGGTAATCTAATCAACTAGAATTCATATGCTGGAATTTTGAGCAATGGATAAAATAAAATTCAACAAAAAATTATTTTTTATGTTTATATTTTTAGATTTTATTTTATAGTATAGTATAGATTTTATAGTTCTAAGTTAGAATAACAAACTAATTATTGCACAATCAGTGTTGCCAGCGCAGCGGGAATTTCGACAGAAAGGGTTACCAATACTTCCGTATTTCAGTTTATAGTTTTTTATAGTTGAAACGTAAAATACTATTTCAGTTTTTTGTTTGTGATATTTTTTGTGGTACTGGTTTTGGGTCTGTTTTTGTGTACCACCACCAACAATGATATGTACCACCAGTGGTACATGTACCACAGGTTGAGAACCGCTACCGTAAATAATGAATAACGTTTCATCTGCGCGTAGAGGATAGTTGGACCGTTCAGAAAATGTATTATAGTGTTGTAGAAATCTCTACAATTCTCGAGTTATTTGGACTTTTATGAATTGGGGAAAAGATAAAATGGGAAATTTTCAGGAAAGTTAGCCACTTAGGTCGCTCTACATTGTTCATCCCACAGGAGCTCGCACTTTAGCAAAATTCTGTCAAAACACGAATTCAAAATTGAATAATTTTTTTCCTATGATACCATCTAGTCAAGAAAATTCACAAAACAAAAACTGAGAACATTTCGTTATTTGTGGCAGTGGCGCGCAAAAAAGTAACAAAGGGTAACAATTTTTTTCAATTCATAAAAGTCCAAATGACTCGAGAATTGTAGGACTTTATGTGAGTATTTGCATATATAAATACATTCCATTAATTGCTTGGTTGGCCGAGTACGCAGCGGCTCTCGCAAGCTTTCCATTCTCGGTCCTCAGGTGGTAGTACGAATTTTTCTGACGTGTTAAGAACGATAGGCTACCGCAACACACGATACGTGTCTAAGTGAATATGTGTAGCATTTAATGACTAGATATTATTGATGACACAGGAGGTCTGTGTATGGTATACACCAACCGACTTGGAAGTACTGACGATTTTTCGGGTTTCCCCTTCTGTCAAGATCGTCAGCCGATCCTTGCCCATACAAGGCACTGTCTCTTGGGCACACTCTCCAGAGTGTTCCTTGAGGTGTTCCAGCAAATTCGGTGACATAGTTTTGTAATGCTTTTTCTAAATGGAAATTTTTCATTATTAAGTGTTCGAATATACTGTGCGTTTCTTTAAGTTCCTCCCCATTTCATTTTTTGAACGGGTCAACTGAAAAAGATGAAACTTAAGATAATGATATTGATGCATGAATTATGTATTTCGAAAAAATTGACACATATAAATTTCAAGGAGGGTCTTGTGATACATCTTTTTGAAGCTCCTGACGAATACTTTACAACCCTAGAATGTGAAGTCATTTTCTTTATCTACTACAAAATGGCGGAACATTTAATAATTGCCTACACATCGACGTTTGACTTCATTATTTGAGGAAATAAGCTGAGTTCAATTCAGAAGTTGCTCGAAATGGTTGCCTTAAACGTCTTGAGATGAGAACATTCTATCCGATATTTCACGTCGAACATTTTCGAACACAGCAACGTCGATATTCCTACAAATATTTATTATTCTCTGCTGTACATTCAATATTGGATCATGTTCAGTTTCGTACACCTTCTGCTTAGAATAGCCCCATGAAAAAAGTGTAAAGGTGTCAAATCTAACAAGCGAGCTGGTCGTTCCGTAGTACCTCGATGGCTAATCCAACGACCATGGAAAGTATTATCCAAATAGTTTATCACTTGTCTGGAGTTATATGGTGGGGCTCCATCTTGTTGGAATAATAATATCCATATCGAATTCATTAGGATTTACTTCGACGATTTATGTGATTAGAGGATCAACAGTAGTTGCCAGCATATTCAAATAATACAATTCCCCTGTGGAATTTTGTCCAATTGACCATTTTGGAGATAGTTTGCGTGGTACTTATCTACTTATAAAATCGGTAACTGAATAAAAATATTTTAACTGAACAATGATGTTCGTTGTATTTACATTTTTCCCTTTTTCATGAACAAAAATAACCTATTAAACCCCATCGGGTTGTTGGGATTGCCATATGACAGAGAAAAACGAATATTTCCAAAAATATTGATATTACTGTGTTCGATTACAGGTAATTATTGAATGTTCCGCCCATTTTGTAGTTGGTGAAGATATTGACTTCATATTCTAGGGTTGTAGAGTATTCGTCAGGAACTTCAAAATGATATATTACAAAACCCTCTTTTCCATTCAATTATTTTTTCCAGATGGCGCCATCTTGAAATTTTCATGTGTCAATTTCACATGAAAATATAGTACCCATGCATCAATTTCATTATCCCAAGTTTCAATTTTTTGAGTTGACCGTTTCAAAAAATGAAAGGGGTGGGGAATATTGAAGAAATGCTCTGCATAACAGACATCCACAAAAGTTTTTATATCGTTCCACTGTGATTGATTCAGCTCTGCAAATGGTTTTTTATTACTGGGATCTCCTCCGCTGGTTTCGTTCCTATTCCTAGACTCATGCTTTATTAATTAAACGTTATGGTCAGCAACACCATACTTTTACTAGATCGAATTCGGGTCGTTCTACACATTCTTTTGGAAAAAAAAAAGAATCTGATTCAATAACTTTCATTATCTTTAATAGGAAATCGTAATTAAATTATGTTCACCGTTATTATGTGGTATATAATTTAATTATTACATAATATCCGAACTTTAAATTGGTTTATGGAAGATGAAAGTGAGTGGCGACCTCCCTGAAAAGATCGCAAACTGAGAAAATGTGTTCATTTTACCAGTCGATAGTAACTGATTCGATGCATAGGGATCTCGAAAACGGTTAATAGAGAAAGTAAAATGGAAAAAAGTGGAATATTTCAGGAGTCATAATAATGCCGAAAAATATGAGGTTTCTTGATTTCTCCCTCAAATGAAAGGATTGGTTGGTGAGCCTTGTGAACTAATCTGGTTGCTTGTAGCCTATATGTTTCGCATTAATGAAGGCCGCTTTATTTTCAGGCATTTTTTTCGTGTAATACGCAATTTTTCATTTGCGCAAGCGAGATGATCAGCTGTTACTATTTTCAGTTGATTGCGTGCAGGTAGAACCTGCTCCGATTTTATTGCATTGCATCTAAAATTTGATGAATTATTGGCAATTTTTTATAAAACTCTAGTAAATGAATATAACAGGGTTGGGCTGATTGAAATCATGATATGAATCCATTTCTGTTTTTTTTTCAGAACCAGATAACAACATAATATAAAAGTTTTCTCAAAAGGATTATCTGCTTTTAGCAAAAACAACAAAAAAGAAGTACATTATTCCAAATTCTTAAACTAAACGTAACACCTAAATTTCATTACTGTATATTTTCAGTTTATTCATTTTCGTTATACAATTTAAACAAAAAACACGAGGTTTCCTCCTTTTTCTATGCCTGATCTGTTTCCAATATCCGATTGTACAACTAGCGAAATGCGTGAAATTGATGGGCAACGTCAATTTATAGGTTGAGAAGGAAAAGAAGCCTCGACAGGAATATTCTTGCAAAAAGCACAACAAACGCATTCGTATTCGTGCCTCATTCGGTACTGTATAGGACAGAAGGAAAACAAATCGCGACAAGAATTTTCTTGCAAGAAGCGCGACAAATGCGTTGTCACAAGTTTTTGAGCCGCGATTGTATTAAAATTTTTTTTTTCAGACTTATACATTGAAATAATTAACGATAATTACAAAGAATCAAAATGTTCAAATTTCATATTCGAATTTAAAAAATCAAAAAAATCAAATAAATCGTGATTTTTTCCAAAAATCAATGATTTTCGATTTTTTAAATAAAAATCAGATTTTACCCCACCCTGGAATATGACATTGAAATTAGGCAGTGACTAGAACAACGCTTACGTGGATCTTGGTTTTTCACCTCCGCGCGAAATGAGTCGTATGAAGAGAATGACGTTGAAGTTTCGCGTGGTTTTTTGCTCTTGATTAACCCACGCTAATTTTGCGTGGATCATTTCCTTACGGTCAATACACGTCGATTTCTAGTAAAGCATCACCTTCGAGATGAATCAACGCTTATGCCGACTAAAGTATGGGTATCCTTGTGATAAATTCACGGTAGTGTCGTATTGTTATGAAGATGTATTATTGATTATGATGGTGTAAAAATAAGTTATTATATAGGTATTTGATTCATTTTATAAATGCCCTAGATGGGACATGTAATGATAATTATTTTTTGATATTTTACTCATGGTGAGTTCATGAGCTTATAATCAAAAATTTATTTCTATGGCCAGTACAATGCTAATATCATTTACATGTTTAGTGTATGTCATAGTCGAGGTTTTGGACCCCGTGTGGCTCAATTTGATAGATTCACCGAATGATGCATTGAAGACTCAGCCTATGATCACACTGATCAGATTCACGAAGATATTCGAGTTCATTCTTTTTCTTGATTGATGGCTTCATATGATATTCTTGTATTTCTTTTAGGTGTCAACAATGACAATCAAGAACATAAAGAATTCTGAATATTTCCATGCAAAATCGTGCAGAAAATCAGTTTTCTGTGTCTCCCGTAAATTTCATATTTTGTGACCCTCGAGGTTTTTATACTAAGCCATTGACAACCTTTTGTTTATAAACACCTTAATATTGAATGGTTGTGTTGAACAGAGCTTCAAAGAACAGCTGGGTTGTGCCTACAACTTTCAGTAGCAAATCCAGAAGATCAAAATAAACGCACTTTTTCAGAACATATTTCAAACTTGTGTACAAATTAAGAACTGACCTTTTTTATTCAAATTGACAAATCAATATATCAAACAACTATTTCATTTCCATAACAGCATGGCTTGATTCCATTCCAACAGGTTGATTACATTGACAATAACTTCATTTCAGCTGAGTTTATGAACTTATCATTCATTTTTTCAATACATAATTTTCTATTACCTGTATGTAATAAAGAATCTACAATACCATGAATTTATAATCGGCGTTTTCATATCAAACCAACATTCCCCACGAATTTAATATTATTCATATTTCAGAGATACTTTCTCTACTTTCTCTACTTTTCTAGTTCTTTATATTGTTACGAAATCTCCTAGCGCCGCCCCTGTCGCTCGTGAACGCAAAATGATATGAGGGGTCGAAGAGAGAACGTAATTTTTCAAGGAACTCTTGATTGGCGTGGAGAAATCGATACACATCATCGAGACCTCTCTCGGAGAAAGAGCAGCGGCACTCATAGTAGCTCTGAGAGGGGCCAGCTTTGGGTATACTGCAGACGATACCGATCAAATAGCAGAAGAAATATGAGGACCTGATTCCTGCATTAGAGTTGAAGTATGGCGATCAACATCGAGAACAGCTGTACCGGGCCCAAATGAAGACTCGCACACAAAAATCAGGTGAGAGTCTACAAGAATTCGAAGCAGATGTGAGGCGACTCATTCAGCTGGCTTATCCGGGAGCACCTGGATATTTTAACGAGCAACTAGCAGTGCAGATATTTATAGACGGACTCAATGCAGTCTCAATAGAAGAATAGTAGAGAGAGCTTTGGTATTGCTAAGTGCATAAGTCGAAGTGTAGAGAGTTTTAGTACAAAGCGTTGGATCGTTTAGCAGAGCAGTTGAAGTGATTGTACTGTATTGTGATAAAGAGTTGTAATGAAAGTACTTTAGTGTTGATTCTCTGCGCGCAACTACCGAGGATTTATTACAAGGATACCTATATTTCAGACCACTTCAGCGACACAAGCGAAATCGGTATAGATTGATCATAAGGAAATGGTCAACGCGATGTGAGCATGGATTGATCAAAAGCGATAGATTCACGAGAAACTTTAACGCCAATTTCTTCAAATGACGCATTTCGCGTGAGGGGAATTTCGGATGCAAAACCCACGTTAGAGTAGTTTTAGACACGGTCATCTTCATATGACGCATTTCGCATGGAGGAATTTAGGAATAAAGATCCACTTCAGCGTGGTTCATATAGCAGTATTACCTATATAGTATAGTATATTGAACCGAAGTTTTATTTGGAACAGAATGGCTCCAACAGATGAACTTGTGCAAGCATACTGCAACAAATCACTTCTGTAGGACTCATTAGACCTTGTAGCGGAAATAATGGAGGAAAGTTCCATGTAGTAGATATTTTCGAAGGACTCATCGCGTTTGGTATCAGGCACTCTGGCTGGTCAGACTACCTTTAAAAAAATTCAGTTTCTATATAAAGACAAAAATATGTTTTTTTTGGACTAGGACCTGTCGTGGTGGGTGCCCTGATCACTCGATAAAGTGAAATAACATGTAATTGAGTCCTCATTCGATTTTTCATGTTTTCTGGTTATCGTCTTTCCATTGATTTTCAGCAAAAATGCTTCTGGAATTTCAGTTACTAGTAATATCTCCTGTGTGCTTGGAGGCTATTGTGCTATATAAATATACAAGACCGACTCATAGAGATGTTATAGAGATGTTATAAATAAAATAAAGCTTGACCATGCAAACAAGGGCTCCCTAGGAGATAACATTATCATATAGATGAACTCGAATTTAGAATACATACAAACAAGCTTGAAGAACTATTTAGTCCATCATGTTTTTTTATCAATTCAACATTTGAAGAAATCAATATACTTATGATGCCAGAACCTATTTCATCAGAGAGACCAACATGGACAGCAGAGAAATCATCAGGGTTTCTACATTCACCTCGATATGTTCCTGCTGTTCACCCTTATCTTGACATCTCCTCCCCAAAATATTTATCTGGCCTTGCCTGCCTCTAAAAAACTTCGATTCATTCTAAAGACTGGTTCTAATAAGCAACAGTAATATTTTGAGAAACTTGTCTTATGGTCCAATTCATAGTGTCCAACAAGTATCTATTGTTCTGTAAATAACACCCGTATCTACTGTAGCAGAGGCACTTCGTGTTATTATATCATCTTTCATCTGTGGTCGAGACTTATATGAGTCAAGGTTGCGAATCTTGAGCAGCGATATTGACAAGATTTATAAGAGGTAATAGACCTTGTCGTCAGACCGCCTTGTATTCACGCGTTCACTTTTTTAATACGACGTAGGTGGTGATGTGTGCTGAATGTTATATCCAATGAATGAAAGTTGCGAGCGGTACAATTTCCGAAAGATCGCAATCGATCACTAGATTTGTAGCTAGTGAATGTGCTTTCGGTGGATTTCAAATCCGAAAGTTTTGAACACAGGGGAGTGGACGCAAACTTGTCTTATTAATTTTTCATGCTATGAGGATATCGAAAGTGAACGCCTGGGACAAAAGAACTACTTCCTGGAACGAAAATGCACATTCTTGTGATGTAGCGGATACCTCATAAAAGGCCTATTGACAGTAATGAAATATAGTTTCCTTTGATATATTCATTCAAGAATAATCGATTGGAACATTTACAGAAAAATATACAGGGTCACCATTCAAAACGAAACAGTCGTAACATTTGATTCCACTTTCTTAAATATCGTTCTACACGTAATTATATTGGTCAAGGGGGACGTTTTTTGATAAGATTATCAACACTGTAACTTCAACTCTCTAGGAAGGATGGGACCAAACCTTTCTATTTCAAATGAACAAGGGTCATCATTCAAAACCTCTTTTGAAAGAAGATTTGAAAATCATTCAAGTGACATCTCATTCGTGAAATTTAGTCAGATAATTTCCAGGATGAGTATTTGATTGTGTACCTAATGGTTTTTCTAATCTGATTATTAGAACTACTAATACTAGTGGTGAAATTTAATACGAAACGTACCTAATTATTCATACAATTGTTCGAAATGTCTTAGGGAAACGAATTGTATAAGAATCCCGGCTGATAACACTAGAAATTTTACAGGCAGTTCAAGGAAAATTTGAATTACACCTTTATTATTTTATGGATTCTTTCTGTATTACATTTCATCAGTAGCATTTCGTTAGTCAAATAATCAGATTAGAAAAATCATTACACAATTAGATACTTATCTCGGGAACTATCTGACAATATTTCACAAAGGAAAGGGAATTGAATGCCCTTTTAAACAAGGTATCACTTGAAATTTGAAATAGTAAGGTTTGGTCCCATCCCACCTTTCTTAGAGAAACAGTTGCAGTGTTTAAACTCGAATCGATTCCTCCTCTTGACAAATGTAATGGAATTAACGCGGATTCAGATATTTCTTCTATGTCGTTTCGAAAGATGATCCCTGTATATTAGCTCATCAATTTGTCTTTCTGCTATTTCCTTGACACCATATTACAGATGCGTTCGAAATATATTTCATTTCAATTCATTTCAGCATTATTTTATTGCCTTTTTTTGCTTAGTCACCAAAATAACAGTCTATATATTGACCGTACGTGCATAAAATTCACTTTAAAGCCTGCGAGTGCTAGAAAGACAACATTTTTCTGTATGTTAACATTCCCTTCTTAGTTTAGAGTTTTTTTCTTAGCAAAATCCCTACAGCTGACAGTACTAGTGAGTCACCTATGAATACAACGTTGCGTTGTATCTTTCGGGCTTTATTATACTAAAAAAAAATTCGTCCTGACCCTAGCCCGAACTGGCGTTGAGGCACGTGTACAATCCGAGAACTTAAGCATAACCTATTTACAATAGAATGGCCATTCTATCTTAATATTCATATTTGTTGTGAAACTTCAATTTCTTGGATGGCTCCTTTGAAAAATTAATTTTGATGAGCATTGTCTTTCAGGATCTACATTTGTAAAACAAGTATTTTTTTATCGTACGTCTAAAGCTAATTGAATCATTTGCGCTCTTTCATATTGTAGATGCTACCTCTTCTGATAAGAATTAAGTGGCTAGAACATATCCAGTATCTTTTCTGGAGACTTCTATCGAAAGTATCGAAGGAATCTTTAATTAAAACGTCGTGAACAGAGGTATGATTTCTATTCTCAATTTTACAATTATTTTTCTTCATTGTTGATGTACCTACTGAAAAAATTGTGCTAGTCCTTTTTCATCACATCACGTCGTCCTGGGTCTATGAAAATTTTTTGGTATGATTTCCTTCAATATGTTTATAAAATATCTCGGAGAATGTAAACTGTATTTTTATTTTCGTATTAACGAAATATCTTCATTTCGATCGATGAGGATATCACAATTTATGTATTTTTGAATTCACTAATGAATGACTCAACAAACCAAAAACACAGTATCCTTACTCAACTGTTTTCATTAATATAGTGTAGGTGTATACAAATACCATTTGATAAAACTATTTTGATTTTAGAAATTTCTGGATTTGTTTCCGATAACATATACGCCTTCTTCAATTCTCCAAGATTCCAATAAGCTAGCATAACCAAGCCTCTGCCTCTTTATCACGTCCCCAAGAAGATAAAATCTCTTTCATGATCTTCTTGTACCATTCGGGACATAATGATGCTCTTCTTATACAACCTATGATTTCTGGATCTGAACATGTTGGAGGGAACAATAGCCCATGGTACTCGAATCGGTACTCGCTACAAATATTTTCCCTGGCGAGAATGCTGAGCAGTTATATAAGGCTTGCTCTGTACCTTGCAAAGAGCCGACACGGTTATTCCAATTCTGAAGAGATGTTGTCCTAGCTGGCAGTGTCCTGTCAGAATATCCGTTCATCCAGATATCCCTTCTAGACACCATGTATTGTTTGTCTGTTTCTGCATATAGGGATAGCACAGTGGCTCTATCAATACAGTTAGTGATTTCATCCTAATATTGTTTTGAAGTTCCTCCTCAATATGGGTTGGCGCTGTGGTTGTGTGCTCGTATCCTGACTGAAAGTTCTGGGTTTGATTTCTCATTGTGGCATTTATATCTCTCTCGTATGAATATCTCTCTATCGCATCGTATTTTTAAAAATAGTCAATGATTAAATGAATAATAGAGCTAGAACCTAAATAAAAAGCAGAAATTTCTAATGAAATAATAATAAAAAAAGACTTGAAGCATTATTGTCATATCTGCAATAGTTTGAGGGTTATTATAATTTTTCAAACAAAAGAGCGGAAAAAAACATACACAACTATTTTCTTGACATAATTGAGTATGAGTATAAAATTTGAAAAATCAATTCATTTATAACTGATTGTTTCTCAAATGAAAAAATAAATAACGAAATATTTTTTTCACCTCAAAGAATAGAATTCATGATTCTTAGAGAAAAAATGTTTCCTCAACTGTAATATTTGGTCGCATAAAACGATTGTTAGTAAATAAAATCATTTTTTAGCAACACATACATTTTTATGGAACCGATTTTTCTCTAAAAATCATAATTTTCAATGATGAGTATATTACGAAAAAGAAAATGAATTCACTCATAGACAATGTATTTCTTTTCAACAATTTTTCAAACAATAACCTTGAAAAATAAAAGCAAATGATTTTTAAGTAGCTTCTTACCGTTAGACATGAAATAATCAAGATTTAGGAAAAAAATTCCTTTTTTTTATTTCCAATTGTTACTAAAAAAGTGGAAAATCAAAATTTTGCAATTTTTGCAAGGGCGATCTATTCGTTAGCTTACTTAGAATAACATCACGGAGTGAAAAACATTTTTAGTTTCAGTTTATTAATTATCATTATAAAAGCATTATTGATGGAAAAATTGGGAAATACGTTTTTAACCGCGGATTATTGTTCATTGATGTATTCAAAAACTACATAAATTTTTTTCATTTTCTAATTTTCATAATTATTATGTTCAAATATTTTTTTTGTTGCTGTGTCATATTGACGCACCGCACCGCGCGTGATAGCCAGACTACTCTTTTTTGGACTCTAGCTTCAGGGCTCTGTAAAAATTATAAATAATAGAGGTATAGCTCGGGGAGTCGGAACTTTCAGCAAATTTGATAATACTTTTATGAAATTCGAAAATTTTGAATAGTTTTCAATAAAAAAAAATATATATATATATTCAAGAAAACATAGACCTCAGTTTTTTTTACCAAGTTGTTTATAACTTTTTATTTTTTTCGGCGCTTCTTCGAACTTCTTGAACTGTATAAAAATTTTCATATTCTCAAAAAAAATTGTACATGTGAACTGGACTATTGAGGCGAAACATAAAACAAAAAAATATCACAGATTAAGTTCTTATATTGATTCGTTGATGAGTATTGAAACATTAATCATCGAACAACTGGCTGACCATGTTCGATTCACAAATATTATCCTTGCTCTCCATTCTCAATGTTTGAAAATGAATCAATAACTCAATGAAATCATGCCTCGTAAGGCATTTTCTCAAATGGAGTCCCTGTGAATATATATTGTATTAGGCCTGTTATTGATACTTTGAGATATTTTATTCGATTTAATGGTTCACGCAAAATGCAAGGTCCACTCCGTATAATTGCAGTTAGCGTGGTATGCATCTGACGGACAAGTTTCACTACAGGTCGCCTTAAAAGGGCGTCCCCTTTGGTTCACTTTCAGTTATGTCACCTACATAATACCTCATTTTTTTCGAAAATAGTGG
>JAVJAQ010004776.1:0-64169 GCA_032362365.1 Zygogramma bicolorata | reverse complement strand
CAGATGCAGCCACTCTACCACCCACAAGAGAGATGGAAGTGCTAGTGGACCACTGCCTAAACCAGAGAATGGAGTTGATTTTGGGCTGCGACTCAAACTCTCACCACCTGGGCTGGGGCAGCAAGGATATCAACGCCCGAGGTAAGTCTCTTTACGAATACATAATTAAGAAAGACCTAGCAATCTTGAATAGAGGCACGGAGCCGACATTCATTAACGCCCGTAGCCAAACATTAATAGATCTTACGCTGGCGACAGCCATGATATCAAATAAAATTCAAGACTGGCAAGTGTCTGATCATATTTCTATGTCAGACCATCGCTGGTTGACTTTTACGGTAAACCAGGATCTCAGGACCACTGTGAAATCCCGCGATCCGAAGAGGACGGATGTAGCTCTATACAATCGACTCTTAAAAGGAGCTCTGCGGGAGACAGAGGCCCTGACTCCTGGCAATAGTGAAGAATTGGAAAGGTACACGTTATCTATCCAAAACAAAATAGACATTGCCTATAAGGAATCCTGTCCGATGAGGATGGTACAGACAGAAGGCACAACCAATAAATGGTGGTGCCCTGAACTGGAACACCTCAGAAAGACAGCGAGAACGACCTTTAACAAAGCAAAACGAACAAAACTCGAAGAGGACTGGGAAATATATAAAGCCAACCTCAGAGAGTTCAAAAAAGTCTGCAGACAAAAGCAAAGAGAAGCCTGGAGAGCCTATTGTGAGGCAATCGAAGATTTCCCGCAAGTCTCAAGGCTACAGAAGGCACTCTCAAGCGACCACCATAAGAGTATCGGCATCCTGACGAGGGAAAATGGCGACAAGGCCGCCAACCTCCGAGAAAGCGCCGAGATTCTTATGGAAACTCACTTCTCAGGTTCTGTCTTCCCAGGAACGACAAACCGGACGGAAGTACCAATAACACCCTCACAATACGACTGGCAATTTGCTAGCACTATAATTGATGAGGACAAGATAAGGTGGGCCATATCGGGCTTTTCCCCCTTCAAAGCACCAGGACCTGACGGTATAAGACCAGCCCTAGTACAATGGGGACTGGATATTCTCATGCCGCACCTGGTCGTAGAGGATATGTTCCCAGTAAGTGGAGAGAAGTACGAGTGGTGTTTATACCCAAACCAGGAAGGATGGACTACACCTTACCAAAAGCATTCCGACCAATTAGTCTCACATCGTTCTTTTTGAAAACAATGGAGAGGCTGTGCGAGCGGTATATAAGAGATGAAGTCTTAGTTCACAATCCACTTCATCCATATCAGCATGCATATACTCCGGGAAGGTCCACTGATTCGGCCCTTCACCAAGTGGTTGGCAGAATCGAGAGATCATTGGATAATAAAGAATCCACCCTGGGTATATTCATAGATATCGAAGGAGCGTTCGATAAAACGACCTTCCCAACAATCACCCAGCAACTTAACTCCAGGAATATACCCCTGGTAGTAGGAGAGTGGATACTCAAGATGCTCTCTAGTAGAGCAATAAGTATAAATGTAGAAGACATTACTGTGAGAGGACTGGTCATGAGGGGATGTCCGCAGGGAGGGGTCTTATCACCCCTTCTTTGGAACATAGTCCTGGATACCCTGATAAATCACCTCAACAGTAATGGTTTCTACACAATTGCATATGCAGATGACATAGTTATTCTGCAGACCGGCAAATTTGTGAACACACTGTGCGATAGAGCGCAGGATGGTCTCAAATTAATAGAAACATGGTGTAAAGAACACTCACTGTCGATCAATCCCAAGAAGACGGAGATGGTCCTTTTCACTAGGAAAAGAAGCTTATCGGGCTTGAAACCCCCCGAAATCTTCAAAAGCAAACTAAACTTCTCTGAAGAGGTGAAATACCTCGGTATTACCCTCGACAGGAAGTTAACATGGAACTCGCACATTCAGAGCAGAGCAAAAAGAGCATATGTGGCCTATGAGCAGTGTCGGAGGACAGTGGGACGCACATGGGGCCTCTCGCCCCGTGTAGTCACCTGGATCTACACTGCAATAATAAGACCTATGCTAACGTACGGAGCCATTGCATGGGGACCGAAAACTCTACAAGCAACGGCCATCCAAAAACTATACCAAATACAGCGAATGGCTTGTCTGAACATCACAGGAGCCATGAGAACAACACCAACCGCAGCAATGGAATTAGTTACTGGTCTGACACCTCTGGACCTGCACGTCAAGGAGGTTGCGCTAATGGCCATGCTACGATTGCGCACGGCTGGTGTAAACCCCGAGGTAGGAATGGGTCAACTGAGGCGGGGCCTGTGGAGGGAGGCACTCACTGCGGTGCCTCTGCTACAGGCAGCCAGTGACGCAATTGAACCCAGGTTTGTGTTTAATAAACCCTACAAAATACAAATAAAACAGAACACTGAGGCGGATGCTGCAAATGCAATACGCATATACACAGACGGCTCAAAAACCAAAGAAGGATCAGGATGTGGAGTTTACTCTAGATCACTTAGCCTAAGGATTAAGTGGGGAATGGGAAAAAATACCAGCGTGGTTCAAACAGAACTGGCTGGTATCTCAATCGCCACAAAAGAGCTAACCAGAAAAGGAATTTCTGGCAAAGACATAATAATCTACACTGACAGTAGACAAGCCCTACTAACCTTGAATAGACAACGTATTATCTCAGGGTTAGCACTAGAGTGCCACCAAGATTTAGCTAACGCCTCGGTAGATAATAATATCGTACTAAGGTGGGTGAAAGGGCACGACAGGAGCAAAGGTAACCGCATTGCTGACTCTTTGGCCAGGATGGCGGCTGGAATGAACATTTTGGGACCAGGTGACACCCATGGCTTGACGACTTCGACAATTGCGGAACTAACCAAACGTTACACCCATACTCAAACCCTCAAAAGATGGGATGAAACCAAAGGATGCAGTTTTGCCAGGATCACCCTGGGCGACCCTGAGAAGCTGGATCCAAATAAATATTTGGCGATGACCAGGAAGAACCTACGTTTAACAGTGGGATTTCTGACTGGACACTGTCAACTAAGGAAACACCTCCATATTATGGGGCTAGTGGACACACCTCTATGCAGGATGTGTGAACAGGAAGATGAAACTGTCAGGCATGTCTTATGCGAATGTCTGGAGCTATCGTCGATAAGAGAGTGTGTGTTCGGTGAATCTTGGCCTACACCTGCCGATATTAAGGAGATGTCCCCTGGTGACCTGTCCTCCTTCCTGGATAAGGCAGGATGAACAATGTCCTAGGAGGGCGACTCCTTGGGAGGATGTACAATGGGCCATATTGTGGCCTAAGTGCTGTGGGTCTATACTCACCCTCCCTACTCTACAGATACAGATAGTATGATCTCCAAAATAAAATTTTCAGGCTATCTGGACCACTATTCAATTCACTTATTCTAAAATGTTGAGCTATTATACAAGTTGAAAGATTTTCACTCAGAGATTTTTCACATTAAATATAGCCTATAACTGTTCTTTATCAATTTTCACAGATACCCAATACACACACACACACGAAAGCGTACCGCGTGTTTGTTACTTTTTCTTTTCTTTTTCTCCCCCCTCTTTCCCCTTCTGAGAGTTGAAATTTAGTATTTTTTACGTTTTATCATTTCACACACACATTCGACATAGTCGGTGGGTGAACGAATTGTTCAAGAGATGATTTCTTTTATTATTTTTCTCATAATCTATAATATTGAAAAAAATAATATGTATGGAAAATAGTATGGTGTTCAATATGAAATTCTCAGGACCCTCCGGGCCACCCGAGAAAAATGGCATGGAATGTCCCGGGCGATAATCATTCCAACATTTCGATAAGACTGATATGCGTTATCACAATAAGTGAGCGACGTTTAAACGATGTTCACCAAGGCATTTCACACATTGAATGTAACCAATTCCTTTTTTATAGAAAACTGATAGACACGTAAGATTTGTTGAAAGGAAATTCTAAATGTCGTCGGTTACGAGGTTGAATAAGATATGTTGTACAAAAACACAATCAATAATATCATCATAATAATTTTTGGTTGAACACAAAAAATGATTGTTTTGTCAATTCTCTTGCTTATAACCTTTCCTCGATTGGTAATCATTCGATTTTCCATTGGTAGTTTTTCAATATTATCAATTTCGCTCCGTTTGAGCAGATATAGAGGATTACGAAAATCCTTCATAACTAATAATGGAATGGTTATCGCCCGGGACATTCCATGCCATTTTTCTCGAATGAAAATTCAATAATTTTTTTCAAATGCCTCAATGGGTGGCCCGGAGGGTCCTGAGAATTTCATATTGAACACCATACTATTTTCCATACATATTTTTTTTTTCAATATTATAGATTATGAGAAGAATAATAAAAGAAATCATCTCTTGAACAATTCGTTCACCCACCGACTATGTCGAATGTGTGTGTGAAATGATAAAACGTAAAAAATACTAAATTTCAACTCTCAGAAGGGGAAAGAGGGAGAGAAAAAGAAAAGAAAAAGTAACAAACACGCGGTACGCTTTCGTGTGTGTGTATTGGGTATCTGTGAAAATTGGTAAAGAACAGTTATAGGCTATATTTAATGTGAAAAATCTCTAAGTGAAAATCTTTCAACTTGTATAATAGCTCAACATCTTAGAATAAGTGAATTGAATAGTGGTCCAGATAGCCTGAAAATTTTATTTTGGAGATCATACTATTCTCCATTGATATTATTTTTTTCAAGTTTAGAGATTATGAGAAAAAATAATAAATCGTAAAAAATAAAAAATTTTCATTCTCACAAGGGGGGCGAAAAAATAAGAAATGACAATGAAAGGTACGCTTACGTGTATGTGTATCAGATTTCTGTGAAAATTGATAAAAAACAGTTATTGGCTATATTCAATGTGAAAAATCTCCAAGTGAAAATCTTTCAACTTGTATAATAGCTCAACATTTCAGAATAAGTCAATTGAATTTGAGTGTACCCTATGTAAAATTGCATTTTAAACATTTTTTGTCCCTTGAAATTTTTCATTAAAATTAACGACAAAAAAGTAACAGCCAATTTTTCTTGAAAAATTCACAAAAAATGCCTTTTTCTCAAGTGCCACCACTGATAACGAAATGAACGATACTAGTTGTTATAGTACATATCAGCCCCATTGAATTGATGGAATAATATCACCCGGGACACCTGGGTTTTCTGCCATTTTTATCCAATTTAAAATTTAAAAAATTTTTTTGAAGGCTTTCATGGGGGCCCGGGGGCCCAAAAAATTGTATTTTAATTTGTACGTTTACGTTAACGTTCATGGCAGCACTTCAACTCTCTATTGAATCTAATTTTCAGCGGAATTACATTCCCAATAAAAATAATTTCTAAACAGAATAATCCTGCCTATTCTGAAATGAATGGCGCTTCTCTCCCTCCGTAAAACAAACTATTCTGAATTCTGAGGGCATATACATCTATTTATAACTGTGGTGCTACCATCTTTTATGTCATACTAGTTCGTTACATCAAAATATAAATCTTTGCAAAAAATCAATTATTCTCTTCGATTTTAACTGGATATTATATAGTTTCTAGGAAAACACAGTAAAAACTAAAAAATTAACATGCAGGAAAATGTTGTCTTTATGGCCCTTGCACTGTCATGTATAAACAATGAGATTATGGAACCTTTGTAAACCTAGTGATCTAGCTTCCCTCAAATAGCAATTCAAACATGGATAGTGTCGTTTCAGATAGTAGATGATTGATGAAGTAATAGCGCTACCTTTAGGCGACTATAGAAAGTTAAAATGAAGAAAAGAACACGCCTGCCTAATAATAATTTCATGCAAAAATAGAATTACGAGTAGATACTTGTTAGGAGACTTATTTTAAAAGAGAAGAAGTGAAAACGAAATTCCGATCTAGAGACACTTTATTATTTTAGTACACAAAATACTGCCATTGATTCTCACAACAAGGAGCTTATACAAAAATATATGGGACTTAATTTCATAAGCACATCCGGAACATAAAAAAATAAATAATGTTTTGAAGATACAGGCTATCGTTATAACTAATAATAAAGTTAGTTACTATACTTATAGACAGTTTTTAAATAATACTGGGAAACATTCAGCTGCATTCAAACTCTGACTCACACACCAAAAATCATTGGACAATAAACAACATCTTATTGCTTTTTCTGAAATGCTTTCTCATGAACTTTGTACATAATTCACGATGACAATGGTATATTTCAGTACAAATTACATTTCAGATTACAAAGTCCCTCGAACTTCAAATTAAATTATCAAAATCGAATTCATTATGGAAATTATATATATATATATTCACTCTGTTGATTTTCACACCTAGTAGGAACATTGCAGTGAAGCTTTTTATCATTTCAATGCCAAATAAATCGCGAAAAAAATTATATTGTACGACTTTTTTCCGAGATCCCTAACTGTTTTTATTCAAAATTAGTCGAAACAAGTGACAATCCTCGTTTTTATGATGAATACTTTCCGATAGAATTGAAATTTTACCTGGCGCCCAACGTGGGGCACCATATATTGTGGACTTTCAAATGAACACATCACCACCGATACCCTGTTAACAGAAGTAACATTATAATAGTTATTTCTGAAACTTTTCGTCATACAATTATGGACTGCCACATATTAGAACCAATTTTGAAAAGTTGATCAGAGAGAAATTCAGGTTGATCCATTCTCAATTAAAGAATGCTTTCACATGAATATCAAACCTCTCTTCAGATACGAACAAAAATATATCAGTCTCAAGTTTTTATCTTTCGCTTCCGCTCGTCAGCTATATTTGAATATTTTGGCAACCTTATATACCAATACAAGTAAATTTCACAAAAGATGGTACACACCCAAAGAGTCCTGTTTCATGCGAACCCTCATTCGGATTGATACAAAACAGCCAATTATTATCTAACATCACAAACGTATTTCACTCTACCTAGCTTTTTAGGTATACACTTATTGAACAATTATTGCATTATATAACTTACATAACATAAATTCAATAAATGCAACTGCAAGTAACAAAATACATTATATCAATCTTATCGCTAAGTTACTCAACTTTATCAAAAATATATCGTCAGTAAGGATAGGCAAGAGTTTTATTTTGCTACACGCCATGCAGCATAATGTCAACCCTCTCATCATGATATATACCTAATATACTCTAGATTGAGCCAATATGACATGTAAGATGTGGTGCCCCGCAGGAACCAATTCCCGTGCCATACATGGACGATTAGGTATATACTGGTCTGATTTTTTGATCAGTCTTCAAGGCTCCAGACGACTTCAGGTGGTCTCTAACAGCTGGTTTCGAGAGCTATTTTTGTCGTACCATTTGTGACTACGCTGTTCGTGTTAGTTAGAGTATCCCCCATCGAAGGGGGTCCTTGCGAACTGGTCGAGTGGTGATTGGTGGTGCCGGCGGTTCCGTTCTGTCTACGTTTGCTGAGGCCCCAGAAACGTTTGATGGCGGACAGTACCTATGATACAAATATAAGTTTGAGAGAACTGAAATATTCGAATGTTTTAATAAAAATTCTATAATATACGGAAACATTGTAAGGATCAAGTGAGAGGAGATAAGAACTTCGTTGCACAAGCATAACACTAATCTTCATCCGTATCTGTTAATGCGGCCATAGTTAGTATATCTCCCTCTGAACATTGAAAATTTGCCCTTTCCTAACCAACGCTTCAAAAACTAGAAAATAATTTCATCCTCTAGAACTCAATTCTGTCCCGCCAACAAACCTCACTTGCTCTGTGACTAATGGTGGCTTTTCAGAAAAGCCGATGTATGCTGTAATACTTGGGCCATCCTCAGCTTGGGATTAATGAATAAGGACCTGCGTTTTTATTTTGAAGCTGGCGGGTCATATCATATAACTGTTCAAATTTTCATTTAGTTCGAGAATATTGAAGTAATCAACAGTAGAGACTGGATGTATTGAAAGTTCCGAAGAAGTGTTTCTTGGCCATTTTCATCGTAATAATGTTAATTGATATCAATCCGTTTTTCAATGTGATGATATGAATGAGTTATAACGAGAAAGGTCCCAAAAAACAATTTTTGTGAAGCTATAACACAAAATTTCATTTTCTTAGCTGATGACACATTGACTTCATTGTGTGACAGTTGTAGTTATTATTACACAATTAATCAGGCCTCCCATGGAATATCAAATTTCAAGCAGTGACAGCTCTATTTGCTCATTTAATGGTGCCTTAATGGAAATTTTGAATGACATCAAATTTTAAGTTGATATTATTTGTTGAATCATTTCGATATCATATATTATAGCCGTGAAAAAAGTGTAGTGCATAAGGGTATTTCCCACTGCTCATACTGCAAACTTCATACGCGTGGGAAATGACTATATCATTCCTTGCTAGTTGAACAATATACCATTCTGAATTTTCGCAATATACAATATTTACCGATGATAAACCAAAAAAAGCAGGTATCAATTTTTTTTAAAATGGTGATGAGGTAGGTAAAAAACATCTTGTAGAGAAATTTCTTCAGTATATTTCTACGGCCCATTCAAAGTTGCAATGACAATGTGCAAACGAGTTGTTCAATAAAACCAGATATTACTAAAAAAAACTCGAATTTTACATATTTTCCTGTATATCTTTTAAAGAAAGAGGTATATCCCCCAAATTCCAATCTCAAGCCATAATACGCTCATCATCTCCATAATACGCAAATTAACCTCCAGTCAACCTTCTTTGTAACTTTTACCGTTTTCGAGATCCCCATGCATCGATTCGAATTTAGTGAAGTTCGAGTGGGTGCACCTGATATAAATATATCATCATTTTTTAGGAGACTGTGAAAATGGCTTACCTGTGGTTGACATCCAACAACAATGAAGATGTAGACTCCGTGAATGCTATTGAGAAAGTCCGTCACGTACCAAAATTCAGAAGGTCCTCCGATGGCCACGGATAGCAAATCCCATATCCAGTTCACTCCCATAACTACCACCAGCTTCATACAAACCCGACCCAACGCAGCTCTGAAAAAAAAATGGATTTTTCAATGAAAGATGTCACAAAAAACAGATGCTAATTTATTAACGAAATTGATCTGAGTATTAATAGTATATTATGCAACGATCGTGTAATGATGGTTATTAATATATGAGCATTAACCGGGATACGAATCGCCCAAGGTGAGTTCCGTATGGTTTATGCGAGTGTATTAATAACCATTACATGAGAGTTGCATACGCTATTTTGATATACCCGAGAAATAGTGAAGAACTACAAATATTATATTTATATTTGTATTGCACACAATAATACTGATTTAACGAATTTCTTTGAAAAATTTCACAGAATTGTAATTGATAGTATTACTTCGAGAAATAAAACGATGAGGTATGAAAAGAAGATCAAAAATCAAAGAAAAAAAATATTACTCGACCGGATTCGAACCAATGTCTCCTCCAGCTAGAATAATCAATGTCAGCGCCACAGACGGCTTGGCTACAGAGAGCCCACAAAATCAGATGAAAAAATAAGTGATGAATCATGCATTTGTCAATTAAAATTTAATCATTGAGCTGTATTTCTGTCGGTGAAGGTGTCGAATGTGATTCTCCCATATCGCTGGTATCAGACATCTTGTTATGATTATCGAAGTTTGGCTATATTCTTCAAAAGTTCAATACCTATACCGATTTCGACTTGACAAACGTCAAATGCAACGCATGCACATCATGCTTGATTGAAGTATAATGGGTTTCTATTGGTTGAAAAATCTGTATTCGTAATCAAAAATCTGTATTGTAATGGATTTCATTATAAAACGGGTTGTGGGCATATAAGTGTATTATTAGAGTACGGGTGTAGATAAAATCAGTTATGGAACAGCCAGTAATCTCAAAAAGGAACAATAGAACGGTTGAAGTGGTAAAAGCAATAAAAAACAATGCGGTTCAGAGAATAAATAAATATAATTAATATATTATGAACATACAAATATCTACTGGAATATATACAAAAATAAAAAATATTCATTACAAAAATGGACACTCATTCACGAAGAAATGAATAGTACTAAAAAAAAGTAAAATGATGAAAATGTTCAATTGACTGACAAAGAAGTTAAGTTCGGTTTTGAATTCAGAAGGAGATTCGGTAAAAAAGATCAACTGATCAAAGGACAGGGTGCAAAACACTATGAAAATGTCTTTCAGCAAATTTTTATACTTTGATATTCTGTTTGATTCAAGACCCTATTCAATTTTGGCAAGTTATGAGGGGATCGTATGGAGAGCCGCTAGAGGACGACAAAGTTGAATAATTTAAAATGCATTGTTTGGTATTTTCCATAAAATAATCATAATTAATTTTATTGCTATACATTTTTTGTGGAAATCGTATCAAATCAAAGATCATTATATTCAAAAGTGAACTCAATAATTCAATGATTTTGCTTTTCGTAATATACGTTGAAAATGAATATTATAATTTGCCATACAATGTGTTGAATTATGATTTTTCTATGGAAAATAACAAACTATGAATTATGAAGTATTCAACTTTGGTCGCCATCTAGCGGCTCTCCTTATCATAAGATTCTCTCATAACTTGCCAAAATTGGATAGGGTCTTGAACCAAACAAATTATCAAAATATTATCAAAATTTGCTGAAAGCCATTTTCATATGGTTCTGTGTCCTGTCCTTTGTTCGCTGGTTTTTTGATACGGGGTATGTACTATTTAAGCCATAATTGGTTATGGAATTGAATAAAAGAAGTTTGGTGAAGTCCAGAGAAAATTTATTTTCGAAATCCATCCAGAAATTTTCGAGATATTGTTAATTATGTAATGAAGTGAAATTAAATAGCCGAATAATAGAGGCAGGCAATTAGCTGTTCACATTACTGATAGTCGAGGTCAATATGAAAGTTAATGAAATTAAGACAATTAAGAATCTGTGTTGAACCCGTTCAATACTCTGTGTATATATCTCTGTAGAGAAGAAAATCTTAACAGCATCTTCCATATATATTTTGAAATGTAAAACGTTTGCTAGGCAAAACTTGAATCTCTTCACGGAAAATGCCAGTATACATAATAATAATACCAGGAATGGAGAGTTATTGAGAATTCCTCAACATCGCATGACACTGTTTAAGAAATCTTCAGAGTACAACGCTATCTTGTGCTACAACAAATTAACTGATGAATATAAAAGGGTCTCGAATGACTTGAAATTCCACAAAGATGTCAAAAACCTTCTATTAGAAAAGTGCTATTATAAATGCCAGGACTTCCTAAGTGACGATCTCTCAATCAACTCAAACTTAACTTGATATCTTTTTTATTATTTTCAACAACAATTGATTTATATCACACATATTAATTGTTCATTCTTTTTTTGTGTTCTATTATGATGAGGAATGATAAGGGATTTTAGACTATATATGATTATATACTCATGTTTTATCGATGTGTTTGAACTCTTTTTTTTTAGGGTTGTGAATGATAAGTAATTTTAGACAATTTTTAAACTCTTTGAAAGTGTTGTGAGTATTAACCGCGAGGAGCAGAGTGCGCAGTAGTGAAGAAACTTCTTCGTCTTGACAAAATTGTCGTGCTGCAAAGAGACCTAGGTAGCAAAAAATACCGGTGGTGTAATAGTTTTCGTTACGAGATGAAGGAACATCCATTTTCCTTTCATCCTCATAGATCCTAATTTTCAAATAAGGTGAGTTGACTTATTCATCTTTGTTTCATTTGCTGCTTGATTTAACTTGGCGATCATACCCAAGGTTTGCTACAACGTGCAACGAATCTCAAGGTCAAAGAAGGAACCTGCGACCCTATCAAATACACCCTTTTTTCAAACCTGTACAGGATGCATTGAATGAAACAAGATTAATTCTGACATTATATTGCATATTACAGTCCTGTATTTAGATTCATCGTACAAATACCAATAGAATGAAAAAATACCTAGTTGTCGCGACGGGTGATCTATCACATAGAAAAATTTACATGTCAAACATACCAAACTGACTGTTGATTTAAATAGTAGGACATTTTCACATTAATAGAGAATAGTAATCAATGAAAAACCATTCATTGGAGCATCATTTCATTTTCATACTTTGAAAAGCTTATTACGCTCTAATCATTTGACGTTAATTCTTATATAAAAGTAATACTATTCTTTTGGCATCGACTGAGAAGAAAAAAACAGATACCTGTTCCTCAAAACTTCTCGCTATAAACAAAAATAATCATGTTTCTGAATATCAATAACGAAGGCTCGGTTAGCAGTCATGAGAATGAATGTGTAATTGAAATGTCAATTCAAGCAGATTAGCAGAAATTTGTTGTATCTAGTGAGAAGGTACTATAATTGCCCATTGATGAGCTAGCTCAAGGGTTACTTTTTTCTGTCTGGGTCTGAGATAAAATGGTCTTCTGATGAATTAAATTGTATTGCAAAATAGTTTAATGACTTCTATGTGATTGAGCGCCCGTTGCGCCATATAGGCAGGGGTGGTTGTTATCCTTTGTGAATGAATTAGAGGTTATGAATGATATACACATATCAAGAAAGGGAATTTGCTGATAAGTCGATTATATACCGAACGGCTTCGGAATCCAATTTTCTCGAATAAGAAATGTTACTTCTGCTGAGATTTTTCATTTTATAACCAACGAAGTAATTGTCGCCATTCGTCTACGTGGAGGTTAAAAATTGTTTCCATTCAATAAATCATATCTCATGAATCTCAGTTATGCTTCATAAGGATTGCGAAAAATGAAAAGAGAAATAATAGGATTATTTACTTGAATATTATCGGCATTTCGATAATTGAAATGAGGTGATCCTGAGCAAGAGAGACCGTTACACAATGTTGTCGAGAAAATGACGGTTCTATTTCTGAAAACTGGTTTGAGGTCGTAGTTATTGAAAAGGTTGGGGATTCACAGGAAGAGGTCGGCAAATATTTTTTCGTACAACCGAACGCAAAACATGTATTTTGCAGCCACAACAGAGGCTACAAAATAATACTGCGGCTGTTACCCAAACTAACTACCGGCAAATTCTTTTACGGCCTTTGCCCAGACTAACTACCGTCAAACTCAACGTCACTCCAGCATTTGATATTTCTGAAATATGACAATAAAAATTTATTGCTGAATATTTGATTTCCATAGAAACATTATGATATTGAGGACATCAGTTAACTTGTTTTATTCGCGTTGAATCGCTGTCTTTTTGAAACGACGGAATTTTTATGTGAATTATAAAATTTTCACAGTTGCATGAAAAATATTGTGTATACTATCGCCGCGAAATGTTTCCGCCGCCTCGAGATTGCCGGAGCGGCTTCGGCGATAATCTCTCTCTCGGAACGCGAAGAAGTATTTTGCAGCCTAAGTTTAAAAATAATTATGTCGTGCAACCGGACGCAAAACAAGCATTCTGCAGCCGCAACAGAGGCCGCAATATAATATTTTGTAGTCGTTAACGAGGGAGATGGCCGGCAATTTTTTTTACGGCCGTTGCCCAGAGTAACTGCCGGCAAACTTAACGTCATTGCAGCATTTGACATTTTTGAAATATGACAATGAAAAACTATTTTGAAATGTCAATTCGATTGTATTGCTGAATATTTCTTTTTCTTAGAAACACTGTGATATTGAAGTCATCTTTATTCGCATTCAAACGCTGTCTTTTTGAATTAATGTCTATTCGAATTATTTGATTTTCACAGTTGCAACAAAAATATTGTGTACTACTATTACCTGATAATCTGTCTCTCGGAACGTGAAAAAGCCTTTGGCGGCGTTAGTATACAAATAACTATTCCCGACCTCTTTTTCGTCTGATTGAACCCTTATTGATTATTTTTCCATCTGAAAGTATGTCAGAAATAAGCAAATTTTTGAATCGTTGTGAATGAAAGAGATTTGCCGATGTAACGAACCTAGAGTTGAATTAGAAATTATCTGATAGCTTAAATCTTGGATTCTTGTCTAGAAAATGTGACGTGAGAGAATTGGGAGATATTAACGCTTTCTGGAAAAAGTGCATTGCCAAATGAACCCAGCTGTAGGAACACGTTTCGAGGAGAATCGTTCTACTTATTTTCATCAAATATATATCTCTAATTTTGTGCCATCGGATAGTTTGAAAGGTTCATTCAATACAACTATTTTCGTATCCTCCAATAACGCAACTGAATCCCGTGTTTTTTACAAAGTATTTAGCGTACAGGTACACGATAAACGATTATCAAGTTGCCCAGGGCCGCTGCAGCGCACGACGATCGGTCATTCGTTGCGACTCGCACGACGACCGATCATTCGTTGCGACTCGCACGACGACCGATCATTCGTTGCGACTCCTATTACGGATTTTTTTTTCTTCGAGCCCCGTCTTATCCGTCCTCGATGGGTGCCCTCGAGCGGTCAGAAACGGGAGAAAAATACGGTCCGAGAAATTGTTGCACCATTATAATCACCATACCAATCGACCACTTTTTAAACGCCGATGAAAATGGGAATATGATGAAAAACATGGCGCGTAAGAAACGAAACCGGTTCGATTATTCAGCTGCCTCGGACAATATCTCTTCAATTTTGAGGATCTCAGAGAACATACATGATATTTTTAGCATCACTGATCGAATGCTATGATAGATTTATTTTTCATTCACAAGAATAGGAATTATCACCAGACATCCGAATCACTTTTCCGAGCGGAATCCAGCACCTTAAATGTATTATTGAATTAAATAATACATTGGAAAAATTTATGCACTATCAATCTCAATCTTCTTTCTCTCTGTTTTTTTTTACTTCACTTAAAGTGTATAAAATAGTGTATTGTTACGATATATCCTTGGGTTCCTGCGTTTACGATATCGCCAGGGCCGGCTAGGACATTCGTAACAGTATACACTATACATCACTGGAATGAAGTCTCTTTCTATTTCTCGACCAATTGTACAAACTTTTCATCTCGGAATAGAGAGTATGGCTTCAATCCCTTGTTATATAATACACTATCAGTTCCATGAGCTATTTTGATATATTGAATAATGATATTTGTAATATGGAATAATACGTGGGAATCACATCAATGAAAAATATAATGAACTATATAAAATAAAAAATTGCACAATGGGTGTGAAGATAAAAAATGACGATTCACAAACCATATAAAAACAAGTATTATAATTCACACATTTCATATATATGCATACATATATACACTCACACAAAGTTATTACGAACAACACAACAAATGTATATTTATTAATTTTTTCTCAGAAGTATGTGTTCAAATTGAGGTACACGTTCGATTTATCTTCGAAATGTATTCGAATGAGTTTACTCCTTTCGTCTTGATATTGTTACGAAATCCCCTAACGCCGTCGCTGAGCCTGATAAATACATAAATCCACGAAAAGATTTGGCATGTATCGACCAGCGGACCTCGATAATGCCAGACGCCTGCCACGCGCATGTTCCCGTCGTAGAAAGCGTTCTCGAAAAGGCTGGTCGATCGAGTCGTTTTCGATCGAGGTTTCCCAACGTCGAATCTGGAAGTTTTAGGCGCCAATGGAATATCTAGACTGTTCGATCAGAGTATATAACAAGATATTCCAGGCCGTCCTTCGGAGGGGACGTAAAGCCGGTGGTCCCAAGTCCATGGATGTTGGGCTCGTTAATGATCCCTACCTCTCCCTACCAGAGGGTTCGGCCAAATTTGCAGTTGGAGGAATTGTGCTCACCGGCGTCAGTGATTGGCCTTGATAGCAGAAATAGGCCGACGTAAAATAAAGAAATTAAAAAAATATATATTTCATCAGGTAGCAGTCGTTTCTAGCAGAAAGAGTTTTTAGTAGGAGTATTGAAAGTAGAATTTGGTGGAGCGTAATAAAAAGTCGTATATAGTTTACAGTAAAGAGCGTTGGATGTTTCAATCAGTTAGAAGTCTAAGTGTTTTGTAAGCGATTCATAAACCAGTGCAGTAGTTGTATTGTAAAGTGGAATTAATAAAATTATGTTAAGGTTTTCCGGAGTATGTCAGTAAACTAACCCAGGAAATATCGTAACAATATCTTCAGATAATTTACTTCGTTCTATTATTCCCAAGAAGAATATTGAATTGTGTGTGAAGATTTTAGTTATTTTGAGACAAAATAAAAAAAAATTTATCTTGATGTATTTTATGTATGAACTGTTTAAAACAAATTCTGATTGTTAAATATTAAAATGAATTTCATATATAAAAACTACACGCAGGAATTTTCTTAGTACCTATCACAACTCAGAATCACTCCCATTACCCGCGATATTGTGAAATTTGAAGCCGATTTTTTCAATTTGAGGTAAATGTATAAAATGGTGCTACAAGAAGTAAAATGTGATTTAAAAATTGTATTGTATACAAATATTCTAGAAAAAAGACTCAGGTACTTGTTAATGCTAACTCTACTCAAAAGACCAATTTTTCTCGAAATATTTTTGCAATTATAATCTATATAATGATTGATTGAATTTCAAGTTATTTCAAGTTAGAATTTACAATCAACCCTCGATATTTCATGTGTTCAGTTTTTTCCAGATGGAAATTACCAATTTTGAAACAAGTTACGACTTCTTTCAAACAATCTTTGAATTTTCTCCTAATATCATATATTACATTTGATTGTTATTATTTATTCATTGTCCAAAGCTATATCAAGAAACACAACTTCCATATCCTAATTTTTTTCCCTAGTCCCTAGTTGTTAATTCAGAGAAGCATAATTTTTTGTTTCACACAAGTTCATAAGTATTCTGCTGGTTGCAGCACTCCAAAAAATATAGAAATCCAGACGTTCAGATTTATCGCGTTTGGATGGAATCACCCCCTGTGTGACGTTTCGATTGCTAGTATCGGCAATCATAATTTGGTGATAACTGACAGGATGACACCATCACAAAGTAATTCGAAATGAACCACGAACATTCCACATTGTTTATGCAAAATCCAAAATATCGATAATGAAACCACTCATTTCACTCCGACACATAAATCACCCGCCTATCAATAAATTCCGTCAAACAATGATTTAGTGCACCGAAAATCGCTGCCCATATGTAACCGGAAGGTCAATAAAACGATAGGCATTATAAGAATAAACGACGTACCGATAGATTTGTTACCTTACTTATCATACTGCCCACAGATGCGCTCTAAATCTTCGAGAAACAAACGACGGTCATACAGTCGCAGCGCGTAAACATAAACACTAAATTGCTACAGTTTTAATGGGCGCATTATTAAAAACGACCTGGTAATGCATAAATCTCGGTGCGCGTCTCTAGAAAGTACGCGCTAATCGATTTTTTATTACGGCAAACCGCTTATTAGTATTCATAAGAATTACAATAAATAATAGGCATAAATGCCACACACGTATTATGGAGATAATCCATAACATAGCCACAATCTACTGCGGGATTTGATAAAGCAGCGTTTTGGTTGAAGTTACAAAGCAGTTGAATATGACGAGATAAAAAAATTAAATAAACCCATATAATATAAATGAAATTAGTGTCGAATTGTGACGATTGTCACACTGACAGACCTATTTGTAATATGTACTGAATAAGTTATACACTATATTTAGTTATATATTGGTTTATATAAAACTGTTTACTTCCTTGAAAAAAACAATAAAATTTTCGAAAGATTCCATACCGATATTATAGAAAAAGCAAAACCGACTGACCCTTTATTATGTCAGCTACGTATCATTTTTTCTATAAGAGATTCAATTCAAAACGAATTCATATACTTTCCCTTGGCGATGTTTTCTTTTTAAACCTTCAGAAAAATCTCTTGGAGATTCCATTTTTGGTTTCTCTGACTACACCATAGGGATGTTAACGTTATTAAGTTTGCAGAATTATGTAACATCTTACAAAAGAAATTTTATTAATATAGCGAAAATTGAAATCGAAATGAGACTAGATTCAAAAGCCTAATAGCTATTATAACTCGAAATATACTTATCTCCATTTCTCTTCTAACACGAAATTTTGTCTGGACGTTATAAATGTGTTTAATTATCTAACAATTCGTTCAGGGCATATATATATATATATATATATATATATATATATATATATATATATATATATATATATAATATCATATCATACATTCAGGTGATGTTCACATACATGAGAAAAAACACAAAGCGAGTAATAGTCCAAAACGACCTAAGTACAACATGTTTGAAATAATGAAAATAATTTCCAAACTCTTCGGTAAAGTATAGAAAATACAAAAAAACTAATAATCCCGGTCAGTTTCAATACTTAAATGCCAAATGGATAGGATAAAACCTAGAACTTTCCTAATGATAGGTCTGCCGTCTTTGGTTATTTTTCAAAATGAAACTATTTGCTAACTCGTGATTACTAACTTCTTCAAAATGAAGCTCTGTAGAAGTTCAAAATAGCACAATGGTTCAGTCTTTAGTGTGTCATAGTGGACGTTTTTGATTTGATCTTCAGATATCACATCTTTTTATTTTTTATTAGAATATATACAGTACACGTATGTACCTTTGTTAATAGTGACTACGGCTTTGAGTAACAAACTCCGGCGGTTTTGTCACTGACTCTGTTGCCAGCGTGATAATAAAAATCTTTATAACCCGACACCAATGAGACCGATACATAATTTGTTCTAAACGAAACATTTTTGCTACGAGAGCAAGGTAACAGTTTCGCAAACCAGAACTTCACCAATTCTCTATGGGGGCTCGAGCCCCATTGCCCCCATGGTTCCGGCGCCCGTGGCGAATACCATGAAGGACGTCGTTCAATTTCGAATTTTAAAAATGTATATTTTGAAAATTTCTCAACTCAAGTGGATATGTTTTAATTTATAAATAAAATAAAAAAGTAAATTTTCCTCTATAACGCATGATAGTGATATCACCAATCACATAATAAGTAACAAATAATTCTACGTTGATAAAAGAAATATACATAAAATTTAATTTTCGGAAATATTTTTTTTTGAATCTTTATTCTCGTCACATTATGATCAGGTGGTATATTTAGTTATCATGCAAAACCATAAAATGTATAAAAGTGAATAATTAGGAAGAGAAATTTAAACACACAAAACGCGTCACAGCTGGTCGAAAGGAACTGACACGTCAGGGGACAGGAAATGAGAGCATATTCTGCACCAAATCTCGATTTTACGTGAGCAGAGATCAATGGAGTGAGAACTGTAAGGTAATTATAATGTTATATGATAAATATATTTCAGTTTATAACATATACTTTGTATCAAGAATGCACAGGGCCACTGTAAGGAAGTAAACAATAAGTAAATCCACTCTCCGCCATATTCTGGCCTCAGTCGACCTACAGCGCAACCGAGTGAGTGAGTGAGTGGGGCATGGAATATTATTATTATTAAATTAAATCTGGGCCCGAAACATCGAAGATTGCGACCGGGAGTGAATTTACTTATTGTTTACTTCTATATGGTAACACAGCAGTTTATAATATAGCAAACCATAACCTATACATAAGATGTCATTGAAATTGTAAAAAAAATTCTATGTACGTCTACATCATAAGATGTATACATAATATTATATCAAGGTTCACTCAAATATAATACTTTTATTCACTTTTTTAAATAACCGATAAATATGAACTGATCTGATGTATATTATAAATCTTTATGGGTTATGTTGCATGTTTGCGAGATGGATAAATTCACGAACAATGTATCAAAGGAACGAACGGCAATCAAATTACCGGGATGATTGAGCTTTTCCTGAAGCTTTTGAGCTCTTGCAAATTGCATTACGATTCAATTTCAATCCCTCCCAGAGTTACTCGTATATACCGACAGTGTATCTTTTCCGTCCGTCTGGAACCAAGAACAAATATTTTCTTTCAAGATAGAACCGTATTGTGGAGAAATGTGGTGAAGCTAGTGGATTTTTCATCAAAAACGGTTGTCGATTTGCTCCAGGCAGAAGTTCAAATACATGTCTGTTCGAATGTTGAATGGGAATGGTTCGGACTTCCTTTGTCTATATTATTAACTCTTTTGAAACCTGTTGGACGTTTCGATTGCTGGTATCCGCAGTCGTCTTCGGGTGATGACGACGAATGTGGATACCACTTTTAAAATTAAAATAAAAAAGTGTATATTCCTCTATAACTTATGCAATGATATCACCAATCACATATTCAGTAACAAATAATTTTACGCTGATATAGGGAATATACATATAATTTAATTTTCTCAAATATTTTTTTCTTGAATCGTTATTCTCGTCACATTATAATCAGATGGTATTTTTTTATTTAGTTACTATGCAAAACCATAAAATATTGTATAAAAGTGAATAATTAGGAAGGGAAATTTAAACTCACAAAACGCGTCACAACTGGCCGAAAGGAAATGTCACGTCAGAGGACACAAAATGATAGCATATTCTGCATCAAATCTCGATTTTACGGGAGCAGAGATCATTGGAGTGAAAGCTGCAAGGTAGTTATAATGTTATATGATAAAAAGAGTAAAATATATTTCAACATATATAAAAATGAACTATTTTAATGGAAAATAAATGTTTCTGAAAATATCGTGTTGTTGATACGGTTAATGAAGCGCGGTTGAAATTATTCCATCAAACGTACAAAGCAGACAGCACCGATGACATCTTTGCCAAGAAGATTCGCAATTTCGACGCATCGAAACTACCACAATGTTCGTATCAACTCCAACAACAATTATTGAGGAGCTTATACATAACTAGTATTTGGCTCAATGCTAATTTGCAGCATGCAAAGAACCATGGCTGGTACACCAAGGATGAAAGATACGAGTTCCTCTCGTTTCAAGGTCACCAATTGCCTCAATTTGTTGGTGATATACTCACCAACACTTCGACAGCCAGCGCAGATGAATTGATGATGCATTATTGAATATAAAAAATCGCCATAAATTAGGACCCTGCATCTCAACCTTCATGAAATTGAAGACTTGGTGTAATATATAATTTCATCACTATTTCGAAGAAAAAAAAGATGGAACATGCCTTCATGCAACATTCTACATACTTCAAAAAAAAGCAATCTCACCTTTCAGTCGTCGACTTGACCAGCTCTCTCTTCCATAGACCGCAAGTCAATTCCCTGGCCGTGAGAGCGAACAGCAACAGATTAACGAACACCAGAATGCCCACGGGACCGAAGAAGAACGTGACTTTCTCGATATCGCCTGGAATTCAAGAAACAATATAGATCAATACTACGATTCGAGAATTGAATCGATTCTAAGGTTACGCTGTTATCGAGTTAGCAACGGTTCATCGGTCAGAGAAACAATTGAAGATTGTGTTGGAGAGCGGTAATGAAAAAAGCGTGGAGATTTGTTCCATGCACTGAGTAATTGGAGATTAGATGTGTATTCTATTAAGAATATGCTACGCCCATGGTGATTTTCATTGAAATAGCTTCCAAGTGTGAAAAAAAATCACCGCAAAAGTAAAAAAGTGAGACCTCATATCAGTTCTTACCCAGTGAGAGTTTCAACTTCTCATTGTTGTTATTCATGAGTACCATTTTTGAAAAGAATCCAACTAAATTCAAATCAGGAACCTTGTGAATTATGAAAGTTTCAGAACGACAAGAGACATATTATAATACACAAAAAATAATTTCTAATTTATAACATGTTCATCATAACTACTCAAATGCTGAAAAATTTGATAGGGTATTTCAATACTAGAGCGGGCGCTGCGAAACACTCCGTTTGAAAAAACCGATGACCTCATTCTGATTGATGATTTGAGTCGAGGAGGACTTAATGAATGATATTGTGGAGGTTGCCGGAAGGAATTATGGTCCAATTTTTTTTTTCGGTCCTATAATAGGAGTTCTCGTTTCCACCGCTGTAGCTGCGGAAACAAATGTTGTATGTAATGTAAGAACCGTTGACCGTTATTTCTCAACTGGAATCTTTTTTTAAGATCCTCACATACCTGAAAGTGAAGGTTGCCAGACAAGCCAGTTGTCACTTTTATCATAAACCCCCTCCCCAGCGTCACATGCTCTCGAATTTTGGAGCGGGCCGCGCTTTTCTTAACAGTTTTTGACACGTCAGTTATAGCTAAACGTCACCGATTACCTATTATAACAAGTATATTTCCGAATTTAAATGATAATAGTGTTCCGAATTCTGTAAAACATTTGGTTCCAAAGTGAAGAAATGTCGCTACAATTGATCAATTTGAAAAGAAAAAAGCCAAACAAAAAATTATGTTTATTTTGTGATTTGCCGGATAAACTGGTGATTAAACCGAAGAAAAAGTCATTTGAAACGATTCAAAATGCAGCAAGTCGACGCAAAGACGAAAAGTTTGAGAAATTGTTTAATCCGATTGCTGATGTACAACACTTCTCGTGGCATAAAAGTTGCATGGCCAGTTATATCAGCGAAGAAAAACTCCGTCGTCGTGAAGAAGTATTGCTGCATAGAGCGCTGGAAGGAAGTGCTTCGTCATCAGCACAGGGCGTGGGTGTCCCATCAACTGAAAGGACCCGCAAATCTAAAAGAAGAAGCAGCGAACCGTCGAGTGACTCATGTTGTTCCATTTGTGGTCATGCGACGAAAAACAAAATAAAGACAGTTTATCTTCTAACCGAAATTCCAGCAGCTAAGCTAATTTTCAATGCTTCGCGTCGAAAACAAGATGGAGTTTTCACAAAAATTTGTATTTACGAAACACCAGAAGATTTATTAGGCAAAAATTTTCAATATCACAAATCGTGTTACAGGAATTACGTTTCATCACCAAAATCTTCGAGTAACGAAAGAGGTCGACCAACAACAAATATCACGCAAGAACAGTTACTGGCTGCTTTTGAAAAATTAATGGCGGATATAAAAGACCGTGTTTCGACGACCGCTTTCGAATTAACTTACTTGGCTCAACGCATGACTGAATTTGCTGAAGTAGAGGATGTAGTTATCTCTAATTGTGTTCTTAAAACGATGCTGATCGATAAATTTGGTGGCAAGATTTTATTCTCATATCCAACTGAGAGGAAGCAATCTTCTTTGGTTTTTATGGCAGGAATTTCATTAAACGAAATAGTTTATCGTGTACGTCGGCTAGACTGTAGCAAAATCGTCATATGTGCTAAAGAATTACGGGAGGAACTATCAGACACTGAACTTATACCAAAGGTCAAATTGTGTGATGAAATTCTAATAGAAGATGCATTGAAGAAATGCATATTAACGCCGAAATGGAAAATTTTCATGCAGGCCTTATTCAGCAGTCAGAATCGAAAATTATCAGACAATATGCTCCATAAAGCACTAGCGGTGTTTAGTGATATATATTTCAGTGTTACCAACAGGTTGACACCTGAACATATAAGCTCTAGCCGTATCCATTCATCAACTAACTAAATCGAAACATATTCTATGACCGTTGAATAATCTTGACCACTGTGCTAGTTACAAAGCAATGAACACTGATATTGTAAAGTCAATTTCACGTGATGATGTCGATCGAATATCGTACGCAACGAAAAACTGTTTCTTCATGCAGCTATGGACAGCAATGACTTTAACGAGGAGAAATTCAGTAGCAAAGATTCTACGCTCGTTACAGCCATGGTAGTTCATCAACAATAGGCTGATGAAAAGAATACCTCAAATACTGCTAAACATGAACCAACTGAAACGGACAACGACGATTCAAAAACGTTAACCTGCCGAGAGATATATCATTGCCATTTTTTCAAAAAAAAATATTCACATTTCTGATTATTTGGATAGCAGCAGCTTATTGGACCAACAGTTGAGTAATGCTCAAGGCGAAAATTTGTTGTGGGTTTTATGCAGATTGAAGTGCAACAAATCTGCTATCAATTTCAGAAGAACTACCGACAGCATACCGAGATAAATTCTCTCCACCGACAACGAAACTGTAACTACAATTGGATTTTGCTAGGACATTCCACATCCACCCACTTCAAGAAACGTAGTAAACACTGCCACGAAAAACTGTGATGATTTATGCTTATCTTCGGATAATGAGGTAGCTATTCTTTCCTGTGACATGGCTATTTACCTTATAGCTGAAGAAATTCAGTTGAGGAGTAACAAATTTGATTCAATGGTATTGCGAGTTGGTTCATAACACAGAAAAGTTTTTTGCGTTGTTGAGGACAGTTTATTGAAGGTTGTCGGCTTGATTAGATACTCGTTGAATATAATATTTTCGGCGAGAACACTCTCTCCTCAATCTTTGAAGGTACAAGATATAACCGGGGCATACGAGCACCTGAACTTGTATATGAAGCACTGAGGAGCATACAGTTGATACAATTTGTTGATCATAACAATCAACTATGTGTCTATAAGAGCTTCGGGATAGAATCGTTGATGAAGATTATGAAACTATGATGACTATTCGGATATTATTGGGTACTTTTTGTTGAAATTTTCCAATTTTCTGTGAGATATGAGTGCTCGTGGTGAAACCTTTGAAAACTATAGTGATTACTCCCTCATGGTTGAAATTATAATGGATTCCATTGAAGCCAACAGAAACTGTGATTATGATTTACATTTACAATCAATGCGAAGAATGTTGCCTTAAATTTTTGCTATGAATCATATCAATTACGTTCGCGGAATAACACTTCATTTGCAAGATATGATTAAATTACCATGTTTTGTTATCGAAAATTTGCGGAAAGGTATGCAGTCAGTTAAGAGAACAACCGGTAAATTTCATTGTATTGGTTGCGATATTGCAATCGCTATAATGGGGCTTGATGGACACTACTAATAATCAGGTTGCAACTCAGCGGTGGTTACTTTTATATACTATTATATTTTCACAAATGCCATCCATAATGCTATTTCATCATACGTTCGGATAGAAGGTGATGCTGCCCGGCGATAATGATTGTTCCTTTCATAGTGAGTGGGGTAAAGCACGATTAGCGGAGGACGAAAAAAACATTCGTCAACAGGTTGCAACATATTTAATATAGGTGTAGATCTCGTCTCTGCAATATTCACACCAAAGCTCTTGCAGATAAAAGATGTTTGATAAATATATGTTACCGGCAAAGTGTAATATCAGGCATTGTATAGAATACCTAGGCATTCTATACATTGCCAAAAGTAAGCAGGCAAAGTGTGAAATTTTAAACATTTCATACTTTGCCTAGGCATTCTATAGAATGCCTGCTGGAGTTCAGGCAGAGTTAAAAATCTGTCTGTTCCATTATTTTCAAGTTAAGGTTAACCTAACCTAACCTAACCTAACCTAAGCTAAGAAAATGAAAGCTAATTATTCACTAATATTTCACGTTTAAATTTTACTCTAGTAAAATATGAGGATTTTCAGATCCTATGTTTAATACATTTCATGTTTGTTATTTGCAATAAACAATTTTTAACAATGTTGTTCATTTTATACTTTGCCTGCAAAACTTTCGACATTCTATATAATGCCTAGGCATTATACACAATGCCTAGGCAAAGTTTGTACAATTGTTAAGAAATGAGTTTATTTCATACTTTGCCTGGATTCACTCGGCAATGTATACAATGCCTAGGTATTCCATACAATGCCTGAATTGTACACATTGCCGGTAACATGTACAAGAAACAGGGGTTTCGAAGATGAAGGAGTACGGAACGGAACGCTTTGCATTAAAGAGAACCAATCTTCAAGTAATGATAAGAAAGTGGAAACGACATTATATATGACAACGTGAACATGACTTGAGACAGGTCTGGACGCATGAAATACTCGAGATTCCAGTAGATAATAATTTCTGATTATTCGAAAGTTTGTATTTTCGATCTTTTTTTTTCACCGCTAGAGCGGTGGAAAACTCCTATTATTGGGCTGAAAACTAGAATCCATAATATCATTTATTAGGTCTTCCTCAACTCAAACCTTCATTCTGAATGAGGTGATCGGTTTTTGCAAACGGAATGTTTCGCAGTGCTTGCACTGACATAGATTTTTTTTGTTAATTATTTTGAGATATTATACGATTATTATAATTTTCGATAACTATGTACTATATATAAAAAAACAATAATATATTTATTGTATGAAATATTACTCAGAATCAAATAATAGTGTTTCTAAAAATATTTATGTAGTGCAACAAAATTTCCTGACAAGAAAACTTCAATACAAATTTTTATCAGTCGTGGATAAAGTATAGTACTCTACTCGCGTGTAATGGCTATTATTCCTTTGGAGATTTAGGCGTTAAATTCATCTCGTGAATAATAGTCATCATTATAAGCTGGTTGACTTGAATACTGTTATTAATTTTCGGCTAATTCCATAATTTATACGTATACTTCCAGTCAAAAATTAAATATTATGATATAGGTCAATGAGAGTTGAATCGGTAGTGACAAATATCCAACTGAAATATCCAGGAAAAAACTAACTGAGAAAAACATTCGAAATGAGTTTGAATTGAAAATACATTTTTATTAGAAGACTTGCGGATAACTAGCAATCAGAATTTTTTTTATGCAAATTGAGATGGCTTCTCCATGTAAAAAATTGATTCCGATTCTCCTGAAGATGCCATCTTTCAATATACTTTCAAACATTAGGCGATGCTTACTTTCAACAGATGATACTATTTTATCGAATATATTTTGATCACTCTAGTACTCATAGAGGATTGACATTAAATTCTTTATGTGAAAGCCCACCATGTGTGTGTACCGAAATATGTTATTTTATTGGTCTCGTAAATTTTATATGGATTTGTTTTCTGCCAAATAGCTGAAACATGCTGGAAGCAGATTCTCCGAGAACATTCTTGAGGATCCGCCAATTCATGAACCGCATTGTAAATCATTTTGCATTTCTATTAGTATTGGAAACGACAACATTTTCCTGGTCAAATCATTAATAGGTGAAAACTTAATTTCATTTTGGACGAACAAGGTCATAGCTAGGAAAATATTTGAGGAAAAGGAAGGCGAACGTGAATAAATATTCAAAGGAGGGTGATTTTTTTGCAAATTCACTTCTTGTATATGATTTTATCTCGCCGGATGGAGGCGTATCTAAATTTTTTCCTGTTCGAAATCACAGTCACTAGTATTTTCGGTTGGAATTCCAATAACTTGGACCAGATCCAGGCAGAAAAAACGCGAATTTCGAAAGCGGCTTTTGTTGTCGTTGCTTATATGCACAGGACATCGTGAAGGATATCTTGAAAATATACTTTATCAGACCAAATCCTCAACACAGGATAACCGATAGATGTTTTTAGGTAGAATGAATGAATCCCTCTCGATACGAAAGTATATTTGTGAATTTAATGAATATTGAAAAAGTCAGTTGACACAGTAAAAATTCTTAAAAACTGTGTCAACTGACTTTTCATCTCATTTAGCGACCATCCTCACTAACAATGTAAGTAAGGAAAATCTTGTTTCATATTTTCACTCATCAGCATTATTTTGTAGCTCCCTGATGATGACAATAACCGTTTGTCGAAATATTGGAAATATATTGTTATAAGAGTACACTTTCGCTTTTGCTGCTGTCCCAAATATAATTCCCAAGTTTTGTTCTTAACTTATCAGCAAAGACTTCTTCTCCTCTCTTCTATATATATATATATATATATATATATATATATATATATATATATATATATAGAAACAGGCCACAAAATAGATTTCAAAAACACCAAAACCGTTGCCACAGCCAAAACCCTCCAAACCAGAGTAACCCGTGAAGCCATTGAAATCGAAAAACGTCCCAACTGTCTCAATAAATGCGACGATTCTCAAAGACTCCCCAATACCTGGAAACCACTCTTGGTCCGACATACTTCTATTTCCTCCGACTTGAGAACTAATCCGTTCGAACCTCCCATCGACCGTCCGATCCCAGATCCTGCCATAATTACTAATGAACCCTTAAATCCCACCAACCTTCAATCCTCGATCTCCAGTGATGATAGCCAGCTAGTGAGACAACTCAGACCCAGACGCAAGGTCACTCAGTCTTGAAAATGGCTCCGAAATGGGAGCCGAAACGTAGACAAGAAAATCATTCCAGTAAGCGGATCAACAGATAAGTTATAATATATATATATATATATATATATATATATATATATATATATATATATATATATATATATATATATATATAATATATATATATATATATATATATATATATATATATATATATATATATATATATATATATATATATATATAATATTGATGTCATACGCAGTACCGGCGGAACTAATTTCGTGTTTCTTGATCTGATATTCATAACCTAAAACCTAACATTCTTTTTGCTTTTCCGTCGGTGCTTGATGCGTATTTTTCACTATTGTTTGTTCTTTGGCTAACGTCTGGGAAGTTTCATTTTAGCATTCTGTAAAGTGTAGGTCTTTTGTATTGAGTATAAAGGTGAAAATGAAGGGAAGTGGTTTGAAAAAATACTCTATGCAGGTAGTGTGATGAATTATTTTTTGGGATTTTCCTTCTCCCAATAAGAAAATAGAAATCACAACTTCTATGAAAGAAATAGAATCGAAAAAAATTCACACACTGTGTTAATAGGTGTATATGGTGTTCACATTTTCAATAAAATCGTTGTGAGTACCTAATTTTTTTTAATGAAATCTTTTTGATTTTTCACTTATGTCATTCGATAAAAAAATGATTCAATGATATCTTTCAGATTTTATGGAAAAGATGTCTTTAAGGTGTTATGAAATTATATCTCTAAGATGTTATGAAAATATATCTTTGAGAGGTAGTATGTATGTACATCTCTGAGACATCATAAATGTCTCGGATAAGATTTCTTCAAGATGTCTCCGTGGATAATATTATATAATATGATATAATAATGTGATAGAATTGACAACTTTGACTAGACATACATTGCATATCATTTGGCTTTGTTACCAGATGACAAAAGCTTTTATATATGGTTTGCCTGATAAGGAATGAGTTTTTTTATTCCCGAAACTGTCCATTTTCAACATATAATTAAAGGAAGATATTACTTAGTACTGTATCACTGGTTGAAACTATAGCGGGCATCCAGTCATTGGTTGACACTTGATGACCTGCATTTCCTGTCAAGACAATTCTGCAATGGGAATGAATAATAGTTTAAAAAACTGAAAAAACACGCTTTTATAGCTAACCGAACTAAAAAATAGAAAATAATTTTTAATTACAAAGAGTTTATATTACGGTAGTAGAAGGCTAAACAATCATTCATAGTCAATCAGCTCAAAATAAAATTATAATAGAATTTAAGTAATTAACAGAATGAAGTAATTCAGAGTAAAATCATGGGGTGCTTGATATATTATATATTACAATCATTCTATCGGTAATTATCTTTGAGAGGAGACTTATGAAATGTAGTAAAATGCACCCCACGCTTTTTACTCTGAATTACTTCATTCTGTTAATTACTTGAATTCTATTATAACTTTATTTTGAGCTGATTGACTATGAATGATTGTTTAGCCTTCTACTACCGTAATATAAACTCTTTGTAATTAAAAATTATTTTCTATTTTTTAGTTCGGTTAGCTATAAAAGCGTGTTGTTTTAGTTTTTTAAACTATTATTTATTTTTCATTTTTTAGTTCAATTTATCAATTAGTTTCTAGTGGAAATGTGATATTTCTTACGAATCATTCCGCAATCTCATCATTTCATTTAAAGCTTCACTATTGCATGGGGTACTTCCTGTTAACTTAGAGCAATCAAGTTCTTCAATCCGAATATCGTCTAAAGATCTTACACGACTAAGTGCTACATAGGCTTGTCCAGCAGCAAACAATCGCGAGCCCAGATAAATTACTGCAAAATAATTAATTAATTAATGATAATTGTGAGAGAATAGTGATCTGCGAGAGAATATTTAGAACTTTGATTTTGGGCAAAATATCAATTACTAATAACATGCTTTTCGAAGTTTGGTGGGGAGGGCCTTGACCCCCCCTGGGTGCGCCAGTAATATACTTTGAAGGGCCATAAATCCCTATCAAGAAAACATCGACATTTTTATATTCTGAAAGTACGCAGCTTGGTCCCATTTTTTTGTCAAAAAAGTGACATGCGATAAACAAACAATTACTGCAGAAATCTTTCACGGGGGCTCAAAGCACACAGGACCCCCTTCAACAGCGACACTTGATTTTGAATTTGTGACATTGAAAGCACACCTGGATATAAAATAAAAACTCCCTCAAAGAGAAGAAGTGAATAAGGGGGTTTTCACTATATTGATATCTGATCAGAAAAGAAATGCCATAGAAATGCCATAGAAATTATTGCAATAATTTGTTGAGGACATCAGTTTGGATAAGATATTCAGCTGAATCAATAAACAATGAAACAAAAGATGGATCAGATAAGAGTACGGAAGGTACTTATTCAGCATTTCAAATCACATCCGTTGCGCTCACCAACAACAATATCCGGACCACACAACAAACAATTCTAGGTAATAATTTTTCATGAGTAAGAGATAAAAATGTTCTACAGCAATGATAATTCACATTCCAAGGCACTGCAGCACTATTTCCACGGTTTTATTGTCGAGATACTGTATTTTATGAGCACTAACAGAATGTTACTGTCAATGGAATGAACAACAAAAGCCAGAAAATCCAATGAAGAGAATAATTGGATGTTTGAAAGAATTGGCAAATGGTTCAGAATTAATTGTGCATTAACATTTACAGACATCAATTGTGCTCGTAAGAAGTTCACCGAGAAGAATGTAGTGGAAAATTTCTAGGAACTCGTGCTGAAAAACGTAATCAGTTTTATGCTGGCTCATTCATCAGGATGAAGTTATTATACAGTGCTTATCTGTAATTCCCACCCCACTTTTATTTTTTGAACGGGTAAACTCAGAAAATTGAAGCTTGGGATAATAAAATTGATGCATAAATACTATATTTTGGAGCGAAATTGACAGATGAAAATTCCAAGATGTTGGCTGCATGGGTGCCACCTGGAAAAAAATTGATGGAAAGGGGAGTCTTGTAATGCATCATTTTGAAACTCCTGACGAATACTTTACAACTCTAGAAGATGAAGTCAATATCTCCAACTACTAAAAAATTACGGAACATTTAATAATTATCTTAATCATATAGGTTCAACTTCATACTTTGAGAAAATATGTTGAGTTCAACGTCTTGACTCAAAACCAGCCTTTCCGATATTTTACGGCGAACATTTTCTAACACAGCAACGTCGAGATTTCTACAAATATTCATTATAGTTCCCAACGAGACGGCCCAAAAACTAGGTGCCATTTTATTACTCTAGAGACCGTGTAAAAGTATGGGGAACGACGTAACTAAGACTTTTGGACCACTGCCGTCAATTTCTGGTGGCCCGATTTTCCGCCATAATTCAATAAACATTGCATCTGGAAACGTCATTTTGTATAAATTTTTTACTGACGGCATACTGTTTATATTAACAGTAGTAGTTAAAAATTAAATTTAAACTTATTGCCGTCAAAAAAAAATGGCACCGGAAGTCAGGAAAAATTTTGAAAATTCGAAAGTTGAGTACCCATTTTAGTATCAAATCATTATTGACGGCAATAGCATAATTTATTATACTTTTTGATGTTATTTCGTGTTTTATTAATGCCGTCAAAATTTACTGGCACCGGGGTTGAAAATAAGGGTGGTCACCCCAACCTCGGGCACCCTGGGTGCAGAATTTTTGCATAGTGTTTGACACTTACAAAAAAATTATATTTCACATCAAAATCAATAAAAAAACGATTTAAAGTTGGTGCTGTCAAAAAAAAAGTAAACGAAGTCAGAAAAATTGTTTATTTACGTCTAGTAGAGGTACTATTTTTGTATCAAATTATTATTGACGGCAGTTGTAAAATTTATTTTATTTTATCATGTTATTTGATTTTTTATCATCGCCGTCAAAATTTGGTGGCCCGGGGGTTGAGAAAAGGGGGTGGACGGCCGCCTTTGATGCTTGCAGACTAAAATATTAAACTAAAAATTCGGAAAAAACGAAAAAGTCAGGAAGACGCCCTTTTTTTAAGTAAATTAGTTAAAGAAATTGCGTGGATTAAGAATCTAGGAATCTGAACACCTACCGAGGGGTGCTATTATTTATAAATAAACTAATTCTAACAAAAATAATTTTTTTTATAATATTTTTTTTTTCATTTTTAATCTGCAGACTTCTACAAGTTTATCATTCCAATTTAATCTCTTCTGAAAATGCCATCAATCCAGCATTAATAAATGCTTTTGTTTACAAATAGCCTGACGTCAAAGATACTCGAACTTTGTCTTCTCCATTCTACTCCTCTCTCTCTCTCTCTCTTTTCATCATTCCCCCTTTTATTTGAGACCCTAGCACTCTCAACATCTTTTTCAAATCTTTACATGGAGAGAAGAATTGTTTTTCAGCACCTACAAAACTTTTTCTACACATAAATCTAATTTATAGGTTTCTTTTTTTTTTCAAAAACATCAAAATTTTTAATTTTTTTTAACGATACTGTTAATTATTGAAAAATAGTTTAATTTCTGTCCTAAACGTGTGGTTTCTGTTTTTTATAACTTTTCTTTTAAATATTTCAAGTGCCATAAAAATATTTTTGACGGCGTATCACGTCTTGTACGCTATAAACTTTTTTTAATTTTAATAGCCGTCGGTGCCATTAAAAATTGACGGCACAATAATTTATAATATTGTATTCTCAAGTAGTTTGATAACATTAAAAAATTTTTTGTATTGAAATAATACTAAAACCCTATTCAACGTAAGGGGTTACCACCCCCTTTTTTCAACCCCGGTGCCAGTAAATTTTGACGGCATTAATAAAACACGAAATAACATCACAGGGTATAATAAATTATGCTATTGCCGTCAATAATGATTTGATACTAAAATGGATACTCAACTTTCAAATTTTCAAAATTTTTCCTGACTTCCGGTGCCATTTTTTTTTGACGGCAATAAGTTTAAATTTAATTTTTAACTACTACTGTTAATATAAACAGTATGCCGTCAGTAATAATTTTATACAAAATGACGTGTCCAGATGCAATGTTTATTTAATTATGGCGGAAAATCGGGCCACCAGAAATTGACGGCAGTGGTCCAAAAGTCTTAGTTACGTCGTTCCCCATACTTTTTACACGGTCTCTAGAGTAATAAAATGGCACCTAGTTCTTGGGCCGTCTCGTTGGGAACTATTATTCTCTGCCGTATATCCAATATTGAAGCAGGTTCAGTTTCGTACACCTTTTGCTTCAAATAGCCCCACAAAAAAAGGAAAGGTGTCAAATCTGGCAAGCGGGCTGGCCATTCTGTAGAACCTCGATGGCTAATCCAACGACCATGGAAAGTGTTATCCAACTAGTTTTGTTACCTGTCTGGAGTAATGCGGTAGTACTCTATCTCATTGGAATACTAATATCCATATCAAAATCATTAGGATTCACTTCGGTGACTAGAGTATCAACAGTAGTTTCCAGCGTATTCTCAGAGATCTGAGAGCATATTCAAATACAGTTCCTCTGTTGAATTTTGTTCAATTGACCCTTTTTGAGATAGTTTATGTGGTACCTATCATTAATCGGAAACTAAATGAGAATATTTGAATTGAACAATGATGTTCGTTAACGTACTTACTGACATTTTTGTCTTTTTTTATTGATGAAAAATAGCCTATCAAACCTCATCGGGTTTTCTGGATTGCCATATGGCAGGAAAAAACGAATATTTCTAGGAATATCGATATTACTGTGTTATTTCGCAATTTTGTGGTAGGTGAAGATATCCACTTCATATTATATGGTTGTAAAGTATTTGTCAGTAGCTTTAAAATTATCTATGACAAGAACCCTCTTTCCATTAATTTTTTTTCCAGATGGCGCCCAGTCGCCATCTTTGAGTTTAAATTTTTTGAGTTGACCCGTTCAAAAAATAAAAAGAGGGGGGAGAATAAAGAAAAGCACCGTATATACATGAGTTCATTCATTCAAAGTATATTCTCACGCTCGAATCAGGTCTAAAACCTGAAAAAAGTTCACGACTTACTCGGTATCAGAGCCGGATGAGTATTTTTTATTCAAACAATCTTATAGGAACTTGATTTAAAAAGACTGGACTGGACTGGAAAAAATAATGTGCGTTGTCTTGTGTTTTCATTTTTCATCAATTTTTCATGGTACTTCATCCAATAATCCATTCCTTGAGAGAAAAAAATTAAAAATAATAGTATATCAGAGATGGTGCCAGAAACTTCCTCCACTATTTCCTGTAGTATTTTTTCCGTAGAATTCGAATATGAGCATTCATTTGTGATAACCATTATATAGGGTGAGTTATCCTCACAAGAATATAAAACGGGAAAAAAAGAATATTCCAGTCCTTATGTTGGTTTCGTTCGAATGGCTACTTGTTGAGCCCTTTCAGTGTAATTCATGTTTTTTTTTATATGCAGATTCACACAAAAGGGAAGCCCTGTGATTTTCGAAGAACACTGCGTGAATCAAGGGACAGGAGATACGAATTACCATTTACTTTGAATTCCTGAAGTTTGTAAGCCTCAGAAAAACCTCTCTTGGCAAGGAGTTCCAAACCTTAGCTGTTCTATTGAAAAAAGATCCCTGAGCAAGAGAGGTTCGACAGGTTTCCAAATTCATAACAAAGGGATGGGAATTCTGTACCCGTCGAGTCATCCGTGTAGATATTGCCAAGCGGGGAAAGATTGATAACAATTCGGAATAGCATCGACTGTGAAAGTATCTATAGAAGAGGGACAAGTCTCCGACCCTTCTACGATGTTCCAATGAAGTGAGCGAGTCTGTGAGCGAAGAATTATCAACAAGACGAATTGCCTTTCTCTAAATGGAATCGAGAAGCCTCAATGAATGTTCTGTTGCAGAACTCCACACTTGAGAACTGTATTCCATGACAGGTCGTATCTGAGCCTTGTAGATCAGTAGAGGCTGACGAGAAGTGTACCAAATTCAAACCTAATCGGTTTATCACAAAAACGAAAAACATGATGAAAGTAGTTACTCAATTGAAACAGTAACAGAATGCAAGGTATTGAAGTGAAGCGTTATCTTGAATTGAAGTTTTTCTCTAAGAATAACATGAAAGGAGTATCAAACAGGGATGATAAATCAAAACCGATTAGAAAAATAATATCAACAATATTACAACGAAGAATATGATGAAAATAGTAACTTACCTGTTACAGTCACACCAGGCACGAAATTAGAGTGAATTGTTATCTAGAAGTTTATCGCGTCAATAGTTTCTCAATGATGTTTTTCATCTGTCGGGTAGTCTGTGTCATATCAACAGGGGGTAGCTGTTTCAGGAAATCTCTTTTCCTTTTTGTGAATGGATGAATAGTATACACGTACTCATCAACAAGGAGTGATATTTGTTTCATTTTATTTCGATCTTAGAAGATTTGAACTTCCTACTATCTTCTGTTTCGAAGAAAAGACAGTATATATTTCCTCGAACTTCATGTCCTCCACCAAAATACTCAATTTTTTTCACCAGACCGATGGCTTGTTTGTAGTTATGAGAGTGCCGAATATCACCAAAATATCAATCAGCTGATGGCAGACTAGCTACAATGTGTATCTTCAGTGTTCCATAGTTTATCCAATTGCCTACCGAGGTGGTCAATTAAGAGGTAGTTTCTAAGAGCAAAACAAGCTTGTCTGTACTTTAGAATTCAATGTTATCCTGATGAGTGAGATTTTTCTATCTATCATCAATTTTTTCATCATTGTGTGAAAATATCCTAAGAGCGGTATGTATTTGATTGAAGATTGAAACCTAAAAGTGACTTTCATGTGATTCAGGGCAAGTCGTGTCATATAGGAGGGGGATTTATCACTTATGAAAAAATAAAAATAACCTAAGAGTGGAGCATACACCGCGGGCATGTGACGTCACAAGACAACTGTCAATCAGCCTGCTGGACAAACAAACCGTACTTCGATTCAGATGAGTTATTCTTTAAACTTCCCAATGGGAATGATTAAGTCTGCAAAGTTTTCCGGAGATGATGGATTTCACGATAACAATTCTGCAACTCGAAATCAATATCGGGACATAGGTGTTCACCAGAGTTTTGTGTTCCACTTCTTCAACCGGTTAATTTATATCATTCAGAGTTTGATTTTGCTCATCAATAATATTCAAGTTTTGAACAGCTGGATCATTCACACAAAGAATCATCATCAATTTTATCCATATCAATTGGAATATTTGCGATGTCATTTCTATCACGCTGCTCCCTACGATACAATCTCTGAATGCTTTGAACTGCATTGATATTTGTTTTGTAGCCAAGTGATTGATTCGGTACCCAGTTCATATTGTCAACATCTTTGAGTGCACTTGGCTTGTCTGAAATGGATAAAAATAAATAAAATTATGTTGCCTATGTTTCCTAGATTCTTTGAAAATATCTTCTACAAAATGTTTTGAACACACCGTTGCCCATTTCAACTTATAAGAAGTTAAATCTGCTCTTCTAGATGCCTCAATCCACAATTCACATCTCTTTTCAGCAAGAGGATTGATCTTTTTTCTGTTGTCGAAAATAGAAGGGAATCGATGGAATGAAACATTATGTCTGCCGCTATTACTTCCACATTTCACAATCGCACAAAATTGAGCCTTTAATGAGAAAAAAGATTTTAAAATATGACATAAACACACACTCAGCATAGGTAAATCAGGTTTGTATGTCCAGCAGGCTGGATTGACAACTGTCATTTACTGTCGTCTGTCAGATATGCCCGCAGTCTATTGCATTCTGGCTAACAGAATAAAACTTAGCTCGTGATGCTACCAAGAAATATTGGAAATGATGCCATTTTCGATATCATGTCAGAATTCATGTGAAAAATGTACCTCACCTCTCCAACGAACACCACAATGAGAGAATCATTGGCTTCCTCTTCATTGAGACCGTCCACGAGATTTTGAAGGGTGTCCATGAGGTAACTTTGCCTCTCCCTTCGAACTGTAGGTACTCCCATCACAAGCGAAACCCCATTCCGATTCTTGGACATCAAATACCCCAGCTTCAAGCTATTGGGGTCGTCAAGCAAGTGTGGCAAGAAGTAGTACGCTGACGGAAATCTTAGGCTCACTTGGGGGTTGACTCCATATGCTGCGTGCAAACCTATAAATAATAGCGCGAAATGTAGCAAAGTAGGGTATGCTTTTCTGTGCTATATGCTCCCGGTCATGAGATTTTGCACGAGTTTAGGTCAAAAAAAGGCACATTTTCCTAAAATTTCAGCTTCCAAACGAATTCGGAACATCTTCAAATAAGTTCTTCTTCAGCAAAATTTTTAAAGCAATACTTTACTAAAATAGACATTCTGGCAACGCCGCTTATGTGCGTACTCTGAGGTCTGGTTGCAATGTAATACATAGGAAGAACCTTCTGTGTTTTAGTGAAATCGGATTAAACTAGACGAGGTCACAGATTAATTAATTCGTGGCGAGATTTTGAACATATCAAAAGTTCTATAGTGTAGCCGCTGAAAAAATAGAATGATCACGTGAACGGCACGCACTCTTTGAATGTTCCTCTCACCAGAATCGCAATCGAGCTTTCGAAAACATCGAGGATGTGTTGATAACGTATTTACACTTAACAGTGTTATTCAACTTCACCTTAGGCTCAAGAAACGTAAAGTTTTCGCCGCTTTCATCGATTTCCAGCGGGCATTTGATTCTGTGAATCACCCGATATTGTGGCATAAGCTATTCGTATGTGGGTTCAGCTCTAATATTTTGAATATACTGAAAAAATTATATGATAATTCCACGATAAAAATAAAAGGCAGTGATGGTTACACAAAGCCTTTCAACGTTACCTCCGGGTACTTCAAGGCGAGTCGCTTAGTCCCCTACTTTTTGCTATCTTCGTTGCAGATATCGAAGAGATCTTTCGCAAACAGGGAGCTAGAGGTTTGAATATCGATAATTCAACTGATCTCCTGATGTTACTCTATGCTGCAGGCTATAGGTGCTATAATACCGGTAAAGGCAAAAGCAAAAATGGATTGCTGGAAATCCAGAATCAAGCTATTCGAGTCAGTAGTTCTTAGTATTATCAATAACTGTCTCCCTGTCTGGCCCCTCAGGTATTCTGACATCTTAGAGAGGGTTCAACTTCATTTCCTCAAATATATCCTAATGCTCCCCAGGAATACACCAGATTGTATTGTCAGATTGAAAACTGGTCGTGTCAAAAAATTTCTTTCAATGTATTCAAACAGACATTGAATTGGCTGATAAAAATTCTCAATATGGACAACTCACGCTTACCAAAAATTTGTCTTTTGCGGCAATTACAATTATCGAACTGTGATACCCGATATAGTTGGGCAAAACAAGTGTCTCAACAACTTGATTTTATTAGCTCCTCTGTACCATTGAGTCGAATCTCAGGATATTACCTGAGACATAACAGACGAGCATTGCTCAAAAAATATTACGCGAAATTACACAGTGATGATATTCTTTCCACGAATGAATCCTCTTTCACGCCTCTCTACTCGTACTTCACAATACGTGAACAACCCTCTAAATATCTTCGCTTAAAACTCCCGATGAATATTACGAGAACCATTGCTCAGCTGAGAAGGTGCAATAACTACGCTATTAAATTCACAGTGAATGGCTCAACATACAGCATAAACCCACGAGAAATGTGTACAGCTTGTAATCAAGACGCTCACGAAACAATTCACCAAATTTTTTTCGACTGTCCAATCTACTCATCAATTAAATCCCCTCATTCCAACTGTCTAGCAAGTCTGGATTTGTTGGTAAATACCCTCGAGAATACTACGCCCTTCCTGGCTAAATACATATCAAGCTATATTTGGAATATGCTTAAGTTGCGTTCTTTTATCATCAATGAATAACAATTTTTTTTCTTTCTCGTTCCACCTAGCAACTAGCAAGTGTGTAACTTCGTATCGCTCAGTTTGATGACGGACTAACTGTTTAGTCAATCTAGTTCTTGTTACTTTTCATGTATGTGTAATGTGTATATATGCGCGTATTCACTCAGAGATGAAGTATTTTTTTCAATGTAGCCAACTCAAACTACTTGTTATGGAAACTGTGATGTTTTTGGAAACAATAGATTAAATAAAAAAAAAAGTGTAGCCGCTGAAAAAATAGAATGATCACGTGAACGGCACGCCCTCTTTGAATGTTCCTCTCCCCAATATTACAAGTCCGATTTACACCACTCTACAAAAACGTCGCCGCGTCGTTCTCCCATTGACTCTTGGGATGCTTTTTTATAAGAAGTGTTCATCATTACACCTTTTTCCTCTACAGTCAAATGTCTTTTTTTTTTATCTTTTTCTTGGAAGTGAAAGAGTTTTTCCATCCATATTATTTAATTAACGTAAATACAAAGCACAAATGAGTACAGTACAGTGTAAACAGTTCTTCATTTATTTCAGTTTAGAAGGCGTGGCTATGCAGGCATTCACTGTTCAGGCGTCCTTGAATTCTATCTTTTGAACGGCCCGACTATAGTGGTGTAGATAGCACTGATATATAGCGGGCGCAATCAAACGATATTTGTATATTTATGTATAATTGAAGATAGGTGTTAGTATACAGCTAACAGAAATGATTACTGTTACGATTTTTCACTGTCTTTTAAAGTTTTTGATATCGATGATGGTGTGGGTGATCAATAAGTGCAGCAAGAAAGAGAATTTTATAGCATAGTGATGAAAAACAACAAAAGTAGCATTGATTCATTAATTAGAACAGAAATACTCAAGTCCATTTATAAAATAGCTAGTAGATATAGATTATATAATGCTTCAACATTATATATTGATTGGAAAAACTGTGAGCGTTTTCCTTACAAAATCAATTACAAAAAATACACTGTGTGTCTATTTAAGTTGTCGACGTACCTACTTATTTTTACGAAAAAAAAAAAATTCTTTATAAAAAGTTCTATATGGTACAAAACCCTAAATGCAACCATCAAATGTTACAATTTTTTAAATGTATTCATTATTTACTCATATATTTTATCAGTTTTCTATCCACACATGCCTTATTGGCCTGAATAAATGGATAAATGATTAATAAAAGATTGCAATATATCAATGAAAAAATAAGTACAGATTGTTCCACGACGATTAAGGCAAGCAATATCTCGGAACTGAGTAGTTGTACAGACCTGTAATTTTGGGTCAATTGATATTAGATTAAAGATTATTAAGGGGACAACCTGAACTTTATTCCATTCCTTTGTCCTTCCTAAAAAAAGTATCCCAACAAACTAGCACACAATTAAAAGCTACATTTTGGAACTAGACAATAACGTGTCTTAATAGTAGTAGGACGTATGTTGGTATACAAATTGAAGTGATTAAATAACAGATATGCAATATACATCAAGAAATATTGAGCAGTAGTCGAAGATATGTTCTTTATCTACTGGTGTACTACAGTTTTTTTCAGGCTCTGTGAGCTCGAATATTTAGTAGACGCTGCCGGTATATTTCATTATAAGCCGCAACTATTGTAACCAAAACACTTCATTGGGGCCATGTAAAATTAACATCTAGATAGATATAAAAAGCTTCAAAATCTAGAATATGCCGAATAATTCAATTAAATGAACGAATCGAAAATGAAACGAGGCATTTATTTGTTATCAACAACACTAATAAGGAAATGTCAGTTCTGACAATTATTCATTCAAATAATCATCGAAAAGTAATATTGCCACTTCGCATTTTTTGAAAATGATTGATAACAAGTTATATACATAATTATGTTCTATACATAAGATAAATTATTCTAGATTGAAAAAAAAGAAAAGTACTACTACATGACTCATTTATAAGCATTCACAAGTGTTTAAAAATGTTTTCAGAAAAGGCCCAAAATTTTACTATCTAAAGCATACCCTCCTTTGAAACATAATCAACATCGATTTTATAATAATATCATAATTATGATCACTTTTGAAGACTAATTATATGCAATAATAACCAAGATAATGATGTTATGGAAATAATTTAATGAGGTGTAGAAATAAAAGATAAACAAGTCGGTCAATGTGAAAACGTCAATTGAACGGCAGTTGATTATTAATATTGTAGACAAAGATATATATGCTGGATTTATTATGGGTGTAGTAATGTATTCATGCGTTTTAGCCTTTTGCTCGAATATTTTTGGGTAGTACTGAATATTGGAAAACAACGAGACATAAAGAGTTGGCTAAGTTGTCTTCTGTGGAGGCTTATGGAATGATACAAAAATAATTATCGACTCTATTAGTTTTAGAACCAGGAATATATAAAAAACTGAAAACTTCAAATAATTTACGTTGGTGTACCTTCAATATGTATTGAAAATGTGTTTATTGAGTTTTCGTTGAAAAATTCATCCGACTTATGCCACCTCTCTTTTCAAATTCGGATATAATACTCTCATATTGGGAAAATGAATTCATTATTTGTTTGAATGAAGGAAATATGTACATTTTCACATGTATTATGAATCATTTCCAAGTCCCGAAACTCATTATTTCTCTCGCGTCTAATTACTGATTCTTCAATTCGAATTGGCGAGTTTTTCAAAACAGGTATTTTTATTTTGAACTTGGAAGATATCCCAAGTTGAACGATACTCAAATTTCATTGATATATCCTAAGCAGTCTATCAAAAGTATTCATGGTGAAGTACAAAATTTTCGAAACGCCTCTGTGACTGGAACCAATTTTTTGGTATCATTGGAATAGGCAAAATCGACCCATTTGAACTGATTCTCATCCCTCAGAATCGGTTTATCTTTCGTCAGATAGAGTACATGAGCAAGACATTCGATTGTGACTGTTGACAGCTAACCGTCTTACCTGAGTATTGATAAACAGACCCTTACCGGATTTGAATGAACCTCGATAGAAATAATTGGACCACAAACCTGACATGTTCTTTATCATCTGTTTAACTTCAGGTCTCAGCTCGATTTGCGACACACCAGATGTGTTATCTGAGGAGTACATTTGGTCCAAATGCTGGGACAGCTGTTGAAGATCTTCTTGCCGAGATCTGTACATGGAATCCAAGTATTGCGTCCTCGCTTGGAGTTCAGCTATACGTTGAGCTAAGAATTGCTCTGAACTAACATCTGCAATGAAAATGTAAATCAAAGGTCAGCTGAAATGAATTGTTTTGTTCGAAAGTATAGTTGTTCGATCCATTCAGAACCAATGTGATGCGAGCGTAGCGTTCAGAATTCAGCGCAAGCGCCTCCTTTGGTTTCATTCAGGGTTTTACAAAGGAAAGTGTTCACTCCAATTCATTCAATTTGCAATATAACCTGTTTGATAGATCGTCCGGATAGTCTCATCAAGATAGCATTTGTTTCGAACTATATGATTATTGAATACTTCAATTGCGCAATCTCAATTTTCAGGAGTACATGTAACAAATGATCATTTGTAACGAAAAATTATGCCACGATTTCTATCTCACTCTGAGTGTGATTCAATGTTTGGCATTAGGAATCACCCAGGGAGCTTTTCGTACAAATCCTGTGTATGTATATGCATTGTTTAAAGGGCCAAACCCGATTTCAGGAAAAATTAGTTTTGCCTAGAACTTATTCGTCCTACATGCAATAGGATAAACTTGTATAGCCTAGTCTGAACTGGTTCGTCCTGAACCCGATAGGATAAAACAGTTCAGTCAATTAATCTAACCTAACCTAACCCAACCTAACCTAACCTTGAGGGTGTGTGTTTTTCTATCAGGATAAACTTGTTTGACTTAGGCTAAAGTGTTTTATCCTATCGGGCTTAGGACAAACCAGTTTAGCCTAGGCTATACCAGTTTATCCTACTGCATGTAGGACGAATTAGTTTAGCATAGGCAAAACTAGTTTGTCCTGAAATCGGGTTTGTCCTGTAGCATATATATATATCGTTATACCTTCTCAAAACAAAACCCCAACTCTATTAAACTTTTTTTTCTCATGAGAATTCCTCCATATATACTTTTCCAATGTACTTTCTCTCGATTTGAAAATAATCCAATGAAATATCTCCTTTGACCTGAAATTAGTACATTTTGACAGTTGAAATTATTAACAATCTGTAAATTACTATCTGAACTATTGGATTCGAAAATAATTTCAAAAAGTGAATACACATGTTGGGACCTCAATGCCGTCTCTTTTGCTAATGAGAGTTGTTTTGAAGTTGACTCTGCATTTAGAACTACTGCTGAATCTAAAAAAAAGTATAGTATTCTTTTATTTAATGATCATTACTCTCTCGAATGGTTTACGACGGAGCCTTCAGGTGAACAACGTAGCATCACCCACTAGTTGATTGAGTTGATTACTACACTATTAATGAAATCTAAGAACAATCTGTTTTGAATTCCTAGGTAGTATGTATGTTCCATGAAATCTTGTCATTTCTGTAGATCCAAAGACCATCCAAATATATTCACTATCATGCATTAACAATGGCTGGAGAAACTATACATTATCTTCAACTGATAATATCCATTTCATTGTGCACGAATAACATTCGAATATGGTGGCGATGAGTCATTCTATTACATTCACTAAACTACCAGTTCACGTGGCATATCAATTCACTTAATTACGAATACAATTGAGGTGAATTCGATATTCGGATGGCATGGCGCAGTAAAGTTTATGAAATTGGAATTGAGTTTGAAAAAATCATCACCTCCACTCTCCAGTTTAGTCGTATTTTCATTCAAACTCTACTACGAATAAAGGTGGCTTCTAAAGAGATTATTCCGCCCCTCTACAACGTTGAAACTTGTGCAAGGTGATAGTCCAAGATGCCACGACACAACCTATAGTGATAGAGCTACCAAAAGTAATACATATAATTCGATATTCCATTAATAGGAGAAAACAAAAAGGTCCTGCTGCCATGTCTAGGACCGATCAACGCCATGAAAGAATTAACAAAAAAAATCTTTTTTTAGGTTTCTCTAATGATGTCTCCTGTATTGCGATTGTTCCTCCAAACAGGGAAGGTGTAGGACTATATGAAAAATCAGTGCTGCCTTTTCGAAACAGTGGGCAACATGGCGGCAGCAGCGTTTGAATGTCGCCCTCTGCGCAACCGATTTTGCGTTTCAATGCGGTTTTATCAGCAATCGGCCGTTTTGTTTTCGATTTATAATATTATTTGAATACGCCAACCACTACCACAAACGATGGATTTTACGTGTCGTTGATTGTTTGAACAGACGAAATCGCATATTCCTAACTGTTGTTTTATAAGTATAACTACTGCTCTTCGGGCTTGAAGGCCTTCGTTCTTTGGAATTTCTTCCTGACGTTTCGCTAGCGCGAGTGGCCAGCTTCTTCAGAGGCTTATTCATCTCCGATGACCTCTGAAGAAGCTGGCCACTCGCGCTAGCGAAACGTCAGGAAGAAATTCCAAAGAACGACGGCCTTCAAGCCCGAAGAGCAGTAGTTATACTAATAACCTCGGCCGCGAAAGCCTCAACCATTTTGTTGTTTTATAGTCAATCTACGTCACGTAAAATCCATTAGTCGTGGTAGTAGCTGGCGTTTTTCTATAATACAAATCGAAAAAAAAACGATCCATTGCTGATAAAACCGAATTGAAACGCATAATCGGTTTACTAATAGTAAAAATATGTGAAAGTAACAGACCTCTCATCTGAAATAAACTCACTACTCTTCGCCACCTGAGTTGGAGAAAAAACACCAGAAACTTCAAAAACAGTAAAAATCCCTCCAATGGAGTACAAGTTCGGAGTTCTAGAACATGGAGTGGAAAAAAAAGGGACCCCAGTAGACAGAAGACAATCAAACCTTCATTCTTAATTTATAGAGTTCTCAATCCACCACAATCCGAAAAAATAAGAAGGATATGTGAAACTCAAATCTACGAAAGATTCTCGAAAACGAATCTAGGAGAGAAATATTCGAAAATGGAAGCAAATATGGTTAACGTTAACAAGGATGAGTATTTTAATAAATATTAGTTCTTGCATTTTGAGTATTGCGTGGAGTTTCATTCAGAAAACACTGTTTTTAATCAACACAGCAACTTTTCGGGGTAGATTAGAAATCTTCCAATTCACATTAGAATCCAATATTTATTTACCCCCGCCCGCAAATGAAACACTCACCTGCCCACCCACCGTCTGATAAAGAATGCCATCACGAAAGAGATTTTTTTTCACTACGAGACTTATCAACAACCAAAAGCCACTCATTATTTATCCAGCAAGGGTGGGGTGCATCCTCTTTATTTGTTATTCGACGAAAAGAAGTCAGAATAATTAAACTTTTTGAGAAAATAGCAAAAATCCTATAATAATAACAAAAAATCTGAAACCACCGAGATGGGGGAAAAACCTCCGCCACCTCCCCCGAAAAAAATAAAATTTTTTATTTAACAAAAAAAGGATTTTTTATTTATTTTTTCACCAATTATTGGGGCGGCCCCGGAGCCGGGGGGGGGGGGGGGGGGGCGTTGTACAACTAAGGAGGAAGAAGAATTGGTTCGAAGCCGGCCCCGAAAAATTTTTTTTTTTTAAATTTTTTATTTTCCTTTTATAATTTATCATTTTTTTACTCGAAGAAAAAATATTAATTGAAATTTTTAAGAATTTTTTAAAAAAATTATTTCAATTATTATTATTATTAGGAAAAAAAAAAAAAAAAAAATAATTTTAGTTTTTCATTATTTTTTGGGGGGAGAAAAAAAAGGGGAAGAAACCCCCATTAAAGGGTTTTTAAAACCCCCCCAAAAACCAAAAAAAATCACCTTCGGCTCGTTTCGTATCCCGGTTTATGCTCATGTATTAATAACCATCATTACACGATCGTTGCATAATATACTATTTTGTCACATAGTTCCGGATTAAGAACCAAAATGATGACTTTCAAACAGTTCTTAGAATCATGCCATTCTACTGATCACGCGACAAGCTCGTTGTTCGTGGGTACCATCTCCATCAAAGAGGAAAGTGGACGGAGAAAATACAAATTCTATAATGATGATTAAAATTATAGTGGATGAAGAAGAGTTTGATTCATTTTCAATCCGCTATCAGCACGATTTTGGAAACTTTTTGTGCTTCCAAATATTTGACATTGCCATATTCAATAGAGCAATTTTTCTGACAGATATCGACTTCCGATATTCAACTTGATAGGGATTACAAAAAAACGGGGGCATCGATGGATAAAGTGAAAACAGCAAAAGCACAGTCGGCTCCATCAAGATGGCTGTGGCAGAAACAATCGTTAGGAAAGACATTGTTAAACCGATTTGCTCATACAATACACAATACCAGAGCTCAGAAAATAGAGCTATGGAGAATTATTCTTTCTCTAGGCCTCCTTGATCGTGTTCATCAAACAAAGATCTCATGAATATCGATTTCCAATTCACTGAGTTCAGAGGGTAATCAAGCTTGTAGCATGTACCGATGTTGAATCTCCTCTGTTAAGGTTAATCACAGCACACTCCACTGAGCTGATTATTGATGAATATTTTTTACGGCTATAACAAAACTGCTCTGATTCAAATATTATATAGAACAAAGTACAATGAGGTACATATATTGTATGTCTACATAAAATCGTTCACATACTCGTTAGCACAATGTCTTCAATGTCGTTACGGTTCTGGTTATTATTACACAATATATCAGGACTCTATTGGGATGTCGAATTTTCGAGCAATAAAAGCTCAATTCACTTATATAATTGTACCTGAATGAACATTTTGAATGACATTGGATTTTGAAGTTAATTTAATTCGTTAAATTATACTATCTGTTATAGGAAAAGTATAATGTATAACCCATATGGAATGCTAATTTTTCACTAGTATGATTTGCAGCATAAGCCTTTCATACTCGTGGGAAATGATTATAATTTCTTACTCATAAACAATTAGGCCAAGCGTCAGAGCAAAAAAAGTAGGTCCATTTTTGGAAATGTCTCACTGGTGCGCCAAAAGATGTGTTGAAGGTCTTCTTCTATCCGCAACATCTGTAGAAAAAATATTGAAAATTCTGAAGAATCGCTTTGATTCTGATCTCATAATCAAATCGATGGAGAACGACGCTGAAATGTTTATCTGAAACAATAGCCAATCTTATTGTTGCGACATTAGACGTGTTGAACATGAAAAACTACCTCGATTGTCCTCAGTTACTAGAGAAACTGTTACAGAAGTTACCGTATTCAATGCAGCTATCTTGGGGAGAAAAAATGTCATCGAGTAGTATTCCTCTTAATCTGAAGGATTTCAGTTATTGGATATGGAAAAAATCAAAAGCTGCAAGCTACTTTCGAGCCATCAATGAACCTTCAAGAAATACCATCGACAAATCGAGACATCTTTGTTCTTCTGAATACAGACATGCATTCGTTACTACACGAGATAGAGATAAAACCAAGAAAATCATCAATTGTAAATTCTGCAATATTGAAAATCATACTATCGATAAATGTGATCAATTTTTGGAACTTGTTCCTGACGAAAAATGGAACTTTGTTGTAAACAAAAAATTGTGCTTTTGTTGCTTGAAAGGAGCACACAGAAAAACAAACTGTATTCGAAAGAAACTTTGTGACATATTGAAGGTAACCAAAAATTCCATCATAATATCCTGCATGCCAAAGAGAAAGTCTCCGAACCGAGACGACAATGCATGATGGAATTGTAGCTCACACACGAAACTATAATAAAAATATTGTTCTCCTGAAAGTTGCTCCAATAAAAATAAAGGAAAATGGAAGAGAAGATGACACATATGCTCTTTTCGATGGAGCAGCAACGGTAACTCTATTGGATGAAGAAATTGCAAACCAATTGGGAATTCAGGGTGATCTAACAAATCTTGGTTTAAGATAGACCGACAGAAACGCGTGTAAATCCATAATCAGCCAAATTACCCTCATCGTTAGTGGAAGTGATGATATTGACTACGACCTGAAGAATGTATATAATATGAAAGATTTGTTCGAATATGTTCAGGGTAGTCCCCTGAATATAAATCCAAGTTGGCCGGACGTGGGGAAGCTAGTGTCAGCGCCATCTAGGCAAACACGTTTTATCGAATATCTCGCGATCAGCGAATCGCACGACAAAAATGGACGAGATCCTTTTTATAGATAATGGTTGGCGTCTTTTTTTGTTTGAGATTTTATATCTTGGGTTTTTTTTTTGATATTCCCACACTTATATGGTATGAATATGACAATCACAATAGAGAACACTGAACACACTGATGAAATGTCTTCTTTGAAAATAAACAATTCAACTGGTAAACTGATTGTGGATAACATTCAATTTCAACAAGAACAAAGAACAAGAAGCTTGGAAAATGGAAGCTTAGCTTGTGACTTGCCACGCACGCATGCATGCAGTGCTGCCAGGAAGATTTTAACGAAGTACCAACAATTGGGATTTCAACCTAGCCAGTTTGTACTAAAAGTCAAGTTGAAAATGTATTAGAATGTAATATAGATTCTAAAAAGTGAGGTTACGGGGTTGATTTGAGAGGTTAGTTCATAAAAATGTAAATGTTGAATTGTTATGTACGTATTTTTTAAAACAAATATCTTTGAAGTATTTACGGGAATGTGTCCCAGATCCCTAGAATATGCTACAATATTCCTGACAGATATGATGAAAAGAACATTCTAGCAGTAAGTACTTATGCGGGAATTACTAGGGATATTATTTGGGGAATATGAGTTGAAACATATCCTCAGCATGTGCTCGAGTTATGAATATGCTTTTGATTGCTATGTGGGTTATATCAAATTGGTGTGAGGGGGTGTGCCCATGAATGGTTCCAAAATTATCTTCTTTTCAGACGACAGCTTGTATTCATGGAAGACAGTAAAGGGTTGCCTTAAACCGTTTTGTGTGGAGTTCCACAAGGATCAATCCTTGGACCTTTTCTATTTCTTATTAATATACACTCATTATAGAATTTAGAGATAGCTGGAAAAATAAAATTGTTTGCTGATGATATAACCTTAATATATGCTGGATATAATTTAAAAGAAATTCAAACGAGCATTTCGAAAGACATTGAGAAAATCTTATTTTGGCTTGTGAAACATAAGCTTACGTTCAATTCTTTATGTTCATAACAGAAAGAGTTAGTTTATTCATCATGAAAGACCCCATTAATTTCAAAAACTCAAATATCGAGTATTCTCCAATTTTAAAATTTCTTGGTTTGTATATCGATGAAAATTTATCGTGGTTCAAACACATTGAAATATTGAGAAAACAAATATCACCTATAATCGGTATTTTATTCAAAATTAGGAAATGTTTGTCGTTAAAATATCATATATTTAAATATCGCATAGGTTTTCAATTATAGCGCTCCAAACTTTTTACAATATGATTAATGTTAAAAATATAGTCAACGATTCATGAAACATCAAAAATGATAGTTACCAAATTTGTAGAGCATAAAATTTCATATAAATTCCATTCGAAACATTTTCCGTAGCATTCATAGTGTATGAGCTATATCGCTGTAAATGTAGAGAAAACGCAAAATATCCACGATCTTTTTTTCTTTCGAAATTTTCAACACGAAACAAAATATCAAGAACTGAAACCTCCTTGTGAATCCATAGTAAACCACGTGTTGAGTTTGTATTTCAGTTTAATGTCTTGAACCAATGTAATTACATCAACATGTATGTTTTGGCTTCAAATCTGTTTTCCTTTTAATAACGTGATATACAGAGGTGGTGTTCGAAAATGGTACCAACTAACAAGTGGACAGAAAATACGACAAACAATGAGTTTCTATAAGTTATAAAGAAATTGAAGTTTTGTGGAATATGCGTGATACAAATTACAAAAATCTACATAATGCAATGTAATATATATGACACAAAGGGAAATCAATATGAAGGTTTCAACAATAGATCTGATAAAGGAAAGAATTAAATCTATCATGACACCTATAATATAAAGATAACATAATAAAAAAGTCAGCTACTTCGCGAGATGTACCTGTATCTCTTTCAAGTGACTATGATTTTTTACTGCTCCTATATAATATGTTGATAGATTACCACTAGCTTTCAAACTAACGATAGTTCTAGTTAACTAGCATAATGCCAACGCTCTTTAAGAGTACGGTGGAGCTCAAGGAGCCTTCCCTCCTCACTCACAGATACAATATTTGTTCTCAGATTGAAATCAATAACTGACGTGAAAGAACAAACTCGTTTTGTTGTATGCATGCGTGTATACTCGTTTCGTATTCATTCATTCAAATTGAATTCGCAACTGTGGGTCCTACGAGAATATCGAAAACGGCCCCATATCAATAGGCCAATATCAAGGAACGAATATTGAAGTCAGCGTACTGAAAACATAAAATTTCCTTTCACAGTAAGGAGATAAATCAGTAGCGTGGTCTTGTCTATAGGAGTGAATTCTGGTACTGAAGCGTATTGACCACGATATGATGTCTTTGAGCATTTATTAATAATAATATCACCGATATTTATTTGCAGAATAAATGATGTGACATATTATATAATACAGAAAAGAAACATGGACAGCCCATTCAAATCGAAGTTATCCATAGGTATGTATTGACAAATACCTATTCGGTGGCCCGCAGGATTTTCACCAGAAGGTTGTATATAGGAATTTTTATACTAGCACTAGTTTCTCATCCAAGCTGATTTCTGTTCTTGACACAAATCTGATATTTTCGCGATAGTATATGCAAAGTTGGAGCCTTTTCAGGAACTCCAGTGGCTTGGAATCATCGTAAACCATTTACCAATTTACCATTTACCATTTATCTCTCAATTGAATGCCGAAAAGCCATGATACTCTTGAACCGGAAAGAGATAGACAGTTTGCTCTCCAGGCTCTCAATTTCTTCATTTTTCAATAATCACTGAATGGAATTCATCGATACAATTATACGAGAATTTTCCATTGGAAGATATGAGTAAATATGCAGCTGCGACTATAAACCTCTTTCGTTACCTACAATATGTATGCAGTCTCAAATCACAGCGGGACAGCTTATAGCGGCCACTACAATGCCTACTGCGAACACCACTACACTGGAACCTGGCATGCATTTGTGATTCTCGGGTGATACCAGCCTCGTCAGGATTCCTGGTGAGCAGCGAGGCATATATTCTTTTGTACGAACATGGAGGCACTGACAGATTTCAGTTTGATTTCTCTTCATTTATAGACTTCTTTTGCCCCTTATAGCACCATGACCATATAGCACGTCTTCTAGACGTCCTGTTGGGACATTCATAACGTCCATAGGATGTGTACCGTGTACGTTAATTGGACATCAGAGGGAGGCACCAATGTCTCACTTGTGACTTAATTAGAGACGTCCTTTCAGGATGTATCTAGGACCTGGGGTTAACTTATCAGTGTTAACAGTAGAGAAAAATACATTCACTCTTTGGAGTAGATATGATTGCACATTATAACATAATCAATAATTCCGAATAACTTTTGAAAATAACAATTTTCGATATTAGTATAACTACTTCTCTTCGGGCTTGGAGGCCGCGAAAGCCTCAACCATTTTGTCAATTTTCGATATTGTCACAATTGAACCGTACTTTATCCTCGTGACGCAACTGCGGTACACGACTGCCAAATTTTTTTTTGATCATTCAATATTAGGTTCCAGACTCCCTAAAAATATTTTTTTTATATGTCGTCAACTTATTTCAGAACACACACTGTATATATCAATAAATAAATAAACTATTAAATTAAACATTCTCGAATGATAACACTGGTAAAATTTTTGCTAAAATGTTGTCGACAATGTCCTTGCTGAGAGGTATTGAGTCAGACTTCCATTGTATGGATATGAAAGAATATATTGAAACCTGTTATAAAAAGACTGGAAAATGTCAATTAGACCGATACATTAACGAATAATTACGAATTCAATTCCATTGTTGGTAATTTATTGGTTTGAGATTTTTTTGTGACAGATTTAAATAGAGTTAATCAAACAGACAATGGTAGTCCGAATCAGTACCACTCAGCACTGCCAAAACTTTTTTGTTCGGCACTGAAAATTTGAGAGTCTATAAGTATAAAGTCAATTTATCACTGAATAATTCGTTTCTATGGATTCCGACATGAGATTTTTCAATATTTCAAATAAATATTGACTTCAGGATAGAGCAACTCCTCAATTAGGTTACTGCGGGCAATTCAACAAATCTGAGGCGATGAAAAATAAAAAGATATGTTGAAGACAAATAGAAACACCTCCTAAAAATTAGTGTCTGGTATAAAGGACTTTCTTCAATGTCTTGTCACCATCAACGTTTCAGCATCGCCATTGAAAGAAAATGAACTTAAAGAAAAACTGTTTATTGACACACGTTCATATTTACACATAATTGTTCACGTTACTACTACAAAATAATTTCCTCAAATGCCACTCTTGATAACCCATATTGTCTTCTTCTTCGCTGCTTCTACCGCTTCGGGTCGAACTATAGATATACCGCTTTCGTCTTCATCTTTCGCAACTTTCAACATACTCTTCTGGTACTCAATTTTATTGTTGAGTCTCCTGGAGTATTGACTGAGCATTCTCACTTTCCTTTTGTAAACGTTCAACCGCTTTTGTGATATATGCCAGTACTGTTTGGCCTTCACGGGGTCCTCCATGTCTTTTAATTCAAAATCTCCGACGTAAACTTTCCTCCTAGTGGCATCGGTGCATCTAAAAGGAAAGATGAATGCATAGTGAATAATACTTTTCAAACTTATCAAAAATCCTTGAATTTTCATCTGATGAATACTTCAGCTCTGATCATCTGAAACTGTAGGAGTGGTAGGGTATTAGATGATGTATGCAAAGCTTTCGATGTATCAACAATTGATATCGTTTAAATAGATACTAGTTGAGTATGAAATATGATTTATATTTCCCGAGAATAATAAAATGCCCGTGTAGTAGTTAACAAATGATTAGAGTCAGCCAAAAAAATGGCAATGACGCGACATTATAAAACCCTTTTAAACTTTGACATTGTCTTAGCAAAACCATATGATTCATTGTAGTTTCTTTTTCACAGGCAAATACTGATTTCAATTTGTTGTCATTGGAAAAACTCTCTTTGAGGATGCTTCAAAAATTGTTCACAACAGAACAGAGAGGTTAGTATCTTTTGGAGATGCTTACTAAATCAGTTTGGTGTTAGGGCAATAAATTGATCTCTATAAAAAGTTTCATAATATAATACTTCCAAATCATTTAGAAAACCTAGTTTGTGATTCTTCTTTTATGATCACTTCCAATTTAATTTTGCCCAGTCATATATAAAGCTTCAAGTCAGTCTCCAACGAGCTCTCTGGGTATCTTTGGTTTTTGGTCCCTGTTGCGATTTTTATACAGCATAGCGAAAACAAATCGTAACGAAGTGATCCATGGAAGCATAATCAACAGTTCAACGGATTGAAAATAGTGAGGGCATTCTGGGGGATACAGAAAATTTAATGAGTATGTATTATATATTATAATATACAGTGTGTACATAAAGTATGGAATAAATTCATTATCTAGAAAAGGAAAAGCTTGTCGGACAAATCCTTGGACACGTCAACTTGTGTTACAAGATGCGCAGCTTTTAGCGCCCTAGTCGGTGTGGTGACGTCATTATCCTGCCTGAAATGACATCATCAATTTTTTTTTCGAATGGTAACCTATATTTTTGATAGTGCCATTTGAAATGGCATAGTTTTCTCCGCACAGTACATCAAAAGTTTGATAATGTTTCATTAGGAAATTTTCGAGAAAATCAATGTTATACTGATTTCAAATTAATTTATTTTACACAGTTGATTGAACAAACTAATTGATCAAATGTCACGTAAGGGTGCAAAATAAAGACCTTCCTAGCTTTTAGAGTTCTCTTTCAGCACGCCACTGGTGTGTTCGTATTTTTTAAGCCCTCAAAAAACCATTATTTGGAGTATAGTAAAAATACATTTTACTGTTTTTGATATCTTGCTGATTTAGCCGTTTGGTTGGCGTATGTCACAGTTTGACTGTTCATATTTCTGTGATTCTTCACTTCTGTTCGAAAGAATTATTTATAAAATGCACCTTTCTGTTACTCAGAGAATCGACATTCTGATGATGATTGGATACGGTGATAGAGTACGAACGCAACAAGAAGTAGTTGGACTGTTTAATACGAAATACCCGGATAGGCCCATAACTCAATCAGCAGTGAGCAAAGTTGAGAGAAAGTTTCGAGACACTGGCAGTGTTGATGATCGCCCTAAAGCTGGGCGTCCCAAAATCAATGACGAGGTCAAATTGAATGTTTTCTTAGCAATGGAGGAAAATCCACATAATAGCCTAAGAAAAATTAGCCAAAATCAAGATACTCCAGTTGCAACTATACATAAAATTTTGAAGTTGGAAAAGTGGCATCCCTATAAGATGACCCTGACTCACGAACTTTCCGAAGACGATCCAGACCGACGAATGCAGTTCTGCCAAACGTTAATGGATATGTGCAATGCTGACCCTTTGTTTGTTAAAAACATTGTTTTCTCTGATGAAGCCACCTTTACACTAACAGGAACAGTGAATCGGCAGAATTGCAGGTACTGGTCTAAGGAGAATCCAAAATGGATGAGAGAACATCACACACAGTATTCTGAGAAAATAAATGTTTGGGCGGCGGTTGTCGAAAACAGAATTATTGGACCCTATTATTTCGAAGAAACCTTGAATGGTCCAAGGTACCTTCAATTCCTCCAGGATTATGTTATACCCCGCTTGGTGATCTTATTTCCTAACGCAAATAACCCTGCTATACCAAATAACAACTTGTGGTACCAGCACGATGGTGCACCGCCGCATTATGCAGCTGATGTTAGAAGTTATCTTGACCAAGTCTTTACAAACAGGTGGATAGGTAGGCGTGGTTCTATTGAATGGCCCCCAAGATCGCCGGATCTTACTCCATTAGATTTTTTTCTTTGGGGCCATCTGAAGAATGTCGTGTATAAAACTAGACCTGATAATATCGAGGAATTGAAAACTAGGATTACACATGAATGTAACAATATTACTCAACAAACTGTCACTAAGGTCCAACGAGAATTTATTGACCGTCTTGGATACTGTCAGGCGCAGGAAGGACTTCAGTTTGAACATTTGATCAATTAGTTTGTTCAATCAACTGTGTACAATAAATTAATTTGAAATCAGTATAACATTGATTTTCTCGAAAATTTCCTAATGAAACATTATCAAACTTTTGATGTACTGTGCGGAGAAAACTATGCCCTTTCAGATGGCACTATCAAAAATATAGGTTACCATTTGAAAAAAAAATTGATGATGTCATTTCAGGCAGGATAATGACGTCACCACACCGACTAGGGCGCTAAAAGCTGCGCATCTTGTAACACAAGTTGACGTGTCCAAGGATTTGTCCGACAAGCTTTTCCTTTTCTAGATAATGAATTTATTCCATACTTAATGTACACACTGTATAAACATTGTGGCGAGAACGAAAATTTTAGGGCGTATTTTCTGGCTTTTTCTCCCCCTTCCTGTTGATATGTGCATATCATTCATAAATATCTGATTTATTCTATCGATCCTTTCCTGCGTATATGGCGAGACGGGCGCTAAAACACGTAGAAGCCATTTTCTCTTGGTTATTATGTACATCAAGCACACGAAATCTGAATCAAACTTGTATACAAGCTTGTACGGTCTTTCGAGGATGAAATGTTGACTTGGATATTCGTATTCTATAATAGACTACTCTCTATTTTTTCCTTGTTGTGAAGAAATATCCTATTGATCTACGTATCTATTCGAGTCATGGTTCGTGTTCTTGGTATGCGAATTGAGCAACAATAATACTAACAAGGGAATCAGCGCACGTCATGGCATATTATCTTTCTTTCTCTTTGAGAATGAATGATACACACATATCGACAGAGAGTGTTTATTGATTTTCAGATGTTACTTTTTTCATAAAAGTGTTTTGAGTATTCATTTTTTACTGGAAAGAAAAATCAAGAAAAATAAAACTTCCTTTGTTTTTACACTAATTATATTTGTAACTAACATTAGGTACCTACTGCACCTCCTACCAATACGAACGAAACCTTTTGATATTGGCTTCGTTCAGCGGTGCTCAACCGTTGAGTGATGTGCCAACTTGTTCGGCTGAACGGACCGCTGCACCATGATCACTCGAAACCGTTGAGCAGCGGCTCAACACGTTTAGTGATTCTTCTCAACGGTTGTGCACCGCTGAACGAAGCCAATGTCTGGACGAAACTATTGAGATTTCAAATTAACACTGCAGCGCCACTTTGGAGAAAACTTCAATTTATTGTGGCCACCATGACAACTATTAGGCTCCTGACATTTCTTGAAAATTCAAAACCGTAAGTATTTGGTAAGGGATTATTATCGTTTCATTGTTTATTTTCTTATGATCGCTTATACCTGCGAAAGTTTGGGATGAAAATGTCGAAATCTGGAATGCTTGTTTTTTGGTGGATAATTAAGCTTCTGGAGGTTTACGTACAATACGTACAGATGTCGCCCTCACACTTTTGTCAGTCTTGTCTGTAGCTAAATTTGCACTGAGTGGGAATGTGCAGCCGGATGGCCAATAAAATACCAGCAGAACGCGAGACTCTGTCTCATGAAAACAAACTTCTCCATGAATGACTTTTCTCGATGTTTACTAAACTTTGGTAGAAGTTTTTTTGTATAATTTGCTATCTTTGCTGATTGTTTTTCAGAATTTCCCAGTTAAATATATTTCTTTCAAGTTTCAGCATTAGTGACAATACTTGTTACATGTCTAGTGAAAGGTTGCAAAATTGTTTCCCACAATTTACCACAATGAAAGTACAAGTAGTTTTTATTATATCTCCTGATCAACAAAACTTAGAGGGGTTAATCATGATATTGATTTCCAATAGGTGAATTTTAGTTACCTTGGGTATACAATGGATGTACATCTTTGTAAAACTAGATTGTCCACACAAGTTGAAACAACATTTAGCAGAAATATCAAACAAAAATAAGAACATCATTACAAATCCGACACTATAATACGATGAAAGAAGTTGAAAAAACCGTTTTAATGAACGAAATCAATAAATAAACACGATAAAAAAACAGTTACACATCAAAGACAAAATGTCTAAGTGACATGACAATTGATTTGACACTTGACATCAAATTTGAAAAATGGGAACATAACGCCCCCAACTGGAAATATAGAGGAAACCTCCAAAAATGTCGATTGTTTTTTTTTTGTTAGTGATCGTAAGGAGGAAACTGCAGTAACGTTAGTTACAAATATAAGTGGTATGAAAACATAGGTAGTTTCATTTTTCATGATGAACTTTTAACACGTAGTAAGCGTTACATCCCTCAATTGTTTCAAAATATAATAATAAACATCATCTTCTTGTAATTTTCGTAAAATTTCAGTATTTCAAAGAGAGTGGGAATTTATAATGTTGCTTTCATTTTCTTGTGTCGAAAGTATGTAAATATGTTAGTTCGTGCTTGATTGAACCGGTTGAACGTATTATCGACCCCTAAGTTATTAACTTTCATTATTATCTTATTCTATCAAAAGGGCACGAAACGAATCATCGTTATCACAAAACACCCATCAAAATACATCAATCACTAAGGCCTGGTGTCCGAATTGTTATTGCGGTGGTAGATATAAGTAATTGGCTTTGTTTGCGACATATAGGTAGGAGTAGTGTCTGCACGCAAATATCAAATCAAGAACAAAAACGACTTATTAAAATTGATGGCATGATATTCGACAAAGAAGATTTCAATTCCTAGCAATTTGGAGGAGTATTGAAAGCTGAAACAAATCGTAAAATATGCCATTAAGGGCCAATTTATACAAATATGTCAAATATTAGGTATGAGTCATAGTTTTAGTCTCAATAATAAGTTGATTTCGTCAAAAAATGTCACCCTGAGAGTTGCCAAATTGCATTTTGAAGGATCGGAATGAAGACAATCCAGTGAGGGCGCATGATCACTATTCCCATATGATACTTATGACGTTGAAAATTCCAATATATCCTATCAAATCTTGTTTTTACACAGAAAATTCACGAAGACCAGAAGTAATACCTCTAATTCCCCAAACAATGCCTCTAATGCCCGAGTAATGCCTCTAATTCCCTTGTAATGCCTGTAATACCCCAGAAATTCCCGTGTAATACATCTAATGCCTATGTAATTCCCCCACAATACCCCTAATTCCCCAGAAATTCCCTAGTAATGCCTGTAATACCAGACTATTTCCTTCGAAATTCCCTGTTAGTTTTCACGAATTCCTAATGAAATCGAATTTTTTTCATCTTTCCTCAATAAAATGATAGCTATTCATTACGTCATCAAAAACACATTGTGGAAATCCTCATTGTGAGCGTCAATGGCGCCTACTCGGAAATATTTGAAGCGATAAACGGATCCGCAGGTTTTGAAGAAAAGTAAGGAAGCCAGGAGCAGTGGGAAATTTTATTACTTTTCCCACCTCCATGGTGCTAGATGTATCAGTCAATATCGAGGGGTTTCCAGGCATCTTAGCCCTGACTGATTATTTTTCACTGAATGCTTTGTTGAATCATAATAAAATATAGCACGTATCACTCCTAAATAGCTTTCTGTTGGTGAAAAAATGGTCATGATCGGATCAGTATTTTCGTCGCTGTCAATCGTTATCAAGCTAGACATGTTGTGAGAAACTTTTAGGACAGCTGTTTTATATAAAAAATGATCAAAAGGTAATTGAAATTGATTCAGATTCTATTTTTTGCCTTGTAAACGAGAGAATGCGTCTAACCCTACCTACCTTTCATAAAGAAATCATTTAGGAAGTGCCAGTTATCGAAAAAGCCATTTCTTTCGCCTAATTCAGTACAGACACATCTTCCCTACATTAATCGAAAAGAAGAATATTTACCTTCAGTGATCGATATTCTCAAAATAATTCACAAATCCAGTTGAAATATTTTTAACGACAAATCTCGCAAAAATTTTCACAATGACAAATGACCAGTGCGAACTTGAGACTTGAGTTAATGAGTTCGCCTCTTTCGCGCGAATTCGACTGCTCTCGGGTGTTATCTGGCAAACAGTTGTCCGAACCCGAACCGGTATTTTTAGAGAGCATTGAATACGTGATATTCTATAATGGTGGTCGTTCTTCCCTAATATTTGCCGCTTCATATACATTATAATAGGTATTTATATCCATAGAAAAAGGTTTTTGGAGGGGTCCCTATTCCAGAAGTGATCAAAAACACTATCAGAATGCAGGAATATTCATTTCACAAAAATTTAACTTGATAATCAGTTTCATAATGTTCGAGATGCTGAAAGTATAAATTTGAATTTGATAAATACGACACTGAAAAAAAAAAACATTCCCTGAAATTCCTGAATGGTGAATCAGATATTGAAGTTAATTGAAATAATTTTATTTTTGACTTAGAAATGTTTCTCCCTGTTACGTACTTCATCATAAGTAAGTAAGTACATTACCTACATCCGTATATCGTTATAATATAATTAACGAATTCTACAGATGCATTAGCAATAACAGAATGAGATGAGTTAACAGTCTCTATTTATCTCACGAACAAGATTATCTGAAGTTTTCAATTAACTATAAAGTGTCTGAAATACTTAAATTATTGTTTTTTGCACATGGATTGCCCTCGGGATTGCCAACACATTGAGATCTTGAGAAAGGGTGTTATTTTATTCTTGGTTTTCTTCTGGAACGTATTGATGAAAATTATATCAATAAAAATGATAATGGGAAGGAAGTAAGAACGGGGACGATTTCAACTGCGTTGATCTTCCATACATACATTGTAGTAAAATAACCCTCCGTACTGCAATCCCTTGATTTAGAAGCCAAACAATCAAATTTCTATCCATACATCAGTGAACTAGGCTCACAAAGTATGATATGATTTTTGGTGATGAGCTTTCATACCGATTCGTAAAAAAACAGACACCTCCAGTTATCAATCCCACTATTTTGATTACAAAAAAATACCTACAATTATCTCGAAATTCCTGAATAATACCTCTAATTCCCGAGTAATACCCTTGCAATTCCTCTAATTCCCGAGTAATGCCCTTGCAATTCCTTTAATTCCCGAGTAATGCCCTTGTAATTCCTCTAATACCCGAGTAATGCCCGAAAAATTCCTGTAATTCCCGACTAATTCCTGCGACCTGTACACCAAAATTCCCTTGCGGTTTCCCCCTCGGTTGAACACGTCAAATATGCGAATTCACTCTGGAACGATTTCTATAAATTGATATTTGGTGTATTGAACTTTTTGTAGTTATTCATTGTGAAATATTTTCTCTGTTCAAGGTTCACCGGGCCTATCAGGCGAGATTGGAGAAAATAGATGTGATATAATAATTTTTTTTTATGAATAAATGAACAAATACTAGGTACCATCATTTGTAATTTCGGTACCTACTATCGAACCCTTCAAAACTTCAAATAATATGGCCACCCGAATCGACCAAATTGAGGTTATCATAATACTGAAGTTCCAGCACCCACTTATGTTACTATTACTTAATTACCTTTGATATTTTCGATTCGGAGACTCTTGCTCATGTTCACTGTTGCTATCGGTTTCGAAACCATTGTGATTTTTTTTTTCAATGGTCACATCGTCGAATGTTACATGTTTTTTGTTATGCTCCTTCGAGGTATAGTCATAATTTATCGAATTGGACGTCGTTCCACTCACGTCGAAAAAGTCTTCGAGATCACTCATCATGTCCGTAATTGAAGATGAATGAGAGAATTTCGGCGGAACAATAAGCCTAAAAAATACCCAGATTGAAATAAATACATCAAGTAACGGGCTGATCCAAAACTAGAATAACACTTTGTATCGAGATTATTTGTATTCAGAGACAAATTTGGATTCTTCGCAATCAACGAGTCCACGACATTTCAAAAGGTACATGCTATATAAACCCACACTCAATAAAGGTTCTTATGATGTAATATTTCATCTCCCAGTATTGCTCAGAACTAGGCAAGCTGTACTGGTCGTCGTAAAAGTACACTTTTAATCCCAGATAGCAGAGATCAAAGTGGTAGTTTCAATTCTTGGGGATTATGAATTCATTTTAAATTCCCAGGGATTCAACATTAACATTTCATTCCTGGAGATTTTAAATGGAAAATGTTTTGAACAAGCTTCGAATTATATTTTGTCGCCACAGTGAAATGTTTTAAAAGAGTACTCAAGTATTCTTTTTACATTTCCTAAAGTGTATACAATAGTGTATACACCACTGGATCCTCTATTTCTCGACGAATTTTGCACACTCCACCCCATAGGATAGAAAGTATCACTTTAATCCCTCGTATAATGATATAAAAACATTCCTGCAAGGAAAAGTACAACAAAATTACAAGGGTTGAGCTAACACTATATAAGTTATTCATGGTCAATAACGGAAAAAGTAACGCCAGCGTAGAGTAAACACGACGAAAAAACGAGTAGAATCTTTCTCTTGCTGATCCATGGTTCAGCAAGTTAGGGTTCAATTTATTATCGTTCAGGCATTTGTGGATTCTTCTAGAGAAATACTTTAGCTGTTTGAAAAGTTGTACGCCTTCTTCACTATGATCTATATTATTCTATATTATTATATCTCCGTTCATTTGATAATGCACAACAAAGTTTCCTCCTCTGGCATGAAGGGTAAAATAAGTGCAGATTTCTGTTGGTCACTTTGAAACGTTGAAACCTCTGTTGAAACAAAGATCATTAGTCCAGTCTATGACCATTTTCCCGTGTATTTATCCCATACAGCACCGATTCGCATGAAAATTTGGATTCAGGATCTACATACACTCTTTTTCAAAATCTACCCTGTGCCGAGGGTTGCTTTCTCCCTGGGGGTGGATGCCACCCCTTCTTGGGGGTGAAATTTTTTTTACTAGAAATGAGTGCGGAAATCAATAGATTGGATAATTCTAAGCACTTTTTGTTCAATGAAGTTTTTTCTGAGAAGCAATATTCTTCGACTTATTCGCGAGTGAAATTGTCGGTTTTCATTAAAAAAAAAAACACGTTTTCAGATCCTCTTTCGCGAATAACTGGTTAATAATGCATCTAATCGAAAAACCTATAGAGAGCAAAATTAAAGCTTTTGAAAAAACAAAGGCGATCGTTTATTTGTGATGTATGCAAACCTACCACAAACTGAATAATTGCTTGTTGAAAGTTGATTGGTATTTTCAAACGCCAAAATGGAAAGTTTCTACGTACATTAACCAAAAACCAATGCATTTTTCGGGAAAAACTAATGGGACCTTTCCTGAAGTCCTTCAAAAATCCTTCAATTTTGTTATTTATGAAAGTTTCTAGCATCAAAACAGACCGAGGTATGAAGGAAATAATGTTGAATCCTATTTTTTCCATGAAATAAAATTGTGAATAACTCATCCTCTCTTCCCCCCCCTTTGGGAAAAATCGTTGCCTAGTGGAACTATATGTATATATACATATATAATATACATATAGTTCCACTAGGCCTAAACTATAGTTAATATGTGTATTCTTCAATATACTAATGTACATACTCTGATTTCTACAAAAATTGTTTTTGGTTTTTTCCCATAACTCGCTTAGTCTTCAAGCAATCAAATGCACCAAAAAATTATTTTGTAGATTTTTTCGAAAGCTATAAGCTCATTCACATTATTTTCTGTTTCAGATTATAGTTTTGAAAAGGTTCATGCTGAAAGGGCTCAAAAAAGGTACTCTGCGCGAACCCTCACAATATTTAACTGGCCATATCTTACTCTATTTTCATCCTGCAGAGGAAAATGGAACACCGAAATTTTCAGAGAAGAATAGCCTTCAATTTTGTACTCCAAAAAATTTTGCATGTGATCAATACTTTTCGAGTTATTTCGAAGAAAAGGTGATTTTTTGCTGAATCACGTATATGAGTTTTTCTCTTCAATCTCAAATTTTTTCGAAACTACGTACTTTCAATTGATGAAAAACTCAGAACTCATTATAAGAACATGAATGAAGTGGATTATGGAGTAACAACGATTTTTATCAAAGGGGGGAGAAGAGAGGATGAGTTATTTACAATTTTTTTTAACGAAAAAATAGGATTCAACATCATTTCCTTCATACCTCGGTCAGTTTTGATGCTAGAAACTTTCAAAACTAACAAAAATGAAGAATTTCTGAAGGACTTCAGAAAAGGTCCTATTAGTTTTTCCCGAAAAATGCATTGGTTTTTGGTTATTGTGCGTAGAATCTTTCCATTTTGTCGTTTGAAAATACCAATCAACTTTCAACAAGCAATTATTCAGTTCGTAGTGGGTTTGCATGCATCACAAATAAACAATCGCCTTTGTTTTTTCGAAAGCTATAATTTTACTCTCTGTAGGTTTTTCGATTAGATGCATTATTTTCCAGTTATTCGCGAAAAAGGATCTGAAAACGTGTTTTTTATGACTGAAAACCGACAATTTCACTCGCGAATAAGTCGAAAAGTATTGCTTTTCAGAAAAAACTTCATTGAACAAAAAGTACTTAGAATTAGTCAATCTATTGATTTCCGCACTTATTTCCAATAAAAAAATTTTTACCCCCAAGAAGGGGTGGCATCCACCCCCAGGGAGAAAGCAACCCTCGGCACGGGGTAGATTTTGAAATAGAGGGTAAGTAGAACCTATATCCAAATTTTCATACGAATCGGTGCTGTATGGGATAAATACAAAGTTTACACTTTTT
>JAVJAQ010004774.1:0-96176 GCA_032362365.1 Zygogramma bicolorata | reverse complement strand
AAGGTAATGCCTCGTTAATCCATTACTGGCACAAGTTTCGACTTCTGAGGAATGACGTTCGTCAACAACGAACAATATTAGAACAATATTACTTTGAATAAGTACTCCAATATTTGTCGAGAATCAATGAAAAATCTTGAAAAACATTCGTTTATTACCTATTCTGTTGTATAAAATCATTCAAACTACTATCTTCAAAGTCAAACGAGCATTTTTTCAACAAGAAATATTACAATTTGCTGTATGATTGCCACTAACATTGGGTTATACATGTTCCTAACACAATAACTTCCACAAGTATGGTTAAAATTCATCCCACATATTCATTAGGCTTTTTTCCCTTTGTTAAACACACTTACGAGTGCATAGAGCGTTGTGCGGATAAGGTTCGGCTTATGGTCTTGGGTGCAGAAGCGCTCTGAGGTGTCTTCCTATTCCAACTGTAGAGAAATCCAGAAAACCACATTGGTACCGGGTTGTTTGGTGTATTCGATCAAGATATCCTACCTACACCATGTGCAATTTTTTTCCAATTCCAGGACAACGCCCATTACAAGTTCGAATATGGTGTCCACGATCCCCACACCCATGACCACAAATCCCAGCACGAACACAGAGATGGGAAACGCGTCACTGGGGGATACTCTGAAAGAAGCTGATGGTACCCACAGAATCGTCAAGTATACATCTGGACCCCATAAAGGATTCGAGGCTGTCGAGGAACGAGTTGGCTATCCCCAACATCCTGCCCATTACGGTAAACATGGTAAAGGACATGGTGGACAAGGAGGCACCAGCTACGTAGGTCACTGACTGGGCCAACCGAGGAAGCGATGGATATGGGCAAGGACATTGATTATATTTATTTGTGAATACCAAAGAAGTGAAAAGCATTGTTGAATTTTATTCGGCTTCTTTTATTTCTACTGGGAAATAAGATTGAAAGTATTTCAAGAAACTATGTTACAAACAGTACCAACAGAATATTATGAATTGGTTTTGGAATAAGGTCCCAGCTAGTCAATTGATAACTGTACCAAGTGGTATTTGTTTAACGAATTCATCAGAAAATTTCCAGATCTATTTGCTTGAATGTAGTTGAGAATGTTCCTTGCTGAGTAGTATTGGTTCGGAATTCCCTTGTCCATATAGCTAAATCTATTGAAATCTGTTGCACAAAACTTATGAGATCGAAGAAAGATTTTTTCGATCTCATGAGTTTCTGCAACAGGTTTCAATAGTTGATTCAAGCATTTCAATCCGTTAGAATTCAATACCATGAAAAATAAGGAAGTTTCAGTAATGCATTGAACCTTCTGAAACGATCTACATGCATGAACACTTTTGTGGAGAAGGAAGTTTTGAGAAACTAATTTTTGGCTTTGGCTACATCTGTACCCAGATAGCAATAGATATTCCACAAATATTTCTGAAATATGTAACGAATTGTTTTTTGGACCTTATCTTCTCCGAATCAAAAAATAGGAATCACAACTTTTTTGAAAATGGTAAAAATGAAAAAAATCAAAATATTTCTCTCTGTTGATAGTCACGTGTGTCAAAGATGTTTTGACGATGAGTTTTGGAACCTTTGGTGTAAAAGTTGACACTTCTCCTAGAGATCAATTACCCTAACACCAGACTGATATTTTTGCACTCGACGCGCGTTTCGCTAACAAGGTTAGCATCTTCAGGAGAAGAAATGGGGGGAAAACTTCTATGAACAGTTGGATGGAGTGGCGATGGGAAGCCCATTGAGCTCAGTGGTAGCCAATTTCTTCATGGAACGTTTTGAAGAGAAGGCAATCGACGCCTTTGATTTGAAGCCGACCGTGTGGCTACGTTACGTGGATGACACCTTCGTTGTCTGGAAACATGGAAGGGACGCTCTGAACCTTTTTCTGGACCACTAGAACGCTCAACACCCCAGCATCAAATTCATCATGGAAACCGAACAGAGCCAGCAGATAGCATTCTTAGATGTTCTGATTGAACGATGTGGTGCTAGACTAAGCCATGAAGTATACCGAAAACCCACGCACACGATAGGTACCTGCACGCACTATCGAACCACCATCCCAGTCAAAAGAGAGGAGTCATATCTACCCTAACTGAACGTGCTCGAAGAATATGTGAACCAGAGCATCTAGAACAGGAACTGGAACATCTTCAAGTGTCCTTGAGGTCAAATGGATACAGGGTATCTGAGATCAACAGGGCCATGAAAATGAAGAGTTCCACGGTTCATAACAGGGAGGACTCTCAGGTAGTTGCGAATGCATATCTGCCATATATCCCGAGGGTCACTGACAGAATTGGGAAACTCTTGGGGAAATATAACATAAAAACGGTTTTCAAGCCGACCAAGAAGATCCAACAAAGCCTCAGGTCGGCTAAAGACAAAAGAGATCCACTGTCAGCAGCAGGGGTTTATCACATACCGTGCACCTGTGGGGAGGTTTACATCGGTACCACGAAAAGATCCATGGGAACAAGGCTCAAATAGCATGAAAGGAACTGCAGGCTGGGGCAAACCAACAAATCGGCGGTGGCGGAACACGCACTGAGTGAGGGTGACCCCAGGATTCTGCTTGAAAATGCTAAACTAATTGCCCCCAATCAGGGTTACCATAGCCGACTGGTACGGGAGGCAATAGAGATCCAAAAACATGCCGACAATTTCAACAGAAAAGAACAAGCGTTGATTCTAAACAGAATTTGGAATTCCATTCTGAGGAAATCAAGAATAACTAATGAAATCACGACAGGTAGTGCGGCAACTAATAATGCTGATTGTTCCCCGAACCCGACAGAAGTAATTAACACTCCTGCATCAACATAAATACGCCTTGAGAAATCGAAACGTTCAGTCATCAGAATGAATGCATTCATGGTGTTAGGGATGTCCCAAATTCCCCTAATATCAAATTAATCACAATTTTTACTACAAAATTTTTTATGTCCCTTTGAACTTTACCATGTGATTTTCATGTAAATTCAGCTGATGATGAACCCGTGTAGATTCGAAACATGTACTGAATTACCGTACTGACATCTTTCAAATATTAAATTGTGGAGACGACTTTGGGTTTTTCTGCATCGTACATCAGAAATGAGTAAGCCTCTGAAGAAGTTGGCCACTCGCGCTAGCGAAACGTTAGGAAGAAATTCCAAAGAACGACGGCCTTCAAGCTCGAAGGAAAGTAGTTATACTAATAACCAGTGTTGTTCCTGGCTGCACGATCGTGCAATTTGACGCCCTTTTTGAACTAAGTGCGCACTGCGGCACCACTTTCCGTATTTCTTCCAAAAAGTGCACCTTTTCATTTTCATTGAAATTGGCAATAAAAAAATTGATTGTACTCCAAATTATTGAGAAGAAGAAGAAAGATAAATGTCGAATGTCAGTATTGACATTGACAGTACCTATGACAGTTGACAGTTGTCATGTGTCATGTCATGTTACTGTTCATCTCTCATTTCATTGATTGAAATTTGAAATTGAAACTTGTATCTTTTTTTCATAGTTTTCAACTTCCACATTCCTTGAAATATATGATTGTTCGAAATGTTACAGTATTCATTTTTTGCAAACAATACCTGTTCCTAAAATCTTTAAAAAGGTAAATGCATGTATCAAATATTAACACAAGGATATTGATATTTAAACGTAAATCACTTCATAGTTCATCAGAGCCATATTTTCTCGGTAAAGTATTTGAAATACTTTGAAATCATTTTATTTTTGCGTTGAAATAATTGCATATACTATAACGTTACATCTGTCAATTATTGAAAGTATTTCAAAATCATGGTTGAAATAATTTCAAAATCATCAACCGAGAAAATATAGCTCTAAACGTGACTTCCATAGTTGTGTTGCATCATGCATTAATGGAAATCCAATAAATCCATCCTTTTAATTTTCTCTCTCTCTCTCTCTCTGTTTTGGTTGGTCGTTGCTTCCTGCGCAGGCGCAATTGATTGTTTGATCAGTCTGTCATCGCATCGCTGTCAGCTGTCACAAATAAATGACAGAGGGTGGCGCCAGAGGGCTGCACCATCTGAATGTTTCCTGCGCATTGTAGAAAGTTAGGTAATATGTAATAGTACCAATAAAAATCTATTACAAAAAATGTGCACCATTGACATCAAATGTGCACTATTTAGCTGACAAATAACGCACCAAAAAAAGCAACCAAGGAACAACACTGCTAATAACCTCGGCGAAAGCCTTAATCATTTTCTCATGCAAAATAGTATTTTCTAAAATTATATCAGAAATATTCCAGATATTCTTGGAAAAAAAGGCAGATATATACTCTATACATTTTATGAATATCATTCCATATATTTTTATTTGAGACTTTACTCTCATCGCTCACATATTAGAACTAATAATGAAATACAAAAATTTTAAAATTTAGAAAATTCCTGAACAGTTAGGTTGCTTTGTGAAGGACGTTGGTGTATGACAATCAATTAATGAAAATATACTTTATTGTCTGAAGATTTTAGAATCAATTTGACAAAAGATAATGAAATCCTATACATGAATACAAGCAGGTAGGTACAGAACATGGTGAAAGCATATAAGCGAAATATCTCATCTCTGAGAGAGAGATCCTCTGAAGGACAGTCAGATTTGGCTATCACTGGGAATGTTGCCAGTAGGATCTTCAGTATACCATATGAAGTCACTTGCAAAGTTTGTATTGAAATACTTTTTGTAGCCGAAATAAAACTTTAAAATCTTCTTCAGAAGATTTTATTTGAATGAATTTTTTTTTCAATCTGAAACACAACATCGATCTGTTAACTTTGAGCACTCACAATCACACTGAACTGTTGGAGTACTGGGAGAAGCTGCTGTAATTCTGATGGAACAAATTCCATAGGTCTGTTTTGAAAATGTTTGGTACATATATAAATGAAGTTATAATTTATCCATATGCTGATGGGCTCAAGGGATAACTTTCTCTGAGCAAAACAAGCTTGTTTGGGTTTGACTATTAATTCTCATCCAGAAATTTTATTGATAACTACTCTTTATTCGTGTAGCAATACCCTGTGAATGTTATTTATCTATTTGATCAAAGATTCATGTCCTCCATATACAAATTGAGCAACAAAAAGTGGCTTCTATGTAATTTAGCACCCGTTGCGCCATATAGCTAGGGGAAGTTTTCAATCTTATTCAGAAGAGAAAGGCAGAAATCATTTCCTTGAGGCAACATTATCGACTGGCTATCATCGTACTATTGACTTATTATCAGGGTTTCATTCTATCATACATTAAAAAGTATGTTTTCGAAACATTCTCAAATTTGACTGGGCCATAAAATCGAGGCATCGTGCATTGTTGGTTGCCTATATGGCAGGACGAACTAAAGCGTGGATCCCTCAATTCGTCCATCCAAAATACAAACATCAGCGCTTCGTGTTCATGAGTTCATGCGCGCGCATGAGATCAAAATGGCGAGTGAGATCTTGTAAATTGCTGTCATTTCTTAATCTTTCAATTTCATCCTGTATAAATGGCGTAAACCGCGAATCTTGTATTTATTGTAAATTGTAAATAGTTTATTGTATAGTTAGTGATAATATTTTGTGTTGTGAATTCAAAAATAGTGTACAAATCGTGATTGAAAATTGTGTTTGTGTACAGTGGGAAAAATCTTTAACAAAGCCGACGCCGACGTATAGAACTCAGACAACCCCAAAAATACGTTTTGTTGATGCACAAGCGGGATACCGATTCGCAAAAGGTAATCAAATAATTGTCACTCTTCTGTTTAAATTTGTACCCGATAATTTCCATCGAAGATTCTTTGTGTTATTGATGGTTGTCAAACGCCATTATTTTGGTTGAAACCGGGAATATGAAATGTCATGCAGTAAACAAATGTCACGAATCAGCTCCCATTTGAATCCAGCCCTTCGCACAATTTGGATAAACGTTACTTTTTAATTTTTCGGCTGTTGAGCTGAATGTAAATTCCAGATGATCAACTCAAAATCCAAACAATATTTGACAGCTGGGAATCACTATTTGATAATGTCACAATTTCACAGTCAAATTTGTAATTTTTATCAAGGTATTGACCGTTTTTTTATAAATTATCTTACAAATGAATGCATGCTTTTCTGATTTGTCATCATGTCTGCCCATCTTCTGAAGCTCAACAAACTGGAATGGTTTACAGTGCCTGTATCTATAATTAGCCTTTTTATAGGATATATTAAATACTCAAGAGTCCCTTTGAACAGTCACAGCACAAAGAATTCTGTACTTTAAAGTTGATGCAATGTCACAGTCGCATAGGTCCATATCGAGTTGCAATATAGTGAACTTGATGAGCTTTCCTTGAGATATTGCAAATTATTGGAGTTGTTGGAAGTACTGCATAGGCTGGCCACTTGATACAGACATTCAATTCACTTCTAGGTTTCCTGTCTTTGTAACTAATCGTTAAAATGATAGTGATCCATCGGGTTGATTCTTTCGATGACATTTGCTGAACTTAAGTAAATAGATTTATGATTTCGAATGTGATGTAGATGAAACCACACAAATTGCCTCTTTTGAAACGAAAAGGAACCCTAGAGTGTCGCTCTTTTTCCAAACTTCACAAAAATACTGCTGTCCACAATTTTGAGGTTATGTTTGACAGAGTAATGGATTCAAGTATATAGTAGATATTTGATTATGATAAAAACTGTGTACTCATTATTTTCATACACTCATTTCCTCAAGAGTTGACATTGGACTGTGCTCTAACATGTAAAAGGTGCTGAATTTATTTGATGAAGGTATGTCAATGCATAGCTAATAAATGACTTTTTTTTTTGAGAGGTTCTTCATGTTGATAAGAAAAAACTGGCACGGTCCCCACAATTTCATTTTTCAACCAGGATATAGAGAATAATATAACAAGCAATTTCATTGGATTAAGTAGTCTTATCGAATGTTTCAATGGGTTTCAAAATCCTCATAAAGATGAAGAATGCTCAGATCACTGAACCTGTCGAAAGTTGTCATATCTGTAGCATTATTTAGAGAAATATAAGATAGTCAACCATACCGAAATATCATTTGAAAGGATTGATGGTCAACACACACGAGTGAGTTGAATTAGTATTCAAAACATCTCTTCTCTTACGTTTTTCTTACAGATGTCGTAGCTTGGATTCTATATTATCTTGATCACCTGTACAAAAAGCCAAAAGAAGTCCATCAATTCACAGACAGAAATAGAATTTTTTGTGTCGTGAATCATTCATATTTCGAAGATAATTTTAGTGCCAAAAATTGCATCATCTGTTATGTGAACGTTTACCATGAATTGTGCTTGATAAACATAAGTAATGATTTCAATCATATTCCAAAATCTTAAAATAATATCGCAGCACCATTTTGACCAAGACCTCAACCAATAAGCACCACTTTGACAATACTCTGACAATGTTTGACTGAACTTTTTACTAGAGGGTGTATCGTCTAAAATCCCAATTGGGGGATACTATTTCGAGGTGTCATTGGCTTTTTGTCAGCATTTCAGTCAAACCGAAGAACAAAAATTTGCTTCATCCTCAACCGTCGAAGAAGGAAGGGTTTTAATATATTGTCAAGTAAATATATTATTGTGTGGATGGCAATCGTTTCAAATACTTCTCAAACAGGCTTAACTCGAAGCCTAAATAATGATACCTACTGTATCTGTCATGGAGGTATTCGACTGTTACAAGTATCTACTTGCATAAAACAGTTGGCCAAAAAGTTATTCATTCATTTGTTTATACCTATATGACATTGTATCACTAGAAATTAAAGAAAGAAAACTGAAGGAAGACATACTCCTTTTGATTCCAAATATAATTTTGCATTCCTCTTATGAATCATTTTAATATCCCACAAGTTTTACTTTTTGGGAATAAGCTTATGCATTTAGTTCAATAATAATTTTGATTTTCATAACTGTATACCTGTTTGAAAATTGTTTACAACATTATCATTTCCATATTAAAACATGTATAATAGATGATAGATATTCTATATTCGTTTATGTGTAAAATACATAAGAAATACCCAAATGGGTGTGGAACATGTCAATAGTATAAATAGATAGTAGATGGAAGAGAAAACCTGAAAGGGAAAACATGATAGCTTATGAACTAGAATTACACATTTAAAGGTGTTTTTTTAAATTTGCAAAATTATCATAGGTAGGTATATACTTAAGTATATTGAATATATTAAAATTGTTATCTCCAAAATATTCCTCCAGTTTATAGTAAGCCTTTTGTACCGATACCGTCTTAATATGATGCTTCATATTATTTTTGTCATTTTTTTAACATTGTCGGAAAAATGATTGAAAATTTTCACAACTAAGCATTCCGCATTTCTTCAAATATAAGAATATTTTCGAAAATATGTTTGAAGAGTTCATTTTTTCCTTAATAAGTACTACTGCTTCATATTTATACAATCTCACCAGGGTAAGTACATTAACCTTCAGAGATATCACTTTGCAGCTATCAGTTTGTTTCATACATTTCATACATAGGTATGTTCCTCAGACATCTTTTGTGGATTACCAAAATCCTGTGGGCAATTGTAGAATTTGCCAAAATATAATTCCAATTTCAACACAACATTGGACAGATGCATGATACCCAATTTACTTACCTACCAGAGCATATTATTGTTTTTTAATGTAGTGAAGGATAACCATGTAGGTACTGCCTCATACCAGTTCTTTTCTAGGAATCAATAGGTATGTTCAAGTAGGTAGATACTCATGAATTCAGTTTAGTAATTCTGACAATCACCCAACCAAGTTGTCTTTACGAACTAGTTCAAGATATTCAAACTTGGCACTATCACATTAATATTCGATTTGACATAATCCCTTATCCATTTCGTTTAGAGTATACAACCAACCGCCTTGATAAGCAAATTTAATATTAGATTTCCATGAGCTGTTCGAATCTGATTCAGCTTTATACCTATCTTATCTCCTTGTTGATAGAGAATGATTCACCACGTTTTGTTTTCCCATGCACTTTTAAAACTTCAAATTGGTTGTGATAAGAACGCTGACTGAAGTCCAAAAGGAAATTTATAGTAGATATTGAGAAAGCAAGAGAAAATGAAAGATCGAGTCAGAAATCAGCCCTTTAGAGTTGTCAATTGATTTCCAATCGTCATGCTTCTGGGTTCTGCCTTTGTGATATGGAAAAATCAAATATCAGATTTTTTTCGAGAAGTTTTGTCATTTGTTTCTTGTGATTCATCTTAAATATGTAGTTATAAGAAATAATTCTTAGGAGGTAAGAGGCAAAGAAAGCATTACATGTTGTGCGTTATACACTTAGGGATATACGTAATCAGTTGTCAACGGAAAGTACATAGGCCAAAGTCGACAAGCTATAAAAACTCGCTTTGAGGAACATAATGCTCACATAAGGTGGGTACGGAAAGTCAGAAAGGTCCAGTGTCGCTACTTATGTTCTGGATGATTCCCATAGAATTAGTTAAAGCAATCTGAGATGATAGGCAAGGCTTCTCAATATATTTGATAGTTGAGAAAAAGCAAGATGTACTAACGATATAAGTATCGATAGAGACGAGTGTGAAGGTGGCCACGAGTTTCTATCCACGAGTTTGTCGCGTTGCGCTACCGAAGTCGACCGCCAGCGGCTCCCAAAATGTATTACGAACTCGTGGATAGTTCACGAATTCGCCCAACGATCAAGTCTTTTTCATCTTATTGTATATGTGGAAAGGCAGGACAAATGTAGAAACACTCGTAGATGAGAATCTTTTTATGCACTCCAACTGAGAGAGAAATCAAAACCATTTCATATTTGAAAAATCTCGTATATGGAAAATTTTTAACACGAATCTACACTTCTTGATGTGCAGAATGAGACGCACATATCGAATGATTTTGTCGGGCAGTCACTTACCCCCACTCCTACTTTGAAAAAATTTAAAACAATTATTTCATTCAAAAGTCTAGTGGATGGAAGTTTTTTAACATGAATCCATACTTCTTGATGTGTAGAATAAGATCCACATATCGAATGATTTTGTCGGGCTGTCACTTACCCCCACTCCCACTTTGAAATAATTCAAAACAATTCATTATTTCATTCAAAAGTCTCGTGGATGGAATTTTTTTAACATGAATCCATACTTCTTGATGTGCAGAATAAGATTCACATATCGAATGATTTTGTCGGGCAGTCACTAACCTCCCACTCCTACTTTGAAAAAATTTAAAATAATTCATTATTTCATTCAGAAGTCTCGTGGATGGAACCTTTTTAACATGAATCCATACTTCTTGACGTGCAGAATAAGATCTACATATCGAATGATTTTGTCGGGCAGTCACTTACCCCCACTCCCACTTTGAAATAATTCAAAACAATTCATTATTTCATTAAAAAGTCTCGTGGATGGAACTTTTTTAACATGAATCCATACTTCTTGATGTGCAGAATAAGATTCACATATCGAATGATTTTGTCGGGCAGTCACTAACCTCCCACTCCTACTTTGAAAAAATTTAAAATAATTCATTATTTCATTCAGAAGTCTCGTGGATGGAACTTTTTTAACATGAATCCATACTTCTTGATGTGCTGAATAAGATCTACATATCGAATGATTTTGTCGGGCAGTCACTTACCCCCGCTCCCACTTTGAAATAATTCAAAACAATTCATTATTTCATTCAAAAGTCTCGTGGATGGAATTTTTTTAACATGAATCCATACTTCTTGATGTGCAGAATAAGATTCACATATCGAATGATTTTGTCGGGCAGTCACTAACCTCCCACTCCTACTTTGAAAAAATTTAAAATAATTCATTATTTCATTCAGAAGTCTCGTGGATGGAACTTTTTTAACATGAATCCATACTTCTTGATGTGCAGAATAAGATCTACATATCGAATGATTTTGTCGGGCAGTCACTTACCCCCACTCCCACTTTGAAATAATTCAAAACAATTCATTATTTCATTCAAAAGTCTCGTGGATGGAACTTTTTTAACATGAATCCATACTTCTTGATGTGCAGAATAAGATCCACATATCGAATGATTTTGTCGGGCAGTCACTTACCCCCACTCCTACTTTGAAAAATTTGAAACAATTCATTATTTCATTCAAAAGTCTCGTGGATGGAACTTTTTTAACACGAATCCATACTTCTTGATGTGCAGAATAAGATCCACATATCGAATGATTTTGTCGGGCAGTCACTTACCCCCACTCCCACTTTGAAATAATTCAAAACAATTCATTATTTCATTCAAAAGTCTCGTGGATGGAATTTTTTTAAAATGAATCCATACTTCTTGATGTGCAGAATAAGATCTACATATCGAATGATTTTGTCGGGCAGTCACTTACCCCCACTCCTACTTTGAAAAATTTGAAACAATTCATTATTTCATTCAAAAGTCTCGTGGATGGAACTTTTTTAACATGAATCCATACTTCTTGATGTGCAGAATAAGATCCACATATCGAATGATTTTGTCGGGCAGTCACTTACCCCCACTCCTACTTTGAAATAATTTAAAACAATTCATTATTTCATTCAAAAGTCTCGTAGATGGAACTTTTTTAACATAAATCCATACTTCTTGATGTGCAGAATAAGATCCACATATCGAATGATTTTGTCGGGCAGTCACTTACCCCCACTTCTACTTTGAAAAAATTCAAAACAATTCATTATTTCATTCAAAATTCTCGTGGACTTTTTTAACATAAATCTATACTTCTTGATGTGCAGAATAAGATCCACATGTCGAATGATTTTGTCAAGCAGTCACTAACCCCCACTCCTACTTTGAAATAATTCAAAACAATTCATTTTTTCATTCAAAAGTCTCGTGGATGGAACTTTTTAAACATGAATCCATACTTCTTGATGTGCAGAATAAGATCCACATATCGAATGATTTTGTCGGGCAGTCACTAACCTCCCCCTCCTACTTTGAAATAATTCAAAACAATTTATTATTTCTTCAAAAGTCTCGTGGATGGAACTTTTTAAACATGAATCCATACTTCTTGATGTGCAGAATAAGATCCATATATCGAATGATTTTGTCGGGCAGTCACTAACCTCCCCCTCCTACTTTGAAATAATTCAAAACAATTTATTATTTCTTCAAAAGTCTCGTGGATGGAACTTTTTCAACATGAATCTATACTTCTTGATGTGCAGAATAAGATCCACATATCGAATGATTTTGTCGGGCAGTCACTAACCTCCCACTCCTACTTTGAAATAATTCAAAACAATTTATTATTTCTTCAAAAGTCTCGTGGATGGAACTTTTTCAACATGAATCTATACTTCTTGATGTGCAGAATAAGATCCACATGTCGAATGATTTTGTCAAGCAGTCACTAACCCCCACTCCTACTTTGAAATAATTTAAAACAATTCATTATCTCATTCAAATGTCTCGTGAATAGAACTCTTTCAGCACGATTCTGTACTTCTCGATGTACTGAATAAGACCCACATGTCAAATGATTATGTCGGGCAGTCACCAACCCCCTGTTCCGAAATGAAAAGCTCAAAATAAATCCAGGACAAATCAAGTTTTTCAATTTTTTACTGATGACACTGAAAAGTGATTATTGTGAAAGAATGAAGAATTGCACCGCGGTTACGAGGCTGACTGATATATAGAGCCGAAAAGTGTAAAAAATCTTTGAATTATTGCTGATCGTGAAAGGTTCATCACAGTTGAAAATGGTCCCATAGGTGGCACAGAGGGACATTACAGATTTCAAAGTATCGTTACGATAATTCCATAGGTTCGTCGATTGAAACTCCAAACAACACCTCACTTCTTTTATTTCAACTCTTTATCACAATACAATCACTTGAACTGCTCCGCCAACTATCCAGAGCTCTGTACTGAGATAAACTCTCTGTAATAGAAATTCCGCCTTAGCGGTGGGTGGCTCCCGTATTTATACCAGCTCTCACAAATGGAGAATCCTCCAGACAAATCCTGATAATCGAATATTCCACACTTGACGAGATATCGCTCGTAAATGATCTTCCTTCAAACCGTCACACTAATTTGCGTTTATGGGCTACAGGGCCGGCGCCAGGAACTTCTGTAACAGTTTGTAGCCCCTATTAGCTCGAAAGTCATGGCTTATACATGGCTCGTGAATGACACAGATCATGAATATGATTACGTTCGGACATGGTTGATAAACCAATATAATAGTTAGCCTAAGCATTTGTAGTAGGTATCCACTTACTGGTTCAAGAAGAAAAAAAAGTTTAAGGTTAGTGACTGCCCGACATAATCATTCGATATGTGTTTCCCATTCAGCACATCAAGAAGTATAGATTCATGTTAAAAAAGTTCCATCCACGAGACTTTTGAATGAAATAATGAATAATTTTAAATTTTCTTGAAGTAGGAGTGGGGGGTTAGTGACTGCCCGACAAAATCATTCGATATGTGGATCTTATTCTGCACATCAAGAAGTATGATTTCATATTGAAAGAGTTCCATTCACGAGACTTTTGAATGAGATATCAAATTTTTCAAAGTAGGGGTGGGGGGTTAGTGACTGCCCGACAAAATCATTCGATATGTGGATCTCATTCAGGACATCAAGAAGTATGGATTCATGTTATAAAAGTTTCATCCACGAGACTTTCGAACGAGATAATGAATAATTTTAAATTTTCTCAAAGTAGGAGTGGGGGGTTAGTGACTGCCCGACAAAATCATTCGATATGTGGATCTTATTCTGCACATCAAGAAGTATGATTTCATATTGAAAGAGTTCCATTCACGAGACTTTTGAATCAGATATCAAATTTTTCAAAGTAGGGGTGGGGGGTTAGTGACTGCCCGACAAAATCATTCGATATGTGGATCACATTCAGCACATCAAGAAGTATGGATTCATGTTGAAAAAGTTCCATTCACGAGACTTTTGAGTGAGATTAAGAATTATTTTGAATTTTATTAAAGTAGGAGTGGGGGGGTTAGTAACTGCCCGACATAATCTTTCTATAAGTATGTGCGTCTTATTCAGCTCATCAAGAAATGTAGATTCGTTTTAAGAATTTTCCATCCAAGAGATTTTTCAAAAATGAAATGGTTGATCGTTGGGCGAATTCGTGGACCATCCACGAGTTCGTAATACATTTTGGGAGCCGCTGGCGGTCGACTTCGGCAGCGCGACGCGACAAATTCGTGGATAGAAACTCGTGGCCACCTTCACGCCGATTCGATAGAGGGGCCCATTTTGCCGCCCAGGTAGTCCAATATTGGGCAATTTTAATCAAAAGACAAGGTCCTTGAGGCTGAAAAAAAGGCCGAAGGGTGAGAAGAATTATATTTAGTATGAATTTTCTTTATCAGGAGGAGTAATATCAGTTTGGTCTCTAGACAGTTGAGATTTTTTTTTTTGAATAGTCTGGAATATTCGAGAATAATTGCTACTCTGTGGAGAAACCGTAATCCAAATGTGGAATTTTTATTTGTCGATATTTTGAGTGCTAGTTATTCGAACTTCCTTTGTATCAACTGTTCAACTCCTGAAATTTGTGATAAAATAAATTTTCACTTCTGAATTAAATATGAAAAACCTGACAAAAAAATGTTAGCAAATTTACTCTGGTAAATTATTAATGAAATTGAAATCTCCAAGTGAAACATGTGAAAAAATCCAAGATATATTCTCGGATAGGTACCTACCTATATTGAAGAGAAATATATGTGAATGAAAAAGAAATCAAAAGGAAAAATCAGTAAATGAAAAGAAAAAGATATCGAAAACGCTCACGAAAACGAAAAAAAAAAATATTTAAGATCCCAAAAAAAAACAATCTAGAGACCAAATGAAGAAAAAATGTGAAACTCAGCTATCGATTCAAAAGTAATCTATCTAAGTAATAAGAAGGAGATTGGTAGATGAAAATAAAATAGGGGAAAGTGGGGATATTTGACTCAGGACCCAAGCCTGTATGCAAGTGACACTACACCTCTTAATTTCGATACGCTTGATTGAAACTCCATTTGGTAGCCAAATATTTTCTTGACTCTTACCGCGCCCGATATTGAATTTTGCAACTTCGTTTTATTTTCAGCTACCGTTATCGAAATTTGACGTCGCCATTTTCGTTCGTTTGTTGCAGTGACACCAATGAAGTGGTTGGGGGGCGGCGAAGGAGATGCTATAATAAAAGTGGAAATGGATCGCGGGCCTCATCGTACGCAGGACGATGCCGCCGTCGGTTACGTGTTCCAGAGACCGCCCGATCCCGAATTCCCCCCTTTCGGACCCAAGCAGCTGCGTTGGGCTCACGGAGACGACAGCATCATAGACGTGAGTTCGATATATATTTTTTCGCCTTCCTCTATCCAAAGTATACATTGCCTAGCCTCGTTGTAGGGAGCTAAGTCGTACCTTTCCTCCTTAGGGCAGTATACATAATATGGATCAACCTGTATTTCACTCATTTTAATCATTTCCTACATTAAATGCATTAGAAATTGTGAAAGAATTAGAAAAACTATACTTCTCAATCTTCACCTGCCGTTTGGAGTGAAATCATGAGCTACAAAATATGGAATAACCTGTATATAATGATTCGACGATTGTATTAAACGCGCTCAACGAATGGAAAAAACGAGCTTTTTATTCCCAAACCATGTTCAGTAGATTTCTCCTCACTCAATGGACATATAATGGAAGTAGTTTATACTATAGGATACCAAATGCCATTTTGTTCATAGAAATATAGTTAGTCAATGCCTGTGTAAAAAGGATTTGAAGCATTTTTGTTGCACCATCTTCAGAGTAATGACGATATTTCCGTTTATTCGACAATGTACAAAAAAGTTTTCTTTTCTGAAGTTTGACTAAAATGTTGCAAGGAAGATAATGAAGCTTCAAAATAGAGTTGACGATGGAAGTTGATGAGGGAAATGAAAGTTTAGGCGTAGGAATTATGTTCAAAATATGAATAATCAACGACATTCCACTTCTGTTTCTGATTTGATTGCCATCTTCTGGTATTATTTTTATGTATGTGATCAAGAAAATGTGTGGTTTGGGCTACGATGTCTGTAAGACGAAAGAAAAGACATGACTTGGAAAAGAAAACACAAGTGCCATCTTACCCGTAGTAGCCATCTCTCCGAATAATATTTCCATATGGTTAACTGACTGTTTCGTGCTCATTCTATGATTCGATTTTGATAGAATCATAATTGAATCAACTTACTCAGTTTCACCCCCCTGTATCTTCATTGTTATTTAGAAGTTATGAAGCGAGTTATGAAGTTATATTTCAAGTTCGATCATTCAATTTGATGTCATAAATGTACAATTTAGCAAGTATCAAACTATATAATATGACACTTCCGGATTGACTGGAAGCTCATCCAATTTTCACATTTCAAATGGAAAGTATAATTTTTTTGCAAATTACTATTCCTCAAAGAATTGAGTACCTTTCCAATGATATATCTCAATCATACTCTCAATTTACAATCTACTGATATAGTTGATATCTTATAAATAATACTTTTTTTATTCTTATCCTATGCTATTGGAAATTGAATAATATGTAACAATAATTCATGGCCATGTGGATAGGATATTTTTGAAATTGAATTTCTCTTTTTTTTACATCAAGTCTATCATTTCTGAAATACTAATTAAGGAATTTTGAAATTTGATGAGAAACTTCAATACATATTGTAATACAAAACATGGATTGTATTGGAATTTATAACCAAATTTGAAAATTTCTTAGCGTTTAACAAATGATAGACTCGATGTTAAAATATGAAGAAAAATTTGTCTTGGAAAATAGGTAATCTGCATAAAAAATATTGTGTGAAAAGTTTGCCCATGAATTGGTGTTACTCACATGATATTGTTCAATATGCCATAGCATACTTTCATAAAAATGTTTCTTTATGAGCGGAAAACAAAAAGTGATTTTTTATAAAATCTTAGTTATACCACTAGATTGTGAATCGAAGGTATGATTATGATATATCATTAGAAACATAATTCTATATGAAATATGAAACAAGAAATATCCATACTAAATAACAACTTAGATACAGGGGGGTTAATCAGTTCCTGGTCACCCGGTATAAATATCGCTAATCATGTTCATTATAGGTTTGTAGAATATAACAAAATTGTAATGATATGGCCTTCTTGTATTTTTTTCAAACTGAAACTCGTTTGCAGAACCACGACAAGTGGAAGTACCCGATGGTGAACACCAAAGTGGCCACTCCCCCCAACACCATGACGTACATGGGGCAGAATGCCGCAGCCATACCCGCCGGTCTCTACGACATGGGCCAGCAGCAGCAACAGCAGCAACAGAACAAGCCGATACCGCAACAGCAACAGCACCACGAACAGCTCATCTACATGCCGAACCAGATGCTGCAGATGCACCACCCTCAGCAGTACATGCCGCAGACGTTGGCGCAGCAGTTGGGGCAGCAGATGAGACATCAGCCGCAGGTGAGTTCGTTGGATTTGTTATTTCGACGATTATTTTTTTCACTTGTCAAAATGTGACGTTTTTGGCATTTCAACCAATAGTAGCGGGTTATTTTATGGTTATTCTAGCCAATCATTGGGTATTATACTGATAAAACTGCCTGGTCCTTTTGAAAAAACGTTATTTACCTTCGAACTGTCAAAACTATACGGTTTATCGCGTCGATTCTATTGAACTGGCTCATATTTATATAAATTATCATGAATGAAGAGTTACCTTATTATTAATAGTCATCCACTTTTCACTTTTTCAGCATAATAATAACATAACACATTTCAATGAACACTCAAACACGTAAATAGGTCATAACCCCAACTTTATGACAGATATAGCGAACGACCGATTCAAATATTTAAGGTTTCCTGAACTCAAATGAAGATGGCGTACAATTAGTTTTTATTAAATACAATTCATTTTTTGTTGTATGAGAAGAAACCGTTGTATGAAGATACAACGACATAACGAATGATTTTATGTTCCTTCTGGCGCGATTTTCATTTCATAAGAAATTTTCAATTATCAACCTTCTACAATGAGAGGTGTGACGCCATCTCTTGGTATCGTCGGCAAGCATTATCATATTCAATGCGTAAGTATCATATCTCTTCTGGATCATAGAGGGCATACATCGTTGTTTGACATTTCAAATTTGTAAAATTTTCACCTATTCTCCGTTCCTTCTTATGCAAATGAAATACTTATCAATTGAATTGTTCTTCCTTCAATTTGTTCAAAAAATAATCTCTCCAAATTCAACTCGTTCTTCAAATTTAATGAGATAAATTTTCATTTTCGAAACACTCAAACTTTTTTATTTTGAGGCAAAAGCATTCAAACAAACCGAATTAACCGGTTTGTTTTCATACTTTTGCAAAAAAGTTTTTGTGGAAAATGAAAATTCATCGATTAAATTTGAAGGACTCGTGGTATTACCTTTGATTATTCAACCCGAAAACAAAGTATATTTGTTACATAGGGCACCTCTAGGTGCTATGAAACTGCAATGGATGACACGTATTGACAACTCATGTTATGAACTGAGAAAAGACTGCTATTCTCTTGGATTTCTCTCCAACCTTTGTGGTCGACGTATTTTATTGACTGTTTATTATGCAGATTTTAATAGTAGTAATAGTAGTAGTTTATTTGAAATAGATAAATCTAATTTACAGAAAAACATTAAGATTCCTACTGCATTTTCACTCAGACTTCCATCTGTGGAAGTCAGGAATTTTGAACATGTGTTTATAGGATTTTTCTGATAAGATATCAAGGAATCGTCTACGGAAATGTAAGGTTCGTTAAAAGTATGACATATAAAATACAAGTCTAGAATGATCTAGACCTCATATCAGATTGGTGTGCTATCAACAACTTACCTCTCAATATCGAGAAGTGTAAAGTTATGACATTTTCAAGGAAAATTTCCCACATCACCTATGATTATACTATCGAGGGCAGATCATTACAAAGAGTGAACCTATTGTTACGATTTATGCTTGGGTTCGTCGATTAAAACACCAAACAACACTGAACTTCTTTCATTATAACTCTCTATCACACTACAATACAACACAATCACGTAAATCGCTCCGATAGCTTTTCAATGCTCGGTACTCAAACTCTCTGTACTAAAAATTCTGCCGTCGGCATGAGCGGATCCCGCTTTTATAGGCGCTCATACAGTGGAGAATCATCCAGACAATTCCTGACAATCGAATAATCTGGGCGAGCCGCGATCACGCCGGTTTAGTCTTTCCTGGAACTGCGGCACCAATTCGCATTCATAGTCGGCAGGGCCGGCGCCAGCACATTTCGTTACACTATGTAAGGATTTGGGAATCTGGTTTGACAGCAAATTAACTTTCACACAACATATAGATAAAATAGTACACAATGCCACTAGAACGTTGGGATTTCTTACACGAAATAGTAAAGAATTCACCAATTTGAAAGCTATCAAGTCAGTTTATTTTTGCTTAGTGCGTAGCAAACTGGAATACTGCAGTACAGTATGGAATCCAAGTTCTGTCAAATATAAATCGGCAATAGAAATTGTAAAAAGAAAGTTCCTAAAATTCTTATACTTCATAAAACACACAGTTTACCCTGAACATCATCATGACCATAACTCCCTTCTGATGGAATTTGAAGTAGTGAGTCTAAGAAAACGGAGGGAAATAGCAGATATTATATTCGCCTATAAATTAATAAACAATCAAATTGACTCATCGTCACTGTTGTCCCTCCTGGATTTCAACATACCACGTACTACATCAAGGTCAAACCTTGTTTTCCGTTTGGAGGTGCCAAATTCACAACATCAATTTCATAGCCCTATCTCTTCAATGTGCAGAAGTGTTCATAGTATACCCTCTGTAGACATATTCTTTCAGAACATGCGTGAATTCAAAAAACAGTTATATGCCTTGCTACCTAACTAATGTTCGTGTATGTGTGTATATTTATATATGTGAATATACGCATTTATATGTAATATTTTTCGAGGTATTTTTGATTACACTGTTCATATTCTCACAAATCATAATATTGTTTATATAGCAATAGCCACCTAGTTAATATTATTATTATAATTAATGGTTTTTGGGCTTCATGCCTGTTGGATGTATTATGCCTAAATAAATAAGTTAAAAATTCACTTGAAATATTTAAATTACATGTCAACATAAGAATTCAAAATGAGGCAAAAACAATCGCGAATAATCCCAACACCAAATTGATATCAAGATCATTGCCGTAATTACATTAAAATGAAAAGAGAGTGGTTGGGTACGTAACTGAAGTGAATGGTTTCAATCCAGAGATAGTTGATAAGATAATTAGAAAATGTAAATATAGCGAAACACTTCGTGTATTATCGACTTTTCGAAAAGATGAAAGTAGTAAAAAGTTTATAATAATCCCATACGAGCCTCTGTGCATTGGAGGACTTGAACATATATTTGATAAGGTGAATAAGAAAGTGGGATATAAAACTTCTTATAGATTACAATAACTTCTTACTCAGTGAATCCAAAATATAGACTTAAACTAGAAAGCATAGAAAACTTGGGAATTTACGAAATTATTTGTCAAGAGGACAACAATAAATACATCGGCCAGAGCCGACGAGCTATTAAAACCAGTTTCAAAGAGAATTTTGTACACATAAAATACGGAAGGGTAGAAAAATCCAGTGTCGCCCAAGACGCTCTAGACAATGACCACAAAATTGGTGAAAGCAATCTGAAACTGATAAAGCATGTGCATGACACAAGATTACCTACTCGATGCATGTGATGATCTAGAAATAGCAAAATGTAAAAACAGCATGAATGGTGACAAGGGCCTGTCCCTTTCAGCCCGCTATTTCGTTTATTGTTGACAAATTAACTAGAATAGTTAATCAGAACAAAAAAAACCTTTGCAGGTAGTTTTTACACTACCTTAGATTGTATATAAATAGTTAAAACTAGTCTCTAGACGGTGGTGTCAAAATGTATAATAAGCTACTTGCAGACATAAAGAACATAGATTCTCTCAAAACCTTCAGGAAAAAGTTACATGAAAAACTGACATCTAAAGCCTATTATAATCTGACAGAATAGTTTAATGACGAAAATATATGAAATTGACTGTGCTTATATGTAATGATATATGTGTACTTTTACCTAGATGTGAGTGTTTAAGTGTATTGTTTTCATGTAATTGTGTAATTGTATAGTTATCTGAATGTAGTTATTTACATGCTTTCCTTTTACTAGTGTTTGTCAATAAGATTTTGTATCTTGGACAATAAACACATATTCTCTCTCTCTCTCTCTCTCTCTCTAGATTTAGTATCAGTTTTCTCTTCCTGAAGATGCTAACCTTGTAAGCGACATGCGCGTTTAGCAAAAATGTTATCAGTTTGGTTCCAAGGGTGACTGAACTTTACAAAAATTTGCACCAAAGCACAGATTACAGAAACAAGTGTAGATAGGCAACGGCATACTTGTTAAAGTCAATAAGTATGTGGCGCAATTCCTGTGACGTTTGTTAACCCCAACTATTCAACAAAATTGGATGGATCCGAGAAATCTGTAGCAACCATACTTAAATGCACAATACTGTGTAATCGACGAGCTGATGACGGATTTTCCATACTTTGATCGTTGGATATAAACCAACCAATTTATTTCGCCACCAATTACAACACATCTCCTGTGCGAGAGGCAGTTTTCTTCGGAATACTCGGCGTTACACACCTTGAGACGACTTACATTATATTACATAGTTGAAAAGATTACATTGTTTTCTGTAACTTACCTGGAATTTCGATATATGAGAGCGTTATTCAAGTCGTCTTTCAATAGTGGCAGCGTGAATTCCGAAGACAACTGTACTTTGAACACAAAATATGGATTGAAAATCTGATTCTTATAGTGTGATGATATCATTCAAGAAAGGAAAATCACTGGGTTATTCTTGGAGTAAACGATTACTTTTCCGCGCATTTTTCAGAAAACACTGTCCTCATTTAGTACTGAATGATAAACAGCTCATAACTCGCAGAAAACTTTTTTTTATCGAGATAAATTATAAAGCTATGGTTCGGAGTATTCAAAATTTCAAAAAAGCATTAGAGGCAGATAGACGACAAAGTAATTTTGAAACAATAGAAACTAAGATGCACTATCATATAATTCTCCGTTTTAGTATCTTCACTTCTAGTTGGAACCATATTTGGTACAAAATAACCATCACCAGTGCCTTATGAGGTTGTTGACCCTAAGCTTCCAAATTTCATGCGGGAAGGCGGCTGTTACATTTCAAAATTAATTTCTGTGTTTTTGCGGACATGAAATGAGTTATTTTTTCTAGTGTTATGTCGACGTGAATACCTCGCTCATGCGATAGGAAATGCGTTCGTTTTATTCGGTCTGATCAAACCTCTTGCACTGCAAATTTGAATCTTTCGTCGTGGACCGTTAACCTTGCACGGGTCCGTGGTTTACCTACACCAGAAGTGTCTGGTTTCTCTCTCTCTCCAGCTACCTGTATAGGTCGGTAAAATCGAAACCTTCAATTTCGACGGTCGTCAGTCAAATTGAGTCTACTTAATTTCGGGGGACCTTGCACCTTGACTCACTTACCTCTTTCAGGTGTTGCTCTTGCGTAGACGAATCTACCAATGATAATTATTTATTGTGTGTGTGCGTATGTGCCAATTACGCGTGGGTTGCGTTTCTGGGATTTCGTTACTATCGATGCTAGTTTCGTGTCCTTATGATATAATACGTTGCGAATAGTCTGAAATGGATTTTAAAATGAGAACTGAATGCAGAATGTCATGGGGAAAATGTGACCACTCTGAATAAAGAGCAATACCGTCAAAGTGTGCAGGACGTTGTTTTAAAGTCATGTTTATTTTCTGATTGAATCCTGAAAACACAGTAAAATTGTAGTTACAATAATCAATCAACACGTCATAAAACACATCTGCAGGTGTGAGATACTGGTAAAATAAAAACTTATTGAAAAAAACTATCTACAGTGTAGCAACTCTTTCCAAGAATACATTTCTTCAGTTTCCTCTTGAAATATGGTGATTTGTCGAATTTCTAATGTCATCTGGAAGATGATGATTACATTCAATAAATTGCTACGATATTTCGGGGTTTGTTTATCTGAATAATACTCCGAACAACACTGAACTATTTTTATTAACTTCACTATAAAATACAACTACTGCACTGGCTTATAACTCGCTTACAGAACACTTTGACCTCTCAACTGACCAAAAACATCCAACACCCTTCAAAAACTCCATTTTATACTCTGTTCGAATAGAGAAGATATTCCAGGAATAGTCTACACTTCTCAACTGACTGAAACATCGAAACTCTTTAATAAGAAATCCTTTTTATACCCTGTTCGAATAGAGAAGATATTTTGGGACTAGTCTATTCGCGCTTTGACTAAGGGATTCTTCGCATCGAGAACGTCTGGCGTTATCTCGATAGGTCAATCTATCCAGGTAGAGATTCGATCGTTTAATAATGAGAATTTTCCTTTTTATGATGCTCAGTGGCGGCGTTGATTTTGGTAACAACACTTGAAATTTATTGATTTAGAGCAGAGCGATGTGAAATAGGTAGTACTTTACTCCCTTCTTGTGTTATGCATTTGTGAAGCATGGCTTGCCATGTAGAAGGAGGTTTTTTTTAAGAATGATAAAACATGTATATCCCTGTTTCAGTTGACATTCTGAATTTTTGAAAAACAAGAGCTCCTTAGGCTCAATTCAGCCATAATTCTTAGAGTATACTGTTGTTCTAAAATTGTTCGTTTAACGGATTATTGACAGCCGTGCGGAAAGTAACTTATCTCACGAGTGAGAATAGATGTCACTTTCCAAGGGAGTTTAGAGTGCTATATGTGTCACTTTCCTTTGTGAGAAGTTGAGGTAATTCCAATTCTCAGTATCTTTGAAGATGATCATTTCTTGCTGCTGCTCGCATAGACTAAATAAACACTAAAGACTTACCCTTTGAGTTTCGTTCAATTGTATCATATTTTTTTCTGACTACGTTCTCTCGTGGCTCGTTCAAAGACTTGGAATCCGTAAAATGACTGGCCATCAATGAATTCAAAATTTCGATGGTCATATCGATTCCATTCACAAATTCAATTTCGAGACACCTATTTCGACCCGTCATAGGTCTCCTCAGTGACATTCGATAGGACTAGCGAACGCCAAACATTTCTGTTTTCTATGAAACAAAAATATGAATCTGGTGCAGATGGTGTAAACCTCTTAGATGAAACGCCATCTGCTGGTTGACCCAAGACCGCCCAAGACTCAGATTCCTAGTACACCTATTTAAAGACTATTTTGACTGGACCAAATGGTTTTAATTATTGCTGTGACTCGTTTATTTTCTTTAAACGCTGTATACCTCCGTCGAGAAAAGCCCCGCTATGATGAATACTACCGTTTTTGTCAGATTCGTTTAATTTTTCCGAACGAGGCGACACGGTATCATTTTTTAACGAACTCCGAAAGGGACAAATCGCTCGACGTTCTTTCGATTGTCCGTCGCGCGATCCCTCTTCATGTTCGGAGACAATTAAAAAGCGGTTCTCTATTATGAAATCACGATGGAGAACGTGGGTTGATAAACGACGTGTGGGTCGGGGGGTGTGGAAGGGGGCGGTTACCGTGAACGAAACGTCGGGCTGACGACGGGAAGACGTTTAATCGATAAGCTGCCGCCGCCGCTGACGAGGGAAACCCGAACCGAGCTCATTTAGGTTTTCGTGCTCCAGCTGAATTAGGCGAATTGCCATTTTTTGCCTTCGATATATTTGGGAAAAGGGAATGTAATCACGGACCGGGATCAGTGAATCGGGATTTCGGGATCAAAATTTTGCAATCCTGGGATCAATTTTTCACAAAAAAAATCTGTTGAAACTCCGTATCAAGAATTTGGTTTCCATCAAAACATCAACAGAATGAAAAAACAATCCATATGTTATGAAGTTATTGCAGATTGGCAATACCTGTATCGTTTTAAAAAATATATTTAGCTTGACATATGAGACTACGCACTAGATATTAACGAACCTTCTGACTGACATATTGTTACGATATTTTCTCTGGTTCGTTTATCAATACTCCAAACGACATTAAACTACTTTTATTACAACTCTTTATCACAATACAATACAGTATGATCACTCAAACTGCTCCGCTAACTTTCCAACGCTCTGTACTAAAACTCTCAGTAATAGAAATTCTCTACTTCGACTTCTGCACTTAGCAATACCAAAGCTCTCTCCGATAGAAACTCTGATAACTATCTGAATAACTATCTCTGAATAACGCTCCGCGATGAAGTAACTCCTTTTATACTTCAGCACGCATATGGAGAATCTTCGAGAGAGGTCTCGATGATGTGCATCGAATTCTCCACGCGAATCAAGAGTTCCTGGAAAAATGGCATTCTCTCTCGGACCCCTCACATTATTCTGCGTTTACGAGCGACAGGGACGGCGCTAGGAGATTGCGTAACAATATGTCTGTTTTCTGTTGCTGGGATAGTTTAGTTTGTGAGCGGAGCTGAACGTAGTGTTTCCGATTAAACTTTATGATGTTAGATGTCATAAATATTCCCATAGGAATATTTCTTGGGGAGTGAATTTCACGAGTGAATTTCTATACCGACGGCCCCATTGGCTACTCTGGCGGGATATTTAGTTCACCAATAGAATCATTAGAACACCAAATTTATGTAGACAGGCCACCTTATAGAAGGCTAACCCCGTACAGACGAGTTTTATACTTCGATTTGAAGTATTTGAAATTTGAATGCGTTTGGAACTCTCGATAAATTCACTTTGAAATTTTAAATAGTCTATTTAGTTAGTTTAGTTTTTGTTACTTCTGCCATTGATGAGCGAGTTTTTCATCATCAGTTATTTTTATGATGAAGCATTTCTCCACTGATTGCGGTGTCAATGCTTCAGAATCTAGTTTCCAGGTGAACTTTTTTCAGCGTCAGAAATTGAACAGGGTGGTCGAACGAAGGGTATGCACCTAGATTTTCTCCTCTATCCATTCTCATAATAAATAGTCTCTTTTGTCTCAGTGTGCCTATCATGTAGTTTTTAATGATTTTCTTTTCCTGAGGATGCTTACCTAGTTAGCGAAACGCGCTTCGAGTGCAAACATATCAGTTTGGTGTTACGGTAATCGTTTTCACAATGCTAACCAATTGAAGCGTTAATACACGGCACTTTTACTTTACCGTTTTGTGTATGAACATTGATGGTTTTGAGAGAAATTTCTTGAAGTGAAGGATAAAGTAAAAGTTTGGTCTATGAACCAGGCCTTACTAGGAATTTTAGAATTGAAAAAAAAAATTGAATGCCAACCGAGATGCCAACAGAATAGTTGAAGTCTGTCTATTGTTCCAGGTTTTTTGTTTATGACGGGATGATCCAAGATGAATACAACTCTCATTCATATCTCTTGGAATAACAGCGACAATTTGTTTGAGACGAAATCAATAGATATTTGTTTGTTGAACAATATTACTAGCTGCGTTTCCGAGTGACTTGTATCTTGACTCCGCCTTTCTGAATCTGCTTCTGCACGTCTCCGTTATAATCAAAGTTATGAACTCGTCCAACGACAAACGTGAGTTTTTCACGGTATCCAAAATCTACTTCGATGGTGGATACTTTCGGATTCCTCGTCGAATTCTTCCCGAATACATTTCGACCGATTGTTTCTCGTTGTGTTCTCTTGATTGGCGATTGTTGCGATCGAACCGCTCGGCACAGCCTACTAACTCGATTCATCGACGCTATTCATGAAACGGCGCGGCGTGTTTGTTTTTCCGAGAGAGTTCGCGGAAATTCTAGTTGGCTTTGTTTGGAGGCGGAATACTTCCCTCGGATTGATTGATAAGGTTTGTTCTCGTCTGTGGAGGAGGGTAGAGATTCACGGCTTGACTTGATATTCAAGCTACTTGACTTGACTTGACTTGAAATCAAGTCAAGTTCGAGTCAAGTAGTATTTTTTCAATATCAAGTCAAGTCAAGTAATTATTTTTCAAGTACTTGAAAAATCAAGTACTTCTATCAAGCTACTTGATTTTTAGCAGTTTTATAAATGATGAAAATAATGAGAATGAACGTTGCGAGAAACACTTTTATTTATGAAACTTATTGTATGAAAGAACCAAAAAATAAACTCTCAAAATGTAAACACAAATCAAATCTCTATAAAACATAGCAAAAGGCAAAATATAAACATATGGACCATGTTCTCTCTGATATCTTGATGCAAAGAAAAAATGTCTTTTCTGATTTATCCACCAGAACAAATAAAAAAATATCAAATTTAAAAACAACACAAACGAGAACTCCTAAACTCTTTGAAAAATAGACAAAAAACAGACACCACAGAAACGGAGTTGCCACTCTATGTAATCTTTTTCATCAAACAAATAATATAGAGTTGCCTGTAAAATTCTCACTTGTTTCGCTATACAATAGCTTCCTCAAGCAAGAACATTATCATAATGTTCCTGCTTGAGGAAGCTATTGTAGAGCGAAACACGTGTCGTAGTTTAGTAAACCAGAATAAAGTGAGAATTTTACAGGCAACTGTATATTATTTGTTTAATATGGATTCTCATCAAGTAACGGCCACTTCCATTCAATTGTTTTTTCAAATTCGGTGGTAGTTTGTGTGAAATACTTTACTCATAGACTTAGGATCAGGACATCAGAAACCCGATTCTTCTTCACGAATTCGTTTATCGAATCGTTTAGAATATGCTAATATTTCGGTAGAGCAAATGGCACGCCACAGGCCACATTTGAGCTACTCGACAATCGAATTCGTGAAATAGAATCGGGCCTCAGTTTGTGGTGTTTTACAACCTCTCTAAAATAATTTGACAGTTTGGACATTTTATAATTTTATTCAATGTCAGCGTGAGTAAAATGCTGAAATGTAACATACAGGGTGCCAAATGTAACAAAAGTGCAAGACTGCGCGATTGTTTCAGTCCGCGGAGCTCGGGGTACCTCCTTATTTTGTTTGAGCGCGAGCGAGCTTGCAGAAATATACGCTGTGCGACACGTGCGTATCAAGATCAAGTAATATCAAGTAGCTTGATTTCAAGTCAAGTAATAAATATCTCAAATCAAGTCAAGTCAAGTATGTAAATTTTCACAAGCTTGATTTTCAAGTCAAGTCAAGTAGTTTGTTAAAATGTCAAACTACTTGACTTGATGAATCTCTGGAGGAGGGGGAGTTGGTTCGAGGCAACTGGCCACGGTTCGAGAATATATACTGTTAAGAAATCGTAATGAATACCCTTACGCCGCCGCTGAGTATAATAAAAACATAATTCCACGGAAGGATCTCTACCTGGATCGACCGGCGGATCTAGATAACGCCAGACGTTCGCCACGCGAATATTCCTATAGTCGAGGCTTCAATGGATGAGATTCGATGAATCTCCATATTCTAACAGAGTGTAGATAGTATAATTACTGTTCTTCGGGCTTGAAGGCCGTCGTTCTTTGGAATTTCTTCCTTACGTTTCGCTAGCGCGAGTGGCCACCTTCTTCAGAGGCTTACTCATTTCCGATTTCTTAAGGCGTATTTATATTGATGCAGGTAGTCTGGAGTGTTAATTACTTCTGTCGGGTTCGGGGAATAATCATCATTATTAGTTGCCGCACTACCTGCTGTGATTTCATTAGTTATTCTTGATTTCCTCAGAATGGGATTCGAAATTCTGTTTAGACTCAACTCATCTTCTTTTCTGTTGAAATTGTCCTCATGTTTCTGGATCTCTATCACCTCCCGTACCAGTAGGCTATGGTAACCCTGGTTGGGGGCAATCAGTTTAGCATTTTCAAACAGAATCCTGTGGTCACCCTCACTCAGTGCGTATTCCGCCACCGCCGATTTGTCGGTTTGCACCAGCCTGCGGTTCCTTTCATGCTCTTTGAGCCTTGTACCCATGGATCTTTTCGTGGTACCGATGTAAACCTTCCCACAAATGCGTTAAACCCCTGCCGCTGACAGTGGGTCTCTTTTGTCTTTAGCCGACCTGAGGCTTTGTTGGATCCTCTTGGTCGGCTTGAAAATCGTTTTTATGTTATATTTCCTCAAGAGTTACCCAATTCTGTCAGTGCCCCTTGGGATATATGGCAGATATGCATAGATAGGGAGGCAATTGATCGAAAAGGCAGGGAGTTTGTGATATTGAGATTGTAGAATTTATTAGAACTTAGTGGAGCCGAGTGCAGAAGTCTTGTAGAGAGTCGAAGTTACAATAAAGTTTTTAGTTGAAGAGTGTTGGATGTTTGAGCCAGTTAAGAAGCCTATGTGTTTTGTAAGCGATTTAAAGTCAGTGCAGTAATTGTATTTGTGGGATGGAGTTGATAAAAATACAATATGGAAGCGACGGTAATGTCGGTTCCTTTGATGTTCTGTTTACCAACTCCAATCCGAAGATTTTGATTGAAAGACAGCTTGATTCACTGAGAACAAGGGAATTTCAGCTTTATACACCAATAAAAATAGACAATCCTTCGTTCACTTATAGTACGTGGGCTCACCGTGGAATATACAACTATTACACATCTTTATTTAGGAGCCACACTTCAGTATCACTATTAGTCATGTTTGAAAAAAGTATGTGTATTCTTTAGAATAGAATCGATTAGAGGTGCATTCGTGAATTTATTTTCGTCTTCATTGGAATGTTTCACACGAATACCAGGAGGCGGCAGGCGGCGGTAGCTTTGAATTTTTACCAACACATGCAACATAAATAATACCGTGTTGAAAGTCTAGCTTATAATAATTCTATGCAACCAAAGGCGGTACAATGAATAACTTCTGTAGTTTCTTGACCGAATCGATTCATTCGGTTAAAGCTCACACAATGCCCTGAATTAATTGTGACAGAACAAGGCACTTTCGATTCAATTGTTGAATCTGTAATGTAATCCGAAGCCTAGCTTTGATGTACTTTGAAAGGCTAAAAATGAATTTCAAATAATTCGTTGATTTTTCTTTATCTCCGAATACCACGAGTACTTAAATTATTCTCGAAAATTTTTTGTCGCTCACATACATCATTTTGGACGGATACTTCATAACCCTGGAATATGAAGTCGATGTCTTCACCTACTACAAAATGGCGGAACATTTAATAATCAATAATAATGGGTTTGAACATGTGTATAAATGTAGACTCATAGTTATTTGGCTGTGTTATATTTTTTGACGCCGTTACATCTATGTACTCTACTCATTATTGTTACGATAATTTCTTGCAAAATTCAACTCCTGACACCACTGTTACGATAATTCCTCTGAGTTCGTTGACTGAAACCCCAAACAACACTTCACCACTGTTATTACAACTTTCTATCACAACACAATACAATATAATCGCTTAAGTTGCTCCGCTAACTTTCCAATGCTCCGTACTAAAACTCTCTGTACTAAAAATTCTTCACTTCGACTTCCGCACTCAGCGAATAAAAGCTCTCTCCACTTAGCTCTGAATAACTCTGCCAAACTCTCTGTATGCGATGTCCCGCTGTTTATATATCTATGTACACCCATGAAGAATCCTCGAGAGAAGCCTCGATGAGGTGTCTCGAATTCTCCAAGCGAATTACGGGTTCCTGGAAAAATGACGTCGCTGTTCGACCCCTGTGTTTACGATCTCGTCAGGGCCGGCGCTAGGACATTCGTAACATTATAATGGAGTTACCCGTTTATAAATAAATAAATGGTTTCTGTTGGCAATAAATGCTATATTATTATTGTATGATCTGAGGGAATCCACACACACACGTTTCATCTCGATCCCGGAGCGTCCACGGTCCACCCCTCTGCCGCCCCCCGTAAAACAACAACGCACCTTCGCCTCCGAACACCGCCGCCTCATCGGCAGTGTATCGCGCTCGAGGCCGGTCAACTCTGGCTGTGGCGCGCCGAATGCGGTGCGGCGCTTGCGCGTCCTCCGCGACGCTCCTTTGTTCGTTTCGGGGTTCAGTCTTCAGTCGGACTCCGAAAGACGCACGCGACGCGAGACAACTGACGATCCGACGAGCCGCCGCGATTACCCGAAACGACCATCGAGTGTTTTTCGTCTTCTTCTCCTTGATCGACGAGTGTTCTTTGTGCGTCCTCCCCCGTATACATAGATTTATAGTTATAAGTTGTTGTTGTTGGTGGCGGTGGTGGTTGTTTTTCGTGTGATACGTAGCTGGAATGGTTGGATTTACCGTGATATGAGAGACATGGGACCCGACATGGTAGGTTTATTTTCGCTCTCCTCGCTTCTGTTTTGTTTCGATCGGATCGGAACGTGCGAGTCGGGGTACCGGTGGGTTTGTTTACCTTTCTTTTGGACGGGCGGTGTTGCCACGCCGCTCGGTTCGACGGTAGATTCGGGGAAATCCCGTCTGTAATGTTTTCGGGAGCGTTTTCATCTAGAGGGCGTACCCGCCTTTTTTCCCCTCACGGTAGGGATTTGTGAAAAGCGGCAGTGATTAGGAATACCTACTCGCTATATGTTTCGATCGAAAATGTCAGCGGTGATATGACATCACCACCGCAGGTCAAGGCTAACCAAATTGCCTGCCATAATTATATATAGAATGCGAGTGGAAATAAACGACGATCGATTATTTCGAGAAGCTTATCTGTATCATTGTGATTTGTATTATTGGAACTTTTTCGTAATGAGTGTTTGGTTTGATTCGACAAATCTAACGAAAAAAAAATCTGTTATTGTTATTGAATATTTTATGTCTGTCTGCGTGTCGTAGACACGGTATTTTAATTGTTGAACAATCGGTCACTGTTTCGGTCTCGATTCGTGCAATGCGTGAACCTTTTTTCTGTCTCTGCTCATGAGAATAGTTCTCTGAAAAATACGAATTTTGTCTAATAAAATACCCCAAACTGAAACACTCGCTCTCGACGCGGTGTGTTCCATTCAAGTTGACGTCTTCAGGAAAATCAATCAATTAGAGTTGTCCGTAGTTACCGCTGACTACTAATCCGACAAAATCGCAATCTTGGCTTGTTTATTGTCGACTTCACATTTGTGGTTTTAGGTTAGGTAACGAATACAAATATAAAGATGGCTATCTACCAAGGTTGAAGTGGTTGTGCCTATCGAAGATGTGTCTCTGAATAAAAAAAAATAGTACAATGTTTACGAAGGCGTATTACTTGAAATTTACCGCCTAGCAATGACATTCTATAAGCCAAGTTTCGAATCGACGTAAGAAAAAATGACCCCAAAAGATTAAAGGGCCTCCTTGCAAGTTACGCTTCTGTGTAGGTAGGGTGTTCTGTGCTGAAAATTCTCTGCTATCTATACGGATAGATCTGGAAACATTCCACACTGTTCTGCACCCTGAGTTCTAAAGAATAACAATGGCAGCAGCAGAAATAACCTTGGAAGGTATCACTTGTAGCGCTGTGCACATTTTTACCAATAGAAGACAACTCGGAAAACAAGCCCTGTTAACCTTGCAGAAACCACGAATATCATGAAGGCTAGCTTCAAAAGGTCCCCATGTCTTAATTCTCACAATGTCACTGTGAACTAGATCAAAAGGTTTGATAACTGAAGAAGTAATTACCTACTGTCTGGATAGAACCTCCTGTTAGCTGCAGGTGTTCTAATGCAGCATTCCAACATGAAAAATAGAAGCGTAGGACTCCGATGTCATCAAGAAGATCCATTTCTGGCAATTTCACATTCACTTCATGTGAATATGATGCTCCTAATGTACGATGAGATTGGGAACTTTGGTGTGGCAGCTGGGACATTTTTCTAGAGATCAACTTATCACACTGATATTGCTTACAATCGGCTCGGGTGCAACTGGGTGTCAGAGAAACTGATCTCTAGAAAACGTCAACTGAATTATAATGAATTTGAGATTCAGATGAATTTTATAATCAAGAAAATATCGGTGCTAATGCAGCAAGGAATAATGAACAAGAATTGTTCAATAGGTTCAGTCAGCTGTTCCTCTGTATCCATTCTTGATCTGATATGCTCTTTTATACTGTTACGAAATGTCCTAGCGTCGGCCCTGACCCTAGTAAACGCAGATGAGGGGTCGAAGAGCGAACGTCACTTTTCCAGGAACTTCTGATTCGCTCGGAGAATTTGATGCACATCATCGAGGATTCCTCCGAAGATTCTCCATAGGTGTACGCAGGTATATAAGCAGACGCGATATCGCGGCGGGGACAGTTTTTATACGTAGAGAATTGGGCAGAGTTAGTTATTTAGAGAGACAGTTATTCAGCAGAGTTATTCAGAGCTAAGCGGAGAGAGCTTTGTGCAGAAGTCGAAGTGGAGAGTTTTTATCAGAGAGAGTTCATCAGAACGTTTAGAACAGAGCGTTGGATAGTTAGCGGAGCAGTTCAAGTGTTTGTATTGTATTGCGGTAAAGAGTTGTAATAGAAGTAGTGAAGTGCTGTTTGGAGTTTTAATCAAAGAACCCAAGGAAAGATGGTAACAATACCAATAAGAAACTGAAATAATGGAGATACAAATAAAAAAACTATCTATGATCGAAGGAAGCAGATAGAGAAACAAAACCTTTCATCAGCTGAATTATTTTTTTTCCAGCAGAGGTAGTTGTTATTTGGCACATGTGCTGTAGTGAGTTATGGAAGATATCAATTTCTTCGTTGAATGTTGATTTTTCTTGGTTTTAATGTCAATTCAAATTTCAGTTGTTTACTTCCTTGCATGAACAGCTACATTACATTTTATGGTTATGGCGAGGGTTATGGTTTCCTATATACAAGTTTTAGTTTGAAATTCATTTGATATTTTAACTTAACTTGCATGAATCCACCTTCAGTAGTGTTTTTAGTAGGGGCAGGTCACCAAAGGTCCAACAAAGCCCATGTACTTTCTTCGACATAATATGTTAACTATTATATACGTCCCCACATTGCATATGATATGCGGCTTAGATGAGGTGAAATAATAGATTTCATTAAATACCTGGACTGACCTTCACGTGACTACAGGAGAAGATTCTTCTAAAGATGCTAACCTTGTTAGCGAAACGCGCGTCGAGTGCAAAAATATCAGTTTGGTGTTGATCTCTACAAAAAAATTAAACTTCCACGCCAAAGGTCCCAATTTCATCTATTGCTACCGGGTATCAAAATAAAAATTAATATCCCGATAATCATTCATCTGATTTTCCTAAAATTTTACGGTGGTATCTAGATTATTGGTGGGCTGATTTGGCTTAGATAGATTGAAATTATTGAGTCCATTGGCGTCCCAGAAGGTACCTTCAACGATATTTTTTACCAGAAAAAGGTGCGCCACTGATTTTCTGCAATTTTTGTATTTTTTTGCATTAAGCCAATGAAACTTTTTCACCTTTATCTATTCTCTTGAATATTGCTCATTGTGTGAGAAAAAAATCAAAAACCCAACCTAATCTATTGCGTGTCCTCGGAACACGACAATAATGAGCTTTTCAATTATGATTGAACGAATAATATAATACAATACGAAAGCTATCTCTAGAATTTTTAGATTTACTTGTTTTCGATGAATCACAACGTTATTGACTTCGATATTCACTACTGCAGTGTTTCAGTACATCTTGTTCTTCAGGATTCTTAATATCAACATCCTCTGAAAAAACATTTAAATTTTGTAGGACTTGCAATAAAGTGATTTCTTTTTTTTTTCTATGAAACAGAGCAAGATAAAAAAAAAGAGGTAAAAAAGTTTTAGTTTCAGTAACTCAATGCACGTTTTTTGTTCAAAAATATTTTGGGTGACTCCACTGGATATAATAATTTCAGTATAGTTAGCCGAATCAGGCCCCAATACCCCAAATACTACTCGAAATTTCAAGGAAATCGGCCCAAGGATTATTGAGATATTCATACAAAAACCCGAGGGGGAAACAACTAGCTAAAATCTGTACAAGATTTAAAATCTTTCAAAGACTTAAAGACTTGAACGCATGACTTGAAGACTTAAAGGCATGACTTAAAGACTTAAACGCATGACTTAAAGACTCAAAATGATGACTTGAATGACTTGAGATTTTTAGGTGTACAAGATTGAAAGAAGATGTTTCCCCCTCGCAAAAACCTTTTTTTTAACTTTTGACACCCTGTATCTTGAAAACATAGCGTTACCGGACCTATGTTTGTATGAACTTTTTGTCTTAGAATTACTCAAAGAATCACCACCTTGAATAACATCCTGTATATCAGTTAAATATATTATCTGTGCTACTGTCATGGATTAGGACGGTTTCAATGCGAAGAGGGGTGTGTATCAAACCCACACCCTGCTTTTATCGCACGCTCCAACTGTTTCACGCCGCATCGTCGCGAAACGATTCCTACAACGCAAGTATCAAGAAGAACAGGTTTCGCGTTGTCTTTTGTTTCGTGCGTTTGTGTCAGGTAGCCATTTTCAAGGTGGGTCGGGGGGCGCGCACGGCATCCTCGATGCCTCCGTCGTCGTCTTCGTTTGTTTTTTCACCGTTGTCGTTGTGGCGAGAAGAGAAAGAGAGCGAACGCGTTTGTAGTTTTCGTTTTCTTCGGATGTATGTATACGAGAGACCGAGATCTTCGCGGGTGCCGCCGCGCCGCCAAGAGATCCCAGTGGGTTCTGCGACGTTGCCGGCTCTTCGAAGGCCGAAGTCGTCGGTTGGTTTTAGTTCGGGCGAATTAGGCGAAACTGTAGGCGTAACGTGAGTGAATGCTCTTCCCCTTTCTAACAGCTCGGTGTAAATGACGTTCTCTCTTCGACCCCTCATATTATTCTGCGTTTATGAGCCACAGGGCCGGCGCGATATATCGTATCAATATACATAGTGTAGGCATTAAGAGTTCGAAACTCGAAAGAGTTGCAAATGGTTCTGATTATATCTGGGTATTGAACAAACCATGAGCCCTGACCTTCTAGTGGTAGATCCTTAAGATAACCTGAATCTACAGGAAGAAGCATAATATGCCTAATGTGGTCAACAGCCGATTACACCGACTTATTGTTATGAGACCATCGGCAATGGCACTATTTATTTTATTGGTCCAACTTTACCTGAATTGCACCATGTTCAAACAAGCCTTAACCAAAGAATATTTTCGTATACACGAAATGGGACACAGCTCGATTTTAAGTTGGCACATTCATGTATGTGAACAATAAATAAATATCATCAGGGTACTCTAGTCCATTTCAAATCAGCCCCAAAAGCTGCATTACTGTTAGTTTTGTTAGTCGGTCACTCAGACCCTCATAATTTTTGGGCGCTCGTTAAACCTGTGCAGAGTTTCTCTTATTTTAATATTCTCAGGTGAGTTCTTTTCAGAAAGAAAATAAATAAATAAATAAATAATGTTTATTAAACAATTCAAAAACAGGTATACAATATTAAAAATCAAATTATTAATAAACTAAATGCATAATCCCACGAAGTAAAACTTGTTGTGGGATATTCGTATTACTCATGTAAGAAATGCGAAAAAATTATTAGGATCGAAACATAGGTATAATTAGTTTGTTTTCAATATGTCATGAAATATTTTTCTATTAGAAATAAGTATCCATTCCTTCAGATTTTTTTTGTATGATATTGAGGTTGAGTGGAAGAGCAGAATCCTGTCTTCACAGGAATTCTGAACTCGGCCTTTTGATAAGCAAAGCTAGCTTTAGTTAAAAAAAAATAAAAATAAAAAAAACATAAAAAAAACAAACAAGAAGTGTAGATAGAAATGTAAATAGAATTTAGGTACCCTTTGCTATCAATAAACGCATTTATTATTATTATATAAATAATTTTGTGTTTTTGATTTCCTCTGGTACAATGTCATATAGATATGAACAAGTGAATGCATAATTTTTTTGGCCAATTGTTTTATGCACTTTTTTTTTTATTTTTTTTTTGTTTTTATTTTTATGTCTGGTTTCGTAGTGATGTACATTGTATTTGATTTCATTTCTATTTTTGAAGAGATCAATCATATTAAAACAAAATAGTTGCCTGATATCCATCTTATTGCTCTCTTTAGAGTAGGTCAGAGGAATATCTAATATTTTTTCCATATATAATTTTTAGAAAATATTTCGGGTCGTCTTGCTACGTCGAATTCTTCCTACGGCGAATTCTTGCTACGTCGAATTCTTCCTACGGCGAATTCTTCCTACGGCGAATGTCATCCCCTCCACTGACGTCATTGAAACACGAACGTTTCCGATGATGATCTATACACCCCATTGTGGAAAGTTCGCCGTTGGAAGAATTCGACGTAGGAAGAATTCGACGTAGGAAGAATTCGACGCAGGAAGAATTCGACGTAGGAAGAATTCAACGTAGGAAGAATTCGACGTAGCAAGAATTCGACGTAGCAAGAATTCGACGTAGGAAGAATTCGCCATAGGAAGAATTCGACGTAGCAAGAATTCGACGTAGGAAGAATTCGACGTAGCAAGAATTCGTCATAGGAAGAATTTTACGTGAGAAAAAATCGGCGGAAATACACGCCCTTCTCTCTCGAAATATATCACATCGCAGACAGAACATTTCGACAACGATGTCATCAGATGAACGATTTGTACAGAAGACTTCTTTTTTCGCATTCACAGTGGGATTCATTCACTGATACTCGAGATTGTATTACTTTCTGAAAGGCATTCTGTTGGCTACATAAATGTGCAACTTTGCCCCAAATCAACCGTCTTCGTATTCTTTATATTATTCGAAAACATAATAGTGAGAGTTAAAATTGAAATACCTGATATAGTCTGTAATACAAAATGTAATATTAATAATTATGGGTTTTTTTCGACCTCGTATCTGAATTTGGAAGGTAAGAGGGGTCCGGAACATTTTTGTTCGATATCCTTTGAAGTAGTGAACTGAAATGAAAGGAATGCTACAAGTCAATAACACTTTTTGGGGGGATCAAATGACCCATCATGAAACATATTCAGGACGATGTTGCTATACATGAAACAATAACTTGTAGCACTATGTCGTCAGTTTTCACTGATACAATCGACTATTAACAAGGGATAACTGATTGTCTCAGCGAAAAAAGAAGTTACTGTCGAATTTTCTCGTACGTCTTTCTTCAATATGATTGATCCAGAAAACTCATTGAGAAAACCCAGTCCCATATGATAATAACGGTACAAGGAGCTATAATTCATGTGAAACAAAAATTATCGCCTTATGAATTTCACCGTAAATGTGAAAGAGGAATCCCTCGGTGTATCCCGTTTTATTGATGGTGTCGTTGACGAGATAATCTGGCGACGACGTTAACTAATTCTGATAAGCAGGGAGTGTTACCATGGCAAATTCTTCCTACAGGAATTCTTCCTTCGACGAATTCTTGCTACGTCGAATTCTTCCTACGCCGAATTCTTCCTACGTCGAATTCTTCCTACGCCGAATTCTTCCTACGTCGAATTCTTCCTACGCCGAATTCTTCCTACGGCGAACTTTCCACTATGGGGTGTATGGATCATCATCGGAAACGTTCGTGTTTTGATGTCGTCAGTGGAGGGGATGACATTCGCCGTAGGAAGAATTCGACGTAGGAAGAATTCGCCCTAGGAAGAATTCGCCGTAGGAAGAATTCGACGTAGGAATACGCACCCAAATATTTTTGAAGAATTTCTAATGGTTTCAAATGAGTATCATTCACACCTCCCCAACTAAGAATTCCATAATTCAACTGAGACTGAATGAGAGAGAGTAATATAGTATTTCTAAATAGGGAATTTTGAGAAATTTTTTGAAGAACTTGAATTTAGGAAGCAAACTTCTCAGTTTTTTAGTAAGAAAGATTATTTGTATATTCCATTTGAGATGTTGGTCAATAATTATACCTAAATATTTAATACTATTCACTCTTGAAATAATGTTTTCTTTGTCAATTTCGATTGATCCCAAGTTTTCATTTGAATTTTTATTACTAGTAAAGGCAATATATTTAGTTTTTTCGCAATTTATTGTGAGTAAATTGGAATCAAACCAACTTTTCAAATGTTTTAAATCGTTTTCAGCCTTTTTTTCGATATGGTTCCAATTTTCTGCGTGGTATGTTACTTATAACATAAATTCTAATTTTTATTAATCGTAACATGAAAGGCTGGGTACACTGACCGAAACTTATATTCCAAATTTTCCCAACCGAACCCCAAAATGAGTTCCAAAGTTCCTTGAGCTATAAAGTCAGAAAAGTCACTCACATACGTATCTACGTTCGGGAACACTGAGATTTTCTTGAATAATGAGTAGGTAACCAATATACCTATGCCCAATCCTCCAAACAGCACACCTCGTGGAAAATAATCTGGTTGGGTAATGTTTTATCCAGCAGCTACAATACTAACTTCTTATGAGTATAACTGAGCTCAACTGAATTATTGGTGGGTAGAATAAATATTCAGGGTAGCCATGCAGGACTTAAAACTACATGACCGTTCTCTTCGACTGCTCAACTCGGTCTACCTTACTACCTGCCTCTCAGACTTCTCACCGCCTGGCCACTGCCGCGCACACTACGTCACTCCTAAGGTGGCTATATACTGGTATGGTTACTCCATATAAGAGGTTGTCAGCAAATCAGACGACCGATATGGCCAACTTGATCAAAAAATTGATGATGTAGGCGTAGTAGTACTGCAAAAAATCCGGCAGGTACCGTCACTCTTGCAGTGGAGATGACAGTCCTGTGTTGCCAAGTGGCCATGTTGTTGCGAATTCTGGTCCAGATCAGTAGAAACACAATGCAAATTCATTCCAACTGAGAAATTATTTTCAAACTACATGGAATAAATAACGCATAAAGTTAAACACAAATTTGGCGCGTTTTGGTGTTTTCAATAACCTCACATATCCAGTCCCGATAAATTCTCTATCCTTTTACAAAAACATCAGAATTGGCAACAGCGTGTTCCATGGATCGAGTGATCACGAAAATTAATAGAAATTTTCGATTACCAGCGCTTCCTCATGGCTACTGATGAACTACCACACCTTGTCCACAGGTTTGTCTGAAACAATATCGCAACATTAGAAACACCAGTATATAGACATCTTAGTCACTCCTTTAGTCCCCTCTCATACACATATCACTCCGAAGTACAGTGGCGCACCTCACCTGTGTGGAAACCCAAAATCTTGGAAGTCTATAACTTACATCGCAAGTTTTTCGAGCTTGAGGGCCGCATCCTGGAATTTTGAGTTCTGGAGCTTTCGGTTGCATCTGCGGCAGCCATCTTCAGCGGCGTGGTCTTAGTTGAACTCCTTCCTGTTAGTCTATTATGACTAATGGCAAATCTGGAGGTACTTGTTTGTTAATATATTGTGGTGTTCTGTCATCCGTACGTCTGATCATGTACTTCTGAGTGGCTTTGTCGTCGAAGTCTTTAGAACGGGATGCCAAATTCTGACAATAGAATGCAAAAGAAAACTCGTTTTAGCATCTTGACTTCAGCGTTGGCTAGATTTCGATCTCAGAAAACATTGATTTCTAGAGTATAGAGCCTCTTACAGAACGGAGATTGACTCTTTCAGCATTGCTGCAATTACAGCAATTAGGTATCCGATCTTTTTATTTTTCTGAAGTATCGTCTCCAAGAACCAGTGTTATATAGGTAATCCTCTTATCTCATGCTGCCTTAGTTATTCCTAGGAGCATTTTGTGGCAATCAAGTAACCAGACATTGTTTCCTCATACAATCTTTCGCCAGTCCATAGATATATCTTGGGTCGACAAATAGGCCGTAGCTCCTTCCTTTATGAATACATCTCCTGTTTTGACCTAGCACCCGATATCAAACTGCTGAGAACACTTCGAAGGATTTCTGTTAATCTCCAATTCTATTCACCGTTTTCAGGAAAATCTAGTTCAGGCAAACGTTAAAGTAGGCGTTGAGTTCTACGTGCGTTACAATTTTTGGTACTCTATATCCATTGTTCTTCCAAATATCCAGACATTTCTGGGTATTGTTTCTTGTTGAGAGCTTCCTGAAATAGGTTTGTTCCGTATTGAACAAGTATATTCCTGTAATCAGCTGTGAATGCTGGCATGTTTGGACGAATTTGTCCTAATTTCGCTGGAGCATCGTTCATGATCCGGTTGGTGATGACGGTTAATAATAATCGTCGGAGGTTGTGTGACCGTTTATTTATTATTGCCAGAAGACAGCGAACGAGTTATTTCGGTTCGGATGTTATTATTGTGGAGCTTTGTAGACGTAGCTTTGACGCGGGGTTAGCTTGTTTTTTTTAACCGTAGCGGTCTGAAGATCCGAAATATCCTGAGATTGTTTCATTCAATGGAAAGAAAAGATTAATCTGATTGCCGTGATCGAGAGTACCTTCAGTAGAGAAAAAAGTATGGTCACGATGAAAAAGTTGGAGGCTATGCAGCTATTCCTGCAAGTTAAAACTACAAAGCGTTATATGGAGCACTTTAAAATCGATCCTACAGGATTTTGTGATGATAGCTTAACGTCAATTTTGTTGTTCTGTTTTGTATTCCGTTCAATTATCAAATTTATGGAAAAATTTATGGAAGACAGTAGTTGTGGAACTTATCTTCAAACGGTGTCACCAAAAAAATATGTATAAAAATTGTTGCTGACTGAGCTTTCAACCGAGGGTTGTTTCACTTCTGAAATCTGGTTCACAAAATTCCCTAGTAATCTTCTTGAAATACATGAAATCCATGTTGAAATCCAGAAATCCTATCCGAAATACTTGAAGAAATCCTGAAATCCACTAGAAATGCTGATTTGCTCTACAGATTTAACAAAAGTGAAACGCCCCTCGCTTTTAATGAAAATACTAGGTCATGGTTTTTCCTGAGATTGAATCAAGCAGATATTGACACACAGTTTCAAGTATTCAAAAGCCATCCAGTAGTTCATAGACTACTTCACGGTCCAGTTGTACGAACTAAGTTCATGTTTATGTCAAGTGAACTCGATTCAGTCGCCGCTTAGCATGAGATAATCTCTGGAAGATTCTCCATAGGCGTACGCAAGTATAAAAAGGGAGATATCATCGCGACGGCAGAGTTTTTCAGAGTATTTAATAGGGAGAGTTTCTAGTATTGAGATTGAAGAGCTTAGTGGGGAGTCTGAGAGTTTATCAGAGTGTTTTAGTAGGTCCAGAGCGTTCGGATAATTTAGCTGAGCAATTTAAGTGATTGTATTGTGTTTTGATAAAAAGTTGTAATAGAAGTAGTTTAGTGTTGTTTGGAGTTTTAATCAACGAACCCAAGGGAATATCGTAACAGTATTTATTATACACCTACTTGTTTCTTTTTACCTGTCGTTTCCTATCATTGTTAGATGATCATTCCAAAGGAATAAAAACATTATTATTCTCATTATAAGGTAACCTCTATACAGACTCTGGTCTCCACGATACAGCTCTTCGAAAATAGGCCAGTTTTTCTTAAAAAAAAAAATTGTCACTTATTTTGTAAAATATCTTCTAAATACGCATTTCACATTCACATAAAATTCGAAATGAAAGAAGAATAATCTCTCAGACTCGCCTGGCCCCAAAAACCTCTTTATGGAACGGTTTGGTGTGTATGCGTTGTTTATTATTCTTCGATGAATCAGTGTTATTGTTATACGGTGCTGAGTTGACATTTCCACTCTTGATTTACTGCCGCGAATGAAATTATCATTGAGAAGAGATTTTTTCCGCCTCTCTTTTCTCGACCCTGTAATATCTGTGTGTTGGCGGTATAATGTTTGTCTTCTGACGTATATCTCATGTTTTATGAATAATATTGTCGAATTTCGAAGGAGATGCAGGATGTTTAAGTACAGAGTGTGTGTGAGCAAATATTTTCGCAGAGTAAATACATACTTGATTTCGTATCTATGCATACTGAATTGTTTCGCAATGTTTCCGAAAAAAACGTTTTAATTTTTGTGACAGAATTGGGTGTTTACATGATGAAACAACATGTTTATATATTTATAACTGAACACAAGGTTGACCCTTTTTTTTCAGTGGATTCACATGGAACATTGTAAGAGTTTAAAAAGTGGATCTTGTATTTCAGGAGGTTGTAAACTTCTGAAGACATTTTTCCTACAATGAAGATGAAATGGTGTTACAAGAGAACAATTATCATTATTGAAATGTGGAAGAGAATAGTATATTATTCAATGAGCATATAATGATGGCTATTATTCACGAGATGAAGTTTAGTGCCACGAGCCGCAGGCGGGTGGAATATTATACTTTATCAACGACTATTAGAATGAAAAGTTAAAGTTTTTTTGTTGGAAAATTTTGTTAGGCTGCATCATATTTTCAATAACACTTATTTTATTCTAACGAATATTTTATACAATCCTGTTGACAGGTTTGAGTCAAATTTGTTTTTATTCAAAAGCTATTTCGATATGACATGCACGTTCATATTCGCTGATAGCTCAGAGTAGATGCTCCTTGCCATATTTTTTTTATATGTAGGTAAAGAACTGAATTGAAAATATTTGGTGGTTTACACGATAAAATTTTGAAAACCGATTGCTTGTAGCAAAACCGAGAGCAAAACAGTATAATATTTTAGCTAAATCAATAAATACTTAATGACTCATTATTCACCAGTGAAAAATGGGTATCATTAAGAGCGAGCAAACAGACAATGGGTAATGGGTACATTATACAAAAGTTATAGATAAACATATTTTGTAAATATAGTTTGTTAACTTTCAATTATCAAATTATTTTCCTTTTCAGAATTTTCATTCTAGTAATGAGAGCTTACATGATGATGACCTCTGGTTGTTTGGCTCTCAGTTTCACTGAATTTCAAATACAGGTTCCTGATGATAGAGCTTGTCGTTGATGGACAAGTATTGAAACATGACCCATTGCTATTGTTACGATATTCCTCTGGGTTCGTCGATTAAAACACCAAACAACACTAAACTACTTTTATTATAACTCTCTATCACAATACAATAAAACACAATCACATAAATCGCTCCGATAACTTTCCAATGCTCGCTCGCTACTAAAACTCTCTGAACTAACAATTCTACTTTAGCACAAAGCTCTGCTCCACGTAGATCTCAACAACTCTCGTCACTTAGCTCTGAATACAAATTCTCCGAATAGCCAACTCTTTGACTAACTAACTCTGTCTGCGTCGCGAACTCTCTCCCGTATTTATACCCCTGCGTACGCCTGTGAAGAATGTTCCCGAGAAGCCGCGATGACGTTTCTCGAATTCTCTAGGCGGCTTACGGATTCCAGGAAAATGACGTTCGCTACGACGCGACCCCTCGCCTTGCGTTTACGATTTCGTCAGGGCCGGCGTTAGGACGTAACATTATCCCCCTCTCAATTTTGATCGTCCCGATCAAACAACATCTCGTTATGCCCATTGTAACATTTGAGTCTCTTAAGGTGTACGACTTTCCTTTTTGTTCTAGGCTTACGTTGAACAATGTACACCACATCATTCATCCTACGACGGGGGTTGTACAGCCACACTCGATCTTCTTCTTGGAATCCGCCAGTGTTTGCCTTCCGATAGTGCCGCGCCTTCCTCCTATCAATGCGCTCTAGCACCTCTTGTCGCTTAGGGAATGTAACTCTTCTTGATGGTTGTTGAATCAAGTGGACTTGACCACTGATGACTTCTTGTTTGACCAAGTCAGCCCTTCCAGTTGTTTTCATCACGGAGATGTCACTTGTACCTCCAACGCGACACCTGGCGGCTCTTACAAGGATGGCTTTTGCTGTCTTCACCTGGACTTGTCCGGAATCCGATGGCTGGACGCTGCATTCAGGGACATTGTTCTCTGCGACACGAGCTACTTCCTTCGACAGTGCACGGATTCTCGCAGTTTTCAATAATCGCAGTTTGGCAGGTTTCGTCCTTTCCGTTGGAGTTGTAAGGACAAATTCTTCTTCTCCGAACCTTATGATCTTTTGCTCATTGTCGAATGAAATTCCATGGTCACTGATCAAGTCCATTCCGAGTATGACTTCGTCTTCTATATCTGCGACGTAGACTGTACCTGTGATAGTGAGTCGCCCAAGAATCAACGTAATTTCAGCTTCTCCTCGAATAGGTGCGTTTTCACCAGTGACTGTCCGAATCACGACGTTGGAAGAAATTGGCTTTACGTTTCCAGGCCGAAGGATGTCGCTGCGTACCAAGGAAACTGCAGCACCGGTGTCTATGGTGCATATTACATCCATTTTATTCAATTTCCCTGGAATGGTGAGGCTCTCAGATGTTCTTTTTAGCCTGTTAACACAAATGACCCTCGGTGACCTTGACCTCGCAGATGATTGCGAACTTGTCGGCGTCCTGGCAGGTGAGTTGGATTTTATTGGCATTCTCACCTTGCAATCTTTCATGAAATGCCCTGATCTTCCACATCTGTAACATTTTCTCTGTGGCATTCTCTCCCTACAGTCTTTTATGAAATGTCCCGGCCTCCTACATCTATAGCAAATCCTCTGCGGCATCTTCACCCAACAGTCTTTGATAAGGTGTCCCAGTTTTCCACATCGGTAGCACGTTCTCTTCTCCTGGGTGCTCATTCCACTTATTAACGATTTGATCTCCTCCAGAAATTTCTCAAATGAACCACTCGTAGCGCCAGATCTTTGTTCGGGATCGTCAATTGTTACCGCTCGCACTTTCGGCCTCGAGGTGTTGAAGGCCGCCTCCACTTCTAGCGAACGCACCAAGGCATCGCTACTCCTTTTGAAACTTGTAAGTCGCAGAGTTCTTCGGATTTCTGGGTCTCTCAGTCCGTCTATAAATATCTGCACTGCTAACTGCTCCTTGAAATCTCCGGGTGCTTCTGGATATGCCAGCTGGATTAGGCGTCGAACATCTGCCTCAAATTCTTGCAGACTCTCACCTGATTTTTGTGTGCGAGTCTTTATTTGTGCCCGGTACAGCTGTTCTCGGTGTTGATCGCCATACCTCAACTCTAGTGCAGAAATCAGGTCCTGATATTGCTTCTGTTGTTCGATGGGTATCGTTTGTAATATACCCAAAGCTGGCCCTCTCAAAGCAACTATGAGTGCCGTAGCTTTTTCTTCTTCGTCCCATCCATTAGTCTCTGCCGCAGCCTCAAACTGTTTGCGATACATAGCCCAAGACGACTGTCCGTCAAAAGTCGGTGGTTTTACGGAAATTGTTGATGTGGCAACCCTGTCTCGCCGATCCTGATTCTTGATAAGAACTATCTGCTTTTCTAGATCTTTCATTTCATTTCTCAACTCATTTTTCATCTCCTCTCGCATTATATGCACTTCCCTTCTGACATCGTCGTAGATTTTCTTGACGTTTTCCTTCAGTTCTCCTTTTACAATTTCTTTCACTTTTTCCAGATCTTCTTTCAGTTCTTTCATTCGTACTTCGGTTTTGTCGAAGAACTTGCCCTGATGTTCTAGAACCTTCTGGAAGTCTGCTTTCCGTTGTTTTTCAATCTGCTCCAATTCATTCTTTTGTTGTGTTAGAATTTTCTGGTGGTCTTCTCGTTCTTTTCTCTGTTCTTCGAGAATTTTCTGGAGTGCTTCTTTCCGTTCTTTCTTTTCATTATCGAGAATTCTCTGGAGTGCTTCTTTCCGTTCCTTCTTTTCATTATCGAGAATTTTCTGGAGTGCTTCTTCTCGTTCTTTCTTTTCAAGTTCCCGCTCTTTCTTTTTAGCTTGTTCTTTCTTCTCATCTTCGAGAATTTTCTGGAGTCTTTCTTCTCGTTCTTTCTTTACTTTTTCTCGTTCTTTTATTTCATCTTGCCGCCGCTTTTCTTCTAATTCTTTTTCCTCCTGTCGTCTCTTTTCTTTCAGTTCTTTCTCCTCCAGCCGTCGTTTTTCTTCCTCCTGTCGTCGCTTTTCTCTTTCTTGTTTTTCCTCCTGCCATCGCTTTTCATCTTCCTGCCATCGTCTTTCATAATCCTCAAATAGATTTCGGATACGTTGCTTCATGTCTTCCATCCTATCGTATGACATACTCATATTCACCATAAATTGTTTTTATTTACCAGCAAAAATTCCACTTCCGACACCACTGTTACGATATATCACTTGGATTCGTCGATTAAAACACCAAACAACACTAAACTACTTTTATTATAACTCTCTATCACAATACAATAAAACACAATCACATAAATCGCTCCGATAACTTTCCAATGCTCGCTCGCTACTAAAACTCTCTGAACTAACAATTCTACTTTAGCACAAAGCTCTGCTCCACGTAGATCTCAACAACTCTCGTCACTTAGCTCTGAATACAAATTCTCCGAATAGCCAACTCTTTGACTAACTAACTCTGTCTGCGTCGCGAACTCTCTCCCGTATTTATACCCCTGCGTACGCCTGTGAAGAATGTTCCCGAGAAGCCGCGATGACGTTTCTCGAATTCTCTAGGCGGCTTACGGATTCCAGGAAAATGACGTTCGCTACGACGCGACCCCTCGCCTTGCGTTTACGATTTCGTCAGGGCCGGCGTTAGGACGTAACACTATGAATAGCTAGAGAGAGGTGAAGTGGAAATATAGTCCAGTAACTGAAGGGACGAACCTATGAATAAGTCTTTGAGTTCTTCACCCTTGGCTCAATTTGTAGGTCGTCACAGATGTTTTCAAAGGACCCCAAGCTTAACACTATTGCGTTCATGGCAATGGCCGAAAATGGCCCCCCAAACCCAGAAAAATGGGTTTTCCGGCAATATCTGGCTAAATATACGAATTAGAGAATTTTCGTTTATACAAAAATTTAAGGTCGTCTCATTATCTACAAAAATGACCCTTATCATTTTTTCCGAAAACTCAACAGTTTTCTAGATAAAGGGACCAAAACTCTCCTCATTTCAGCTGCCGCTTTCTCTATAGGAATTCTGTTGTCTATGCATTCGCTTGGAGGCGGGCGGACGAATTGTTTCATAACTCAGGCAGAAGCTAACATTTTCCAATGATTCAAAGTTCAAGATAATGGGGAAACCCGTAGCTATCATTCCATGTATTTCGAAGTTCTTCCTTATTTGGGAAAAAGATTTAATAAGCTGTGAAAGTTTTTTTCCGTACCATTTCGACACTGTTTCATTAATTTGTTTACATTTTTTTCAAAAATAGTCTTATCGGAAATTTTTTTTATAATGGGTCTTTGGGGGGTGGGTCTTGAATGATATCTGAATTTAATGATAGCTACGAGTTTCTTCATTATCTTGAACTTTGAATCATTGAAAAATGTCAGCTTCTGCCTGAGTTATGAAACAATTCGTCCGCCCGCCTCCAAGCGAATGCATAGACAACACAATTCCTATAGAGAAAGCGGCAGCTGAAATGAGGAGAGTTTTGGTCCCTTTATCTAGAAAACTGTTGAGTTTTCAGAAAAAATGATGGGGGTCATTACTGTAGATAATGACACGATCTTTAATTTTTGTATGAACGAAAATTATCTAATTCGTATATTTAGCCAGATATTGGCGGGAAACCCATTTTTTTGGGTTTGGGAGGCCATTTTTGGCCATTTCCATGAACGCAATGGTGTTAAGTTTTGGGTTCTTTGAAAACATCTGTGACGACCTACAAATTGAGCCACAACTGAAGAACGCCTAGACTTGTTCACAGCTTTCCCTAGTTTCGGATTTTCATTTATTGGACTAATATCCTTCTTTTCTACATCTGAAAGTCATTATGTTGTGGCGGATCTATGTTTCCTTCGTAGATTTTAGGGTTGGTACCTAACCTACGACAACCTGAAAAAATATTGGAAGAATGATGAGTTTTATTTTAGCGATTGGAATCGAAATAAAAAAAGCAATGATGCATATATAGTAAAATAGATTTGAAAAACGTTCAAGGATAATATTATTTCTCCTAGAAGAAAAACATTCTTGTTTTCAATTTTCAGAGATTTCTATTTTTAATCATTGTTGGGAGGTAAAATACAAAAATTCGATTCAAAATTATTTATATAAAAGAAGTTGACCTGTCTAGTACTGTAGTTATGATCGAAGTATTGAAGCAAGAAAAAATACATAACCCCAACATAACCTTTCATCAGCTGGCTGGTCTCATCCTTTCTAGAGGGTTGAAGTTGAACCTCCCCTTTGACCAATGTTATGCCCGCTTTTTGGGATATTTTGTCTGTTTTGTTTTGAATGGTGACCCCTGTGCTAAATGCTCTTTGAAACGGGTGATTATAGCCCATCGGTTCTGGCCAATGTATTTGTTGTAATCTCGACAGGTGATTCCGCAAATTCCCTACTGTGTTTTCTATTTCATCTATTGGATTACGAAGCATCTGTTGTAATTTATAAGAAGAAGTTTGATATACAAGTTTCATATTAACTTCATCGAATTTTTTTCAATTGTATAGTTTGAAATTCAATCAAGTTTTTAATTTTTGCTTGTATCCACCTTCAGTCCACTCTCACGCGCACATTGGAAACGAGGCCGCTGAAGCAACACGCGCTTGACGACGACGACCTTTGTCTTAATCCTTAATTATTCGCTAATGACGACCAGATCGCCGACATTTATATATCGACTACTGGCTATGCGATGCGCTGTTGAAAATGTTTTGCAAGCGATCATCGGTCGTCGTTGCAAAAGTCTGTTGCGAATTTCGGTCATCGATAGTGAAACGGTTTTTGTAGAGATGTTTATACAGGGTGGTCGAAAGAAAGCAGACTATCGACCCGACTATTCTGATCTTGATCCGTATATCTCTCCCGTAACAGAAAACTCTCACATCACATATCGTTTGAAGTTGCTCTCACACACTTGTATACAGTGTGGTCCACTAAGTCTTGCAACAAATGGGAAACTTTTTTATTATCGATTTCTCAGAAAATTTTATTCTTGACAAAAGTTGGTGCATGTTCCGAAACTATACCAAGTGTACCTGAAATGGCTTTATGACAATCACCATCCAGGATAGGCCAAAAAATATAAATTTCGTTCACGAGTAAAGTACCCTTATTTCAGAAAATATAGAAATATGTTGAGGAGAAAAGTTGCTTAGAATTAAAAGTTATGTTCAGTTACGAAGTCATGGCCTGCTATTCGAATTTTTTTTCTTTCGGAAAATTCTGAATTACCCCCGTATGATACATATTTTTACTATTTTGATTCAATATGTATTCGAAGTAGCTACAATCAAATCGGTTTGGAGTATTTATTATCAAATCAAAGTGTATTTGTATAATTTACATGGATTTGTATTTTTTTAGGTGACCGTCAACTTCTTGTTTGTTGCAACGATATTTAACAGAACTCTAAAATAACACAAATACTTCTTTTAACGAGGCAAATACTTTACTAACTACTTTTCTAACTCCAAAAATATTTGTGTTATTTTAGAGTTCTGTTAAATATTGTTGCAACAAACAAGAAGTTGACGGTCACCTAAAAAAATACAAATCCATGTAAATTATACAAATTCACTTTAATTTGATAAGAAATACTCCAAACCGATTTGATTGTAGCTACTTCAAATACATATTGAATCAAAATAGTAAAAATATGTATCATACGGGGGTAATTCGAAATTTTCCAAATGAAAAAAAAAAAAACGAATAGCAGGCCATGACTTCGTAACTGAACATAACTTTTAATTCTAAGCAACTTTTCTCCTCAACATATTTCTATATTTTCTGAAATAAGGGTACTTTACTCTTGAACGTAATTTATACTTTCTGGCCTATCCTGTATGGTGATTGTCATAAAGCCATTTCAGGTACACTTGGTATAGTTTTGGAACATGCACCAACTTTTGTCAAGAATAAAATTTTCTGAGAAATCGATAATAAAAAAGTTTCCCATTTGTTGCAGACTTAGTGGACCACACTGTATAATTCAATACTGTCCCTCGATTTCTTTCAGATTGAGGTAAGTTACTTACCCAAAAAGCTATTGTTACGATAATTCCTTGGTTCGATGATTAAAACACCAAACAACACTGAACTTATTATAACTCTCTATCACAATACAATACAACACAATCACTTAAATCGCTCCAATAACTTTCCAATGCTCGGTACTTGAACTTCGAATAACTAGCTCTGAATACAAACTTCCGAATAACTAATTCTGCCCGCGACGAAGTCTTTTCCGTATATATACCTGCGTACGCCTATGAAGAATCTTCGGGAATTCTCCACACGCGGTTTACGGGTTCTTGGAAAATGACGTTCGCTACGACGCGATCCCTCATCTGCGTTTACGATCTCGTCTGGGCCGGCGCTAGGAGAGCGCTAGGAGATTCGTAACACTATGAAGAAAGAGAATATGATTTTTCAAGTTCTGATGTCATATGTCATTATTACACAACAATAACAACTTCTGAATGAGATAGTATAAAAGCTGTTCTTTAAATGATATAAAAATATAATGGACATTGATTTGATTTCGGAGAAATATTCGGGGTGTTTTCAACATAAAAACAGAAATGTTTGACTACATACGATGTTGCGTTCACAATTCGACTTTCTGCTAAATTGAAACGATCATCGTTTTTTATGACCACAATGGAAACGTTTACGGATCGTATATTGTTTGATGTCCCTACCAAACCCGTCTAAAGGCATTTTATGTTTGCGAAACATAAATGCATCTGGATGGAATCGAAAACACAAGTCCAACTAACATATAAATCACAATTCAAATGTGAACAAACTGTCATCGATGTGAGTTCTGATATCAGACAGCGTTCCGAATCTAATATCCATCTCCATAATATACCTATACAGCGGGTGAATTATTTCTTTGTGTTGAATATATGATAGATAGTTTCAACATATATTCAAAAAATAGAAAATAGTTTTGAATGTCCCCGAATCAACATTGATATCAATTGATAATAGAACTCTAGATTTTTTGACGATGAAGAAAACAATCTTCAGCTAGTTCAGCTTATATATTTTTGTGATGTAGGTATTGACTTTTTTCTGTTCAACATATTCTTTCCAATTTTAGTAACAATGATTGTATGTGTCTATTCAAAAAGGAATCGAAAACGATAATTCAAAATCAAGGAATGACACTTCTTTCGGCAAATGTTCTCAAATGCCTATAAGCTTCAAAACTACCGTCGGACGTGCAGAAAATTTAGCGTTACGTTACCAGAATCATAATGTGCGCATCCATTGGCAATATCTCGAAGGGATTTCTTCAGTTAAAATCGTTCATAATCAAAAATGCGAGATATCGATAATTTGGACTTACAATTTCTCAAGTATAAGCCAACGCACCAGTGTTTATATGAATGTCTAATTGATAAAAGGGCACATGTCACATTTGTTCCCAAAATATTTTTTTTATTGGTATCACTTGGCGTATTTACATAGTTTTGTGCGAAAACGGCACTTGTCCGTGCGATATTCATACAGTGACAGCTCGGCCAATATAGGGTTAAATACTTAAACGACACATGTCCAGAGGAACGTGCCCTTTTTGCTCCAAACTAAAAAAATGAACTGTCGATGTCAGTCGTTTATTTTGAGAATAAACTTAGTAAATCAGCTGAACGTGGGCAACTGAGGGAGAAATTTATGATTTCCAAATACCATCAATTTTATTTTGATGCACAACATCCTAACAGCGTGGAAACAAGGGAATTTATTGATGGTTTGCAAAGATTAACATTCGATTTGAGAAAATCAAATGTTAATCAAATGCATCTACCTTCACAAAAATTGTATAGTAGTCCAATACCAAAAGCAAAAAACAAAATCACTGATTTAACAAAATGGGAAAATACATTCCCGCAGAATATATGACATACTGGAATGAGATTTTTAACTGGCCATCCATATAAAATATAGATTTTGATATGTTATCATAATTTTGTTACCTACTGAATAAACTTCTCTGTCCTTTATTTGGTTTCAATTCATCACTTTATGTCAAATTGAATGTATTGAAATCACTCAGTTTTATGTTGAAAGGGAACATGTCCATAATTAATGACAAAAAGGGCACTTGTCCGTAATTTTTTTTCTTCAATAAACTATAATCTAATAAACTAAAACGCATTTGTATAAATGAAATAATAAGATATATATACCCTTTACCTAATTACATGAAGTAAATATCTAAAACCTTCAAGATTTTAAGTTTATTCAGTTTATCATTAAGTATTCCTGTAAAATTTTTTCTTGAAATTTTCATGTGACAAGTTCCCTTTTAGTAATTAGACATTCATATGCATCTTGATTATGAATTTAATTTTTATACCTCTTACTTCCACGCCAACGAAACCCTGAAGCGGAGAAGATAGTAATTAAGAGCAATCCTGCTACGACTGCAGAATGTCCTTGAACGAACTGCCAACGGGTTAACACTTCGAAAATTGCGGGAAAGAGTTCGCTCAACTTTATTCATGGCCAACCGCTCATCGACGTACGTGGATAACGATCTTGTAGTTGAGCTCTGGTATTGTTTATAGAGTTATAATTGGCCATATCATTCGGAGGGATGGATACTACAGGTAGATGACACTAGTGATTTCGTTTCCATGTCATGTTTTTTCTTTCGTTTCATTTTTTTATTACTCATACTGAACACCAAAAGATGACTATCAATTCAGAAACATTAGTGGAATATTTTGTTAATGTCGTTGATCATTCATGTTTTGAAAATTATTCTAATGCCTAAACTTTCATTTCCTTCATGAACGTATAACGTCAACTCTATCATGAAGCTTCATTACCTTTCTATCATCACTTTAGTCAAACTGACAAACAGAACCCTGCACCTCTTTTTTCCTTAAGAGTAGGAAACTTTGTCTTGCATTGCCAAGGGAACGAAAATTTTACTGTATATGGCACACAGGCATTGACTGAATATACCTCTATAAACAGTGGCTTGTGTTACACTCTTGTGATATTCCATGGAGAGTTAGTATGGATTGACTCTAGAAATATAATGAGCCTGAAGTCGGTTTCATCACGGACAATTTAGTGCGAATATTTCCCTCATATATAAAATGTCCCATGAGAGCAATGCAATTATCGAAAACTTACAGCGGTAACAACACATTTGAAACCGTATCGCTAGACGTCAGTAAACAACACAAAAAAATGTCAGCTAGACTTCAAAAATAAAAAAACATTTCGCGTTTTGGTGGGTGCTCCAAACAATCTATAGAGGAAAGTATAAATGAACAAAAAATAACATTTCCTTGAGAATTTCTTTATTCGTGAAATATTTCAATGAATTACATTCGTGCATAAAAATGACCAGATAATTTTGCATTCAAGCGTGATATCTTATACAAATTGCATTGGGTTATTTTCATATTTTGTAGAAATATGAAAATAAACTTACAATTTTCAGATATCACGCTTTCTTGCAAAATTATCGGTCATTTTCATGCACTCGTGCAATTATAACCGAAAAGGTAATAATACTTCAGAACGGAGATTTATTCAAATCAAAGAACTGCCACCACTGATTGGCTACTCGGCCATCTTAAAAGCTAGCTCTGGAAAAATCTACAAAACCTGAATTGCACGATGCAATTCGTCGCTGCAATTCGAAAAAAGTGCATGTATTCATGCGATTTTTTCGAGTTGCATGCATCTTTTTTGGTGCGATATGTTGCAGCGACTTAGTTGTTTCTGTGGTGGATTTGTTGCCGCGAACTACGAATATGTAGGGCGCCATTGTGAATTGTGTTTTTGAATATTCCAATTTTTATTCGATACCGAAGGAAACAAGAAATGTAATCATAAATTCATAACAATTACATAAGTGGTCTCGGTAGTGTAGTGGTTAGCATATCTGCCTATAAAGCGGAAGGCCGGGGTTCGAATCCTCGCCGGGCCACCGTGCTGGGTAATCGCACGTTAAAAGGTAAGGCCTCGTTGATCCATTGCTCGCACAAGTTTCGACTTCTGAGGGTTGACGTTCGTCAGCTGGTTAACGAAAACGAACAATTTTAGAACAATTTTTTAGTTGTGATAATTTAGACGTTTATCTTAGTAACATTCAGTGCTTTTTTCTTATATTGGTGATGGAAACTGGTGACATTTCTCGCTGCGACAAATTTCTGCGAGAAATTGAAGTAATTATCATTTACACTATGGGTGGTTTGGCTATCAAAAGAATGAATGTCAGTGAGGTGTCAATTTAAACTGATGACATACGAGTTGAGTATTTTGGAATCGTCTGGAGTCTCTGGTGAGAGTGTTCCGTAATTTATTCCACTGGATAGCTCAAAAGATAGTCTTGTATGAGTTTGAATAAAATATCATTCTGGTGAGTGAGATTTTTTTACTAATAGTTCCCTATTTTGTTTTGTGTGGATATTACCTAACGCCGCCGCTGAGCATAATAAAAACGATTACGAATGGATCTCTACCTGGATCGACCGGCGGATCTAGATAACGCCAGACGTTCGCCACGCCAATATTCCTCTCTTCGAGGCGTCGAGGGATGAGACTGGATGAATCTCCATATTCGAACAGAGTATAAATAGGAAGGCAATTCATCGAAACGCAGAGTTTTCGTAAATGGGTGTTGTATTTTTTGATCAGTTGAGAAGCCTAAGTCGGTGCAGTAGTTGTATTATTTGTAAATTGATGTTGATGAAAAAAGTTTAGTGTTGTTAATAGTATTACTTTGAAAAACGAACCCAGAAATATAATAACATCTCTTATATCTATTTGATTCAGTTTTCATATGTTTGGTATACAAATCTATTTATTTATTTATTCAAAATTTGGAATACAAACAGGTTAATATCCTGGGTTGGGCTGATTAAAATCAAGTGATTGAAATCTTGATTTAAATCGCTTGATTTTTGAAATTAAAATCATGATTCAAAACAATTTTTGTTTTTTTATTCAGAACCAGATAACAACATGATATAAAAGTTTTCTCGAAGATCAGGAGTATCTGCTTTTAGCAAAAACAACAAAAAAGAAGTACATAATTCCAAATTGTTAAACTAAACGTAACACCAAAATTTTATTACTGTATATTTTCAGTCTATTCATTCTCGTTATACAATTTAAACAAAAACACGAGTTTTCCTCCTTTTTCTATGCCTTATCTGTTTCTAATATTCGAATGTACAACTAGCGAAATGCGTGAAATGGTTGGGCAACGTCAGTTTATAGGTTGAGAAGGAAAACAAGCCTCGACAGGAATATTTTTGCAAAAATCACAACAAACGCGTTCGTGTTCGTGCCTCACTCGGCACTGTATAGCGAGTGTATAGAACAGAAGAAAAACAAATCGCGACAAGAAGAAGCGCGACGAATGCAATGTCACAAGTTTTTGAGCCGCAAATTGTATTAAAATTTTTAGACTTATACATTAAAATAGTCAACAATAATTTCAAAGAACCAAAATGTTCAAATTTTATAATCAAATTTAAAAAATCAAATACTTAAATCGTGATTTTTTTTTAAATATCAATGATTTTTGATTCTTCTTGTTACTATGTGTTGAAAATTCCTTTCACAGTTATTTTAAAGGAATTCAACGTAATAGCGGAAACATCTACGCTACTTCAGTACTCATTTGTTGAAGAAGTCATACTCGCTAGTAATTGGGGAGTTTTTGCCCAAATTTGTGTTGAAATTCGGACTTGCAAGATGTTTTCTGTTTCTAGTGTTTCTTTTAAGAACGATAAATCATTTATACTATATTGGGTGAGTCATAACAGTTTTTTATAATTTTATAAATTAAAACTAAGTCGGTCATTATTCTTCGTTGTTCAAGAAGTGATTTATATGTAACCCAGTGCCCGTCTTCCCATATGGGCGGGGGTACCTGTTTTAGATGGACTCTTTTTTTGTTTTTGTGGATAAATCAAACGTATTTGAATGATATACACGTATCTATCAACAGAGAGTGTTTCGATTCGACACTTTTCATAGAAGTTGCAATTTCCATTTTCTGATTCGGAGAAGAAAAAAGTTGAAAAAGTGCATATCGTGTCCGTTGGCGAGACTGGGAGATAAGGCACGAATCATTCCCTCGTAAATAAACATCGAAGTAGACTCGTTCGTTCACCGTCGAACGGATATTGTTTTCCAGATAGTGCTAATCCTAATGGTTTTCGAAGGAAAAGTGCTGATATCGCCGAACTGACCGTCGATAGTCGTCGAGAGATATGTGTGTGGCGCTATTAGCGCTGTAGAGAATGATTAGATAAGTAACTAACTAATATCTTGACTTCTTGTCTCGGCCGTTGCTGACAATTGAAGAGCACACAAAAATTGTTGATAGTCCATTTTTCGCTAAATTTATTTGAATACATAATATCCTTCTCCCCAAAAGGTCGCATCTTTTGGTACCTGAATGAACGGGAATATCGATAACAGTCATAGAAAACGTGAATTTGAAAATATACATATTGGGGAGAAACGATGAAAGGTGAATATTATATTGAGATATCTTCTGATAGGCCGGTCTGGTAGCCAAAACACGTGTTTACATGAATGAGATAACATATAAGAAGGGTCTGTTTCTCTTACTTGCTAAAATAAATAACTGACAGTCGGATTTTGATTGAAAACGCTTTCCCGAATATTTATGATTTTTGGACATTCATCGTTTTTCTCTTGTTATCTTCAGTTGGGATTTCAAAATGAGCGATGGAAAGGTGAAAAGTTTCAAACATTGTCAAAGTCCTGGTCAAAGTGGCGCTGCGATATTATTTTGAAATATGATTAAAATTATCACTTATGTTCATCAAGCACACTTCATGGCGAGCTCCATGGTTAACGTTAACATGTAAAGTGAAAAAACACTAAACACTGTGAGTCTCTCAAAAAAAAATGGTTTGGGATTCTCAAACAAAGTCAAAGTATCGAAAAATTGGGAGAAACGATAGCTGTTGCACCCGATATTTCAAAAGGTTTTGATCGAGTTTGTCATCGTGGTGTCCTTTCCAAACTGCCGTCATATGGTTTGCCTCCTCAATTGTGTGCTTTGTTGAAGTGTTTCTTGTCCGATTGGTTTCTGTGTGTGGTTGTTTATGGAGTTCCGTCTGATATTCTCCCAATAAATGCAGGTGTTCCACAGGGTTCAGTTCTGGCGCCCACTTTGTTTCTGCTTCATATGAATGATTTGCACGAGAAAACATCTTGTTCAATATATAGTTTTGCGGACGACAGTACTCTCCATACCAGTTTCTCTTCCCGATTCCCCTTACCAGCTCGAGAAACAAAAACTCAAAGAAACATTCACGTGAATAAAATCAACGATGACTTGGTAAAAATAATATAATGGGGTAACATGAAATTGGTGGAATTGATTGCTGGGAAAACACAGGCATGTCTCTTTTAACCTTTCGGCACTGCCGTAACGATTTTGTTACCGATCACTGCCGCCGGACTGAGAGTCCGCACTCCAAAATGGGCCTCAAATTTTTTTTTGTTTTGTCAAAATTTGTCAAAAGTTAATTGTTTTCATCAAAAACACAAGAAGTACCAAAAATTCTTTATTTTGAATAATTGAGAAAATTATTCAAATTATTGGGAATTCCAAATAATCTGAAATTCTCGGGGGAGCTTCGGAGTCTGAGTCCGCGCGGCAGTGGCGGAAGGTTAAAGAAAGCCGATCTATCATTATCTAGTATTCAGATGTCAGGAGTAACTATTCCTACAAAGTCAAGTATCTCGATGCTAGGAATTACGATCAGTAATAATCTATCATGGTGAAACTATGTGAGATCGATCCCTAAAGTGCTTCCCAGAAACTTGGATTTCTATTTCTTGCGAAGAAATACTGATGTACAGGCTCATATACGACCTGTGTTGGAATATAGTTCTTATGTATGTAGCTCGGCACCAAAACATTAACTGAAGCTTCTTGATTCTATTCAGAGAAAGGCAATCCGTCTTGTTGGTGATTCTTCGCTCACAGACTCGCTCACTTCATTGGAACATCGTAGAAGGGTAGGAGATTTGTCTCTCTTCTATTGATATTTTCACGGTTCAGTTGGTTCATTTTTCGAAATGTATCATTAGACTGCCAAAAGGCAGTGAAATCAGTTTTTTTTTCATGATTAGATACAAAAGTAGGAATTGAAAAGGCTGGTTTCAGAATATTTGTCCTCTCGTCAGCACAAGGCCGTGTCATCATCAACATAAAGTAGGTGATTTCCCATGATCTAAAAAACATAGGTATTCCTTTCATCGTATCATATTTGGACCAAGCCTTGATGCAAACGACATGCAAAATATCCGTCGTCGCGCCATCTGCCTGTAGACGAGGTACCAACAAAGCGCATATCCAAATCGACCAATCCTGGTACAAGGAAATAAAAATCACAAATAGTCAACGGGCATGCTTGAAGACTGGCTTCAAATCAAATATTTTCAATGGACAATCTGTTCAGGCGAGCCTCAACTCACCTACACTGTAGGTTGACGGAGTATCATCTACTACTCCCCTGGCTTATACCTCGAAGGGCGTTGGATTGTAAATCGTTTGAAATATTTGATTTCAGGCCAGTCTTCAAGCATGCCCATTGACTATTTGTGTAGTAGTGGGCTCGCGGTCTATTCCTTTCTCTTCTACTGTCCATTTCGATATGCCGTCTTCGATTGAACTCTGATGGGTTACAATAATTATTCTGCGATCGCGCGCACGTTCTTTGTTATTACACAATCGAAGCAATGTCGAGAGAAAGTTGAACGCCATCGTCCGACCGACACGCCAGTAATCGAAACTATTAATAATCGTAATTGGGCGACACGTTATTTTTCTCGTCGTTATCGGCGGATATATTACTGTGTCGCAATCTGAAGTTCGTATCGTCTCGCGACCTTAAACCAAATACTCGGCGCGGTATAGGTCGGAGTCAATGTCAAAACGCGACGGTGGGTACCTGCTTCGTGGACGTACTTGAACGATACAGGGTGATTATTCTTTTTATATATGACTACATTTATCTCACAGCTCTGGGTCCGCTCAAAATAGTGTCACGATATTTCCTCTGGGTTCGTTTATCAAAACTCCAAACAACACTAAACTACTTTTATTTCAATTCTTATCACTACACAGTACAATACAATCACTTGAGTTGCACCGCTAACTTTCCAACGCTCGGTACTAAAACTCTCTGTACTAAAAATTCTGCCGTACCGACAAATCTCTTCCGTATATATATATACCTGCTCGCACAGTAAAATCCCGATGTTCGAATATTCCACGCGTAACGAGATTCCGCTGGTGAACGATCTTCCTTCGCTCCCTTATATTAGTTTGCGTTTGTGAGCGACAGGGCCGGCGCTAGGAACTTCCGTAACAAAGGTTCGTCTTTATTGGACCTCAACCATCAGGTCACTTCCGCAAAATGTAAATTGGACCCAGCTGATAGCCTTGAAGAGAAGTGAAAATACGAACAGGTTCGAAATTGACAAATGTCAGTTGAAACTAGCCAACGTCAAATTAACCCCTTACTGCATACTGTGCCATATTTGAGTCTACACACACATATATGGCACACCCACTTCTTTGTCTGTTCAGCTTGTGAGAGCACGCCCTAATGATATTTTTGGTGGAATACTTGCGCTTTGTTCGATTGAATTGTTTGGAGAAATAAACTAACGCATAAGTATTTAGATTGATCTTTAAATTTCTCGAGAATTAAATATACATTTTCATTGAGCAAAAAGCAATTTTGTTCACATTTGCCATATTTGGAACATTCTGGAGTAAAGTAAAACTGATGCAATTTGGCTCCAGTTTGATATTCCAATTTGTAATACCCATAACACATTTCCATTTTCTTGATACGATTTGTGTCAACAGCTGGATTTTATGGAGGAGTAACTCGAGAAATGGGGACCTGTACCTACCAATTTCAGAATTTAAACTTGCGTTGGCAGAAATTTTGACAAATGCAAGTACTTTGTAGAGAAAACGTGGAGGACCAAGCAGTTCACAACCTTACTGGAATCGAAAAGAAAAATATCCATTTTCTCAAATATCCGCTCAGGAGATAAGAACACACGATGTGGGTTATTTGCCTGTCGTCATTGATGAACAACGAAGGTTTGAATGCATAGATTTTAAAGGATTATTGCAAATAGGTGATCGCAATTGTTTTTCAAACTTTTCCCTAGATAACATCTGCCGTCGTGTTCTATTCAAAATGTGTTTTTTTTTAAATCGTTGTTTGTCTCAATTCTCTGACATATGATGAGTTATCTTTCCTAAAGTGAGGAACAAAATAATAATAAAAAGACAGATACGTATGGTCCAAAATAGGGTTTTTTCTCGATACTCGATCGACAGAAAATAAGACATTTAACATATTGTTATGAAACTTTTCCTAGAGGTCAATTATTCTAACACCAAATTGATATTTTTGCACTCGACGCTCGATTCGCTAACAAGGTTAGCATGTTTAGAAGAAAATTGTTACTGTAACAATTTTCTTCTGAAGATCCTAACCTTGTTGGCGAAACGCGCGTCGAGTGCAAAAATATCAGTTTGGTGTTAGAGTAATTGATCTCTAGGAAAAGTTTCAACTTTTACACCGATGGTTCCAATCTCATCGTTTATATTGTTGTGAAATTAGATTTTTTTGAATCGGATTGAATCATAGGATTCTAAGATCCACTTATATATTGCGACATACACTGAAGGGTGGATTAAATGGACTACAAGCTATCGAAAATTTGAAGCGAATAGAGATTGTCGAGATAAATGTAGTCAATGTATTGCAGTGTACCTCAGTGATTTGAACCGATATGTTTAACATCAAATTGATATCATATGTCTTCGGTTTGTATAAAATCTTGTATATTTTTCTTGATCATTCGATACATCAATTCATTTTTTTTTCAAAGGTATAACAAACAGCCATCTCTGTTTAGATTGTCTCGAAATTAATTTTGTTTGGACATGGTGATTTTCATGTCGTATAGTTTACTTTATGGCTGTGCGTTCACTTTACTACCGTTCTGGCATAAATTTCGATTTATGATCCGTAGAGACCGTTAAGACAATTTTTTTCGGAATGTCAACGTTTCAATCACTGCAGAATTTCTCTAGCAACCGTAGTAGTAATAATATCACTCGAATTCACTTTCGCCTTGATGAACTTCATCTACATTCTAGAAATCAATCTCATAACCTCAAAAACAATCGTGGTCCCAATCAATTCATATGAAAGGGATTTGAGAAGTATGATTCATGGAGTGGTTGGAAATTTGATTGACTTTTTAAATTCATTGGAGGTCTAGGTCGTGGAGATATGCCCTTCAAATGGTTCATTAAAAAATACTGTATGTGGGTTGATGTTGTGTCGATTCACAATAATTCCAAAAGTTTTCAAACTTTACCGGTATAGTAGTGCGTGAGTGAAAACAAACTATAAAATTTTGCATATGCCGGCGATGAACGGAACATCGTTCAAATGACAAAAACGTTTTAATGCTTCATTTTCGCACAGGAAATTGCAAAAGTTCTGCAAACTAGGAATAACGCTAGTAATATTTTTTTACAACATGCATTACGTTTGCAACTTTGTTACAATTACGGAACATTATGTTTGTCTCATTTGTTGTAGTTTTGCGAAGCAATTTGTTTAAAAAATTACAAAAATTCTGCAAAATTCATAATTGAATGAAGAAATGTTCAACATAGTTACTTACATTTGCGACCATATCTTAAAAACGGAATATGTATTTATCTCAATTGTTCCCTCAACGCCGCCATATAAAAGTTTTCGTACGTGGTTGCAAATGAAGATAAAATCGGTTTCAGTGGATATGAAACTTTGCAACCTCGAACCTGAAACGGAAGCTTAATCATTCAAGAAATACTAATCGTATTTTCTCAACCCCTGGAAGGGACTTACATCACAGTTCTCCAGCTAAATACTTAATTATCATTCGGGTTATGCCTATACATATTGTAGTGATTTATTGGATCTGAATTCCTCTGTTAGTAGGTACCGGTAATTGATATTGTTAATTTGTATGTTATATACTTTATTCTACTAGTTTCCAACACTTCACACTAGTTTGCACTAGTTTTGCTCTTTTCGAAAGAGTACAAATACAAAATTATCTTTTTTTTGTTTTTACCCTTATTTCCGTGTTACGGACGTGGTTGCAAATCAACGAGATTGTTCGACGGGAGGACTTCTCCATTTTCAACTTACAGCTAAAACTTTTGTGAAAATTTCGACACTTGTTTCAATAAAAACGAACAATTAATTCATTGCGCAAATATATTTTCCGTTTGACGGAAGGGTTTGCAAATTGATGTACTTCCCAACAAATAGATTTTGGTTATTTTTCCAAGTTTTGCAGAACTCTTGGAATTTTTTTCGAAAAATTGGGGTTGATAACATATTTTTTAAACAATTAGTTCCGTTATTTTTGAATGGTTGCAAATTCATCAGATGTAAACAGCTATTTCTCCACACTTCACAAATTTGCAGAACTTCTTCTTTTTTTGGTAGAGAACAAATACCATAATATTTTTCATTCTGATTATATCCTCATTTCCGTATTGCCGACGTGGTTGCAAATCAATGAAAACGTTGTATGTGAGGACTTCTTCAATTGCAACCCGTATTTAAAACTCTTGTAAAAATTTCGGAACTTGTTTCGATGATATTAAACAACTTATTGCAAAAATATATTTTTCGTTCAACGCAAGAGGTTGCAAATTGATGTACTCCTCAAGAACATAATTTTGATTATGCAAGTTTGCGGAACTTTTGGATTTTTTTTTTGGAAAAATCAGGATTGTTGCCAATTTTTTTTTGATAAAACTAAATGTCCCGTTTTGTTTAAATGGTTTAAATTTACCAGAAGATGCAAACTGCTATTTCGCAATACTTCGAAAGTTTGCAGAACTTTTGCAAATATCTCCGTACAAATAATGCGAATATTCACAAAATCCTGATTTTCAACATGTTCCGTTCTGAGAAAAGAGTTGCAAAATCAGACTCAATATCATTTGAACGAACGTTTCAATATGTTTGTAATTATTGTTGAATTTAGGAAAAATCATGTCTATATCTACTGGCCTACAGGTTAGGTTAGGTTAGGCTAGGTAAGGTTAGGTCAGGCCGGGCAGATTGTGGTTGGTTAGTCCAGGCCAGGTTGGGGTATGTTTGGTTAGGTCGGGTAAGGGCAGGCTAGCTTAAGTCAGGCCAGGTCAGGAGGGTTAGGATTGTCGAGCCGAACTGTTACAGTAACCGTTGCTGTAACTCGGTTTATCAAAGGGTAATAATTCCCAATAATACGACTAATAGTTAAACGTAAGAGAACAATTACCCGTATACATCACGCTACAATTCCATGGTACTATTCCTGAACGTGACCCCGTAACACCTAGGAGCTAGCTGGCTCTCTTCCAAACCGAACCGTCAAGAATACCGATACATCATGGCCCTCGTGATCGTCGTCGCACGCGGAAAAATATTGGGATATCGAAAGTCGTAGTAGTCACCGGACGAAAATACTCTCCGCTAGTTTGTATGTCGATCGATTTTTGTTTTCGACACCGATCGGCCGCCTGAAATTGACATGCACGCCGGTCGATTGTTTAGCCTTCATTAGTTTCCTCGAGACGAATACCAATGGAACGATGTTGAAGATGGGTTGAGACGGTTGATTACACAATTATTTTCGATGGTTGTTGTAAACGAGATGGGGCGCATATTTATATTTCAAAGTTGGAACGATTGAAATTAGAAGATTATGATCATGACTCCAATCGATTTTTAATGCTAATTAGTAATCACTATTGACTCAAAAAATAAAATAAAGATACTTAAAAGTATAATTTTCTCGAACGGCCTGAATGTGTCTGTCTTATATCTACTTATTTTGTAAAAAAGTGGTCTTTTTCAGGATATTGCTTGGTTGCCATGTACCGAAATGTATGAAATATTTGCTTACTACCAATTTTCGGTATCTGTAATGATTATTGCCCAAAAGTCATAACAATTCTAATTTGAAATATCAACAAACAGTTCATTCACACTATCTTAAAATCTTCACAATCGAAATGAACTTGATTTATTTGTATTTACGCGTTGAATTTCCCTTAACTTGAGGTTAAAAACGCCGGTAATCTGTTACAAAAACTTGACATCATAAAATTTTGAATTCAGGTTCATTTGTTCGATATAGATAAATATCAGAGTTTGAAGTCTAGTAGCATAGCCTTCCGAACGATTCCGAATTGTTATCAATTGACTTAAAAATGGTTATTGATAGTGATTCTTCTTCCAACGAAATCAGTTGTATACCTTACACAAGAGAATCGGCTAATAATGCTTGCATAGAACTGCTGCATACCTCAAATTTCAAAATTAGCGATTGGAGAAAAAAAGTGTTAAATTGGAACATAAAACGCCTTTTTGGAACTTTTTTTACTAAAACTATTCTATTTCACAAACAGAAAGACATTTGATCACACATCGTGGATAGTTTTCAATTTTATCCCGGAGCAGATTTTTATACTTTATATTTTGTAGTTATTGTTTTTAAATTGTTTTATATTTGTTTATTAAAATTATTCTTTTATGTTTGACTTTTGTTGACATTCAAATGATTCGATGGATGTTGCTCCGTTGCCTTGCAATGGATAGGGTGTATGTGGGTGGGTATTTGAATTTTGGCACACGAATGTCACTTTGTGGCACAGGAATGTTACCTTGCGGCACAATAATTTCAAATTTCGATTATTGTGAGAAATAATTATGTTTGCGAACGTAAAACTATGCAGAAAAGCACTTTATGGAGTTAGATTGTAGAAAATAGAATATTATGCAACGACCATGTAATAAACATGAGAGCTACATACGCTATTTTATCTACACCCGCTAGATAGTGAAGAACTACAAATATTATATTAATAATTGTATTGGACACAATAATACAAACTAAACGCATTTCTTTTGAAAATTCTACAGAATTGTAATGAAAGGTATTAGTTCGAGGAATGAAACGATGAGAAATGAAGAGAAGATGATCAAAAATTAAAAAAAAACTACTCGAGGCCGGAATCGAACCCATGTCTCTTCCAACTAGCTAGTATGATCTCAGCGCCTTAGACCGCTCGCCTACGGAGATCTCAGATAATTCGATTGAAAAAATAAAGATATAAATCATACATTTGTTGAACGAAAAATTGAATCAATTTTACTGTATTCCTGCCTGTGAAGGTGTCGAAGGTGATTCACCCATATCGCTGGTATCAGACATTTTGTTATGATGATCGAAGCTTGGCTATATTTTTCAAAAATTCAATACCTATACCGATTTCGACTTGACAAACGTCATATGCAGAGTATGCACATCATCCTTGATTGAAAACTAATGGGTTTCTATTGGTTGAAAATCTGCGTCGTAATGGAAATTCATTATGAAACGGGTTGTGGGCATATAATAATAATAAATGGTCTTTATTCATCGATTGATATGGCATACATAATATGAGTATAAGTAACATATTATCTACTAACTATTATTTCATACAAGTTCATAATTGTGTTTTATTGTCAGTAGATACCAACTGTATAACAGTGTACGGCTTTTACAAGCCATACATTTTTCCCGATTGTTTTCACAGTGCCTTGGTAGCGACCATATATAGATCATACAAACACGAACTTACTGTATGTAATTCGGACGTGACCTCGACCGACCCTCTTCAAACATCACCACGAAACCGAACGCACAGAATTGAATTTAACAACACAAAGATCATTGCCACAACAAAAACACTCAACACTTCAGAATGATTCGCGAAACTTTTCCTAGAGATCAATTACCCTAACACCAAACTGATATTTTTGCAGTCGAAGTGCGTTTCGCTAACAAGGTTAGCATCTTCAGGAGAAGAAATTTGATATTTGGAAATTGTTACTGTCCAAACGATCGAATCCTATGATTTTCCTTTAATAATCTTCTCCGAGTCCGATAACATTTCAAAAACCGTCGGATTTTCATAATAGTATATTATGCAACGATCGTGTAATGCTGGTTATTAATACATGAGCATTAACCGGGATACAAAACAAGCCGAAGGTGAGTTTCGTATGGTTGATGCGAGTGTATTAATAAACATTACATGAGAGTTGCATACGCTATTTTATCTACATCCGATAAATAATTAAGAACTATAAATATTATATTTTTAGGTATTTATATTGAACACAATAATAGTAAGTAATCAATCGTATTCCTTTGAAAAATTCTACAAAATTATAATTGATGGTATAACCACGGAAAATACAACAATGAGAAATGAAGAGAAAAAAAATCTCTGCTGAGGTCAGGAACTGAAACCTGACGTTTTTGTTCACTGCCGGCGCCATAGACCACTCAGCCATGAGAGCTCGTTTGGTTTGGTCGAAAATAAAAACATATGTTGCATTTTTCAAATGAAAAATATAATCCTTTCGATTGTATTTTTTCTTGTCTAAGACATCTGTGGAGGAGTCGCTGGTAATTCTTCTATATCACTGCTATAAGACATTGAAATTGACTGAATTTTTCAAAAATTCAATACCTACTGATTTTGACTTGACAAACGTCAGAATGCAAAGCCTTCACATCATGCTTGATTGAAAAATAATGGGTTTCTATTGGTTGAAAATCTGTATCGTGGAATTGACTGAATTTTTCAAAAATTCAATACCTACTGATTTTGACTTGACAAACGTCAGAATGCAAAGCCTTCACATCATGCTTGATTGAAAAATAATGGGTTTCTATTGGTTGAAAATCTGTATCGTAATGAAAATCTGTATCGTAATGGATTTCATTATAAAACGAGTTATGATCATATAAGTGTATTATAATAGTACGGGGGTAGATAATAGTATATTATGCAACGATCGTGTAATGATGGTTATTAATACATGAGCATAAACCGAGATACGAAACGAGCCGAAGGTGAGTTTCGTATGGTTTATGCGAGTGTATTAATAACCATTACATGAGAGTTGCATACGCTATTTTATCTACACCCAATAAATAATGAAGGACTAAAATTATTATATCAATACGTATTTATATTGAACACAATAATAGTAGGTAATCAATCGTATTTCTTTGAAAAATTCTACAAAATTATAATTGATGGTATAACCACGGAAAATACAACAATGAGAAATGAAAAGAAGAAAAAAAAAAGGAAAAAAAACTCTGCCGACGTCAGGAATTGAACCCGGACGTAATTATTCACTACCGGCGCCTTTGACCATTCGGACATGAGAGCTCATATAATTATGTTGAAAATAGAAACATATGTCTTGCATTTGTCAAATGAAAAATATAATCCTTTCGATTGTATTTTTTTCTTGTCTAAGACATCTGTGGAGGGTCGCTGGTAATTCTTCTATATCTCTGCTATAAGACATTTTCATACTATTATCGAAAATTGACTAAATTCTTCAAGAATTCAATACCTACTGATTTTGACTTGACAAACGTCAAAATGCAAAGCTTGCACATCATGCTTGATTGAAAAATAATGGGTTTCTATTGGTTGAAAATCTGTATCGTAATGAAAATCTGTATCGTAATGGATTTCATTATAAAACGGGTTGTGGGCATATAAGTGTATTATTAGAGTACGGGTGTAGATAAAGTTATTAATAACATACCTTCACCCATACAATCTCAGTCTTCACTTTGTTACGATGAAAAATGGGGATTAAGGAGACAAAGACCCCGGGATCAAGTCGCCAAAAATTCTTGATAATGGCTCCAAACCGAAGTGGGAACCGAAACGTCGAAAAGCCAAACAATAGTTTCTCAGATTAATGGTGTTACATAATCATTCAAACTCAACATTTTTAAGAGTGCGAAAATACTGTGAACATGAGGATTAGAAATAGTCTAAAGCTAACATTGTTCTTGATATTTAATTCAATTCGTTGAGATATTTACGAAAATGTACAATTCCACAATGATTTTCATCACTTTGTTTCTTCGAAACTGTGTTCATGAGAAATTCTCTCTGAAATATCAAGAAGAATTAATGAAAGGAGTAAAAAATCAGTAATACTGGAACCTCGGGAAAGTGAAGACTTGGAAAGTTGTGAATCACTGATATACCACAATATTCACCTGATGATGATGAACTTGTTGGCGAAACGCGCGTCGCGTGCTAGTACTATCAGTTTGGTGTTGCGATGTTTGATCTCTATGAAAAGTATTGACAGTACTATAAAAAAAACCTGTACTGTTTGAGAGTCATTATTTTGTAGTGGATCAATATTTGTTCCGTAGTTTTCTGGGTTTCTAACCTACCACAATCTGAAAAATAAGAATTAATATTTGAATCTATACAAGTTTAGAAGGGCAGATTTTCAATCTACTCCGAAAAGTTGCTGCTTCTATTGAAAAACAGTTCTTTCTGGATAGAACAAGTCCAATTAGTCAGCAACTTCTCGTATAACTCAAATTTTGCCTATTATAAATATGTCAATTACGAAGATTGTCAACAGGAAGTATTTGCATTTGAACAGGAATCTGCGTATAAGTTTTGGGAACGGAAGCGGATTTAGTTTCCGAAACGTTAACAATAAGTATTTTCATATATATTAGTTCTTACAATTTTTTTGATAGTCAAATTTGAGTTATACGAGAAGTTGCTGACTAATTGGGCTTGTTCTGTCCAGAAAAAACTGTTTTTCAATAGACGCAGCAACTTTTCGGAGTAGATTGAAAATCTGCCCTTATACACTTGTATTGATTCTTATTTTTCAGATTGTTGTAGATTACAAACCCAAAAAACTACGTTACAAAAAACCCTGTATTATTGAAATTTGAAATATGCCTAGAATTTGTTTCGAGAGACAGTATGCAATGATCTTGTTTTGCTTAATGGTGATGATGAAAATACCACCGGTAATAACGCAACCTACCTAGCCAACAAGAGAGCTCGAGAAAACGCGCGCAAAGCGCCTACGGATCGTAGGGGTCTTCGGAGGGGGGGGGTGAGGGGGAGCACGCTGGCAACGGCGACACGTTCGCGCGACCTTGGCAGTGGGGGGCAATGACTCGAGCTCCAGCAGCCGCAACATTCGTCTCCGTCTATTTTATTATATCTCGGTATGATTCCTGTGCAAGAAGTTGCCTTGCTGCCGCGGATTGAATCTGCAGATTAACTCCCACAGAATGTATCGCTTGTTGAGATAAGTCATGTCGCCTTCATTCCCACCTGATGAAAAAACGTCCAAGTTACTTACTCGGCAGTTATAATATAGTCTTTATCTAGACCATGCTCAGTGTCCATACGCATAAATTCTCTTTGAATCGAATTCCAATCGCTCGCATATTTTGACCTATGTACTTTTTTTCTGGACGAATCTCTGAATTCAGACCTCTAGAAAGGACGAGTCTTTTTTTGAAAATCCCTCATCATTTTTTTCGATTAATATCATTTTTATGCCTTCGGAGTATCGTACTCGATAATGAAAAATTTCAAATAGCATTCGTTTTTCCAAAAGAGCAAACGATGAAATGTTTCATAATTAGCTTCCTGATCTCGCCTACATTTTCTATAATCTTTTCTCTCTAGTGGATCTGTACTTATTCTAAGGAAAGAGTATAAGCCAGTTAAAGAGAAATTGGAATTCTCGTTTGTGGGCAGTGGTGAGAGCTATTTGGAATGTACCTATGAATAATAAAATGACATACCATATCAGTATGAACAAGACATTCATTATTTCTATCGATCCCGAACTTATCAGACAGAGGATGAAAAAGTAATGTTCCACCTTTGCAACAATCATTTTTGATATATTTTCGATTGAATGTGTCTTGTAACTGATATTATAGAGTAACTTCGATATTTCCATATAGAAAAAAACTTGAGTGTGATTTCAATATTCATTAAATGAATATGTAATGAAACTAACTTGAAAAGGATCAGGTCAAACTCATAATATTTGCAAAAATGTAAAGGGTGAATAAGCTGAGGCGTTGACTTTCAGAATGAGTCACTGATTGTTATATTATCATCTGGGCTCAGTTTCTGTTGAACCTTATCCAGCTAATAAGGTGTCTAAAAGGTGTAAATGTGACGTCGTGTGAAGGGTGCTTCACTAGTAGTGCTAAAAGGAGAAATATTCTAATGTTCCCAGAGTTGAAGGACGATAGATAACTTCTGAACCTTGTCATCTGTATCCTATACGTAGGACTACAAGCTTTTGTGGAAATATTTTGAAATGGAAATCGTCATTTCATCGAAAAGGAACGAACTTCAAATACGATTTCAAACATATTTTCATTATGCTTTAAAATAATTGCATGAATGATAATACGTGTATTCATTAATCAAGATCACATGTACTCTCCTCCGGTACTGTACATGAATTGGAAGTTATATCTGCGGTTTAGACTATTCATCCAAAATAGAAAAAGCAGAAATATGGCAGTTCCCGAGATTCAAATCAACAACCTTAAGCTCCACTGAATAAGAAGCGAAGTAAAATATAAATAAGGAAACCACTGAAACTGCGACGAAAAATAATAAGACTTAAATCAGCTGTGAGTGGAAACCAAGCAGAAACAAATCAAATTGACGTTGTTTGAAATGCCTGACATTTGACGCCATCTAGCGATGAAATTGAGAACAGACCATGATCCGTGAAAGTGCCGCTATAAAATTCTAAACGATTTCGCATCAGTTGCAACACCAGGGTTTGTAGTCATCTTACCTGTTACGAAGTTGCCACGTTCCAAACACAATAGCAGTTTCTATTTTCACAAGTACCAATAATCAAGTGAATAAACCCACCTTGTTCACGAAGTTTCCTCATCCTAGTAAATTCTGGAGAATAAAACCGGTCTCGATCTTTCTGTCTAGACTCCGATGCATTCCTTACAAATCGTGACGATGTTTTAGAACCTCGCGAATGTTCCAGCATACAGGAAACTAGTTTTCGAGGAATGACAGTGGAACGGATACGTCAGTCTTGATAGCTACAGTTCCGAATACGGAATAATGTTCCCAGAGTAGAAAGGCGAAAGTTCCGAGCGGTAGATAAGCGACAGTGTCGCCAAGCGAATTTGCAAATTTCGGAAAAGCAGTCTGTAATCGTGAATTTGAATTTAGCTGAATATTCTGTTCTGTCATCCAGTGTTTAGTGAATTAGTGTTTCCGTTATACTGAGTGTTATTTATTACCGAACCCACAGGAAAAACGTAACTCTATTTTTCAACCATAGTTAACGTCGAGGTTGAATTCAAATCCACAAAAGTTAAGTGCGACGAGACTTCTAACCAGAAAGAAGAAATATGCCGACTAATGTTCATGTTGAAATGTTTATTATTCGTAGGCTTCATAGATCCCATAAAAAAATAGTGTATACTCCTGGATCCTGGGATATTTCCCACTCACTTTCCGCAATAGTAATGTGCACAGTTTTTCCTACGACCACCTATTTTATTGAACAATATGTGAATATCAGATCGTGTATATTGAGTTGCCTGACTAATTCTACGTTCCATGTGTGACAGTCTATGTTCGAATATTGTTTCTAAAAAAGTTCACATGAAGTATAACTACTTCTCTTCGGGCTTGAAGGCCGTCGTTCTTTGGAATTTCTTCCTGACGTTTCGCTAGCGCGAGTGGCCAGCTTCTTCAGAGGCTTATTCATCTCCGATGACTAAACAGTTCGATTTCTCAAGGCGTATTCATATTGATGCAGGTAGTCTGGAGTGTTAATTACTTCTGTCGGGTTCGGGGAATAATCATCATTATTAGTTGCGGCACTACCTGCTGTGATTTCATTATTTATTCTTGATTTCTTCAGAATCGGATTCCAAATTCTGTTTAGAGTCAACGCTTCTTCCTTTCTGTTAAAATTGTCCGCATGTTTTTGGATCTCTATTGCCTCCCGTACCAGTCGGCTATGGTAACCTTGGTTGGGGGCAATCAGTGTTGCATTTTCGAACAGAATCTTGTGGTCGCCCTCACTCAATGCGTGTTCCGCCACCGCCGATTTGTCGGTTTGCCCCAGCCTGCAGTTCCTTTGATGCTCTTTGAGCCTAGTACCCATGGATCTTTTCGTGGTACCGATGTAAACCTTCCCACAGGTGCACGGTATGCGATAAACCCCTGCCGCTGACAGTGGGTCTCTTTTGTCTTTAACCGACCTGAGGCTTTGCTGGATCTTCTTGGTCTTCTTGGTTAAATACGCCTTGAGAAATCGAACTGTTTAGTCATCGGAGATGAATAAGCCTCTGAAGAAGCTGGCCACTCGCGCTAGCGAAACGTCAGGAAGAAATTCCAAAGAACGACGGCCTTCAAGCCCGAAGAGAAGTAGTTATACTAATAACCTCGGCCGCGAAAGCCTTAACCATTTTGTCAGTTCACATGAATTCCCAATTAAATGACAGTTCTAAGATTTCGTTGCAAAATAGCTAAATTTAGTTTTGACAATTTAACTCATGTATGAAATATCCCATAAGCCGCCTTGATTTTGTCATTATGACAGCGAAAACGGAACCTAACTCTTGAAAGCGTGGCAACCAGAATTGTAAACAAATCTTTGACGGCGTCTTTGTCAATTTTTCACTTGCGTTGTTAAAATAGTATATCTGATCTGTGGAAATGAGTATAAGAATTAATTGTGTTCTTAACAATTGTACTTTTCCGTTGAATTAAAAAACCGAACTGTATTCATTAAATTGTGCCGAATTACACTCGAGCTTTTCTTGTCGAAGAAAACTTGACATTTATGATTCGAGTTCAGTTGCCTTCCGGCAAATTAGCTCAAAAAAACTGCCAGAAAAAATTTCTCGTCCTACGGACTCGTAATTTTTTCAGAGACAGGTTTTTTCGTCGAGTTGCCAGGCAACAGAATTCTCATCGAAATGTCACGTTTACTTCGACAAAAAAAGCTCTCGTACAATTATAAGTGGTAAAATGATAATGCAAGACATATCATAATCAGTTCGATATAATTCGACGAGATATAAGTACATATCCCTGATACGTTAATTCAAATCTGAATAAGCTCAGTTATAGTATCCGGTAGATAACTCAAGTTTGTGGGTTCAATTTTCGGCGTCAACACTTTTTCTTTATTTTTTATGAATGATTAGTTTCCAGTCCAGTTTCCACGTGAATACTATCAATAAGAAAGAGCAATCAATAAATGTACTAGAGCAGGGGTGCTCAAACGGTCGATCGCGAGTGCTTTTTGAGTCGATCTTGAGAAGAAATTTCAGGTATAGAACTATTCACAGATTTTGTTTTAGAAGATAGGTCAGTAGAACAAAATGAAATGAATAAACTACCAAAATTTATTCGATCCACAATTAGGCCAGAATAACACCCTCACCACTTTCTCTCATCGTAATAAACCCCTGCCGCGTTTGGGTCAATTTATTTGTGCGAGTCTGCATTTTCTGATATGAAGATAATTAAGTCAAAATATCGCAATCGACTAACTGACGAACATGATTTGCACTCCGTAATTACGTACCCTCTTATGAAAAGTATGCTGAGGACATGCAGTGTCACGCTTCAATATCCAAGGTCACCCTTTAGTTAGGTTTAGACACTAAAACTCGTTTGTTTTTAAGAACCAATAAACTCGCAATTTTGAATAATTTTTTCATTGACATTTTAGAGTAGACCTACACTCAGAGTCGATCGATCGTAGCCTAACAATATTGAGGTAGATCGCCAACAGTTCAAGTTTGAGCACCCCTGTACTAGAGAGTGGGATGTGTGTTACTTTCCTATGTGGATGTAGGAAGAAGAGTTTTTCTACTCCCACCCGTATATATATATATATATATATATATATATATATATTTATATATTTATATATACTAGCTGACCCGGCCACGCGTTGCTGTGGCTAAAGTTTTTGTTATATTACATTATAGTAAACAATCTAAGAGGAACAATAAGAGAACATCAGTCACGGAGTCCACTATGCTTTTTCACACAGATGGTATTTGTAGAAAAATATGGTAATCTCCTTATTTGACTTTCTACTACTATAACCCTTTAGTACAATGAAATTATTTACGAACAAAGACGAAAATGTTGATGTTGGTATACAAATTCACTGGATTGAGATTTGAAGGGGAAGTACGTTGAACACAATTAATTAAAATGTTCTTACACTTGATATTAAGCAGAAATCAATAGGTACAAAATAAAAATTTATACTACAGTATGATACAGTAAATAACATGTGACGCTTAAACTCATGAATGAGGTAGGCAAGGCAGACAGTCCTAAACTTTTAAACATTAATATCTATTTTTTTGAATTATAAATACTATCAATTTCAATTTAATTTAACACCAATCGGTGCACAATGTTTTTGGTTAACCTGTCTTTAGCTAACACAAATAGATTCGACGGTTTCCCAACACGTGAACACGCAACATATAGTTGCCCATGAGAAAAACATGGATTTTCCAAATCTAAACCATTTGTGGTTGTGCATGACCTTCTGCTGTCCTGATTCTTTGAGCTGGATTTCTTGATTCAATTTGTTCTGCCAACTGATGGGCTCAGCAGCGCCATCTATTGATTACTTACTCAACCCAGTCGAAAGGTATCGACATCTTGATTCAATTTGTTCTGCCAACTGATGGGCTCAGCAGCGCCATCTATTGATTACTTACTCAACCCAGTCGAAAGGTCTCGACATCTGTTAGAATCATTTGGAGTTAACAGATAATTGTGACTGTCAAATAATAACAGACAAATAATTAGCAATAAATTAAAATTGCGACTATAATTTGAGATTTAAACTATCCTATCTCTCAAGTTAGATCGAACTGCACATGGTGTGCGAATTTTATAATAATCGGTTTAGTGGTTTAGGAGTCCATTGAGGACAAACATTGTGACACGAGATTTATATATATTAAGATATATATATATATATATATATATATATATATATATATACTCATTTCTTTGTAGTTCACTACACGGTTAAGTAGGCGAGTCAATCGAATGGCTATGATTCCATTTCTACACAATTTGGGATATAAATTCCACCAATCACAGAGAACAACTTTGTAGAAACGTCACAATTCTGATCTGTCTACCTTCAACACGAAATCCAAGTTGTTTCAATTAGGCATAAATGAAAGTTGATGTTTTTTCTTGTGGAATTGAAGGACTACTTTTCACATCAATAATTTTTAGCAAAATTCGTCCAATCCAAATAGCCTAGTTGGTTAAAGCGTACGCCCCCTGAAACAGTCCACTTCATAGGCGTTGAATCAAGTCTCGCGAAAACCTATTTTTTTTTAGTTTTTTAATATGACATTACTGATTTCATTTGTATTGCTCAATATTGAATTTAATAAAGCTTTTTTTGAGTTTCCCGGAAATATTGAAAAAAATCCATCCAGAATTGGTCATCAATATGCTACTCGAAAGAGAGTTTTGAAATATTCACCTGGCCGAAAAAAAAATATAGAAGAAAATATAACTCGAATGGATATTGGCTCTCGGACGTTTGCATCGTGCTGAGAAACTTCGTCCACTCTTCTTGTACAAACTACTATTTTTCTGCAATGTCAAATATACGATATCTCAATATTTCTGTTTACCAACATTCGTTACAGGAAAAGAAACATAAAGCCCCACCCCGCATTATTCAACACCACGGCATTGGAAAAAAGCTTAGTCGTAAAGCTAGTCGACGCCCGATACAAACACACACACACAAAACACAAACAAACACACTATACTTTTCCGTCGACACGTTTATTTCCCTCTGATATGAATTTATGGTCGCGGATCACGTAACCGCGCCATATCTTTGGAAAATACACCGGCTCTCGCGATAAATAAACCCGTAGACACAAAACGACGTTGGGTTTTGGGTTTTTGCGGGTTTCGTGACTGAGGAAACTGACGAGGTCTAGTGGAACGGCTGGTTTTATTGATCGCAGCGTGGGTGTATTGATAACGAATAAATAGCCGTTATAGCTGGGCCGAGGATAGTTTTTCATCATTAGTGTTCTCACTGCTTCGCTGTTTTTTTGAAGAAAGGGTGTGAGAGAGTGATTCAGAGAGACCGAAAAGAAGAGAATGAGAAAGACTGAAAACTGAAGGGGTGAAAAAAGGTAGAAAGGCCAAGGAAGACGGGGACAAATAACCCTATTAATGCAGGGGCTGTAGTTGAAAATGCTATAGATGGCGGGCATGTGACGTCACAAAACAACTGACAATCAGCCTGCTGGACAAACAAACCGTACTTCATTAAGCAACAATGGTAATTTAATGAGATTATGATCGTAATTTTGAAGAAATTACGGGTTTACTATAATTTTGGGCACACCCTTAGTGTACCTGACATATATAAATGTCTATATATTGCAATCTATTTTCATTATTCTTCCTGCTTGCAAGGAAATTGTATGTGATATGGCTGATAAAAGTGATTATTTCAACATCTTGTCTATGGATATCCAGAAGAGATATTCAGAGAAACTGAAGGGAAGTGTGATCCTTATTTATTGAAATTTGGGGATTGTAAAAGTTTCATGACATGTTGCATGACATTATTAACTATTTTGTATATGAGAGTGCATGCACAGAAGACTTCAAATGCTATGAAAGTTTGGATTCATACAATATATTTATATCTAAATGGATTAGAAGGATTGGAGTGAAGCTTGTGAAAAGAATACTGAAAATGTACTTTGATAAATAATAATTTTGAAAGAACAGATTTAGGGTATGTTATATAAGGCTCTACAAAATTATAAACCACAACCATCTTTTCATATGGCAATCCTGTATAAAAAGGCATTCAGATGAGTTATGCTTTAAACTTTCCAATGTGAATGATTGTCTGCAAAGTTTCCCGGAGATGATGGATTTCACGATAACAATTCTGCAACTCGAAATCAATATCGGGACATAGGTGTTCACCAGAGTTTTGTGCATGTTCCACTTCTTCAACTGGTTAATTTATACATTCAAAGTTTGATTTTGCTCATCAATAATATTCAAGTTTTGAACAGCTGGATCATTCACACAAAGAATCATCATCAATTTTATCCATATCAACTGGAATATTTGCGATCTCATTTTTATCACGCTGCTCCCTACGATACAATCTCTGAATGCTCTGAACCTGAACTGCATTGATATTTGTTTTGTAGCCGAGTGATTGATTTGATACCCAGTCTATATTGTCAACATCTATGAGTGCTCTTGGCTTGCCTAAAATGAAAAAAAATTAAAATTATGTTGCCTATGTTTTCTCGATTATTTGAAAATATCTCCCACAAAATGTTTTGAACACACCGTTGCCCGTTTCAACTTATAAGAAGTTAAAATCTGCTCTTCTAGTTGCCTGAATCCACAATTCACATCTCTTTTCAGCAAGAGGATTAATCTTTTTTTCTATTGTCGAAAATAGAAGGGAATCGGTGGAATGAAACATTATGCCTGCCGCTATTACTTCCACATTTCACAATCGCACAAAATTGAGCCTTTATTGAGAAAAAAGATTTTAAAATATGACATAATAGTATGAGAGTTAGCAACGTCGGGAAAACAAGAATTTTAGGTAGGCCAGTTTTCAGATATGTTATCTCTCTCACTCTCCCGGACGTCATACGGGCGATCTGGCAGGCGGTAGTGGTTGCGTTCATCAGTGCGCATCGTACCTGTGCAGGTAAAAAATCAATTTTTCAAAGAATTTTAAGAAGCTTTTTTTTATTATTGTTATTTTTGTTGACTTTTTTGCAACATGAATTTATTATTGCCAGGCATTTTCATAGTTGTTTAAACTATGCCAAGCGCTGATTTTGAATTAAAAAAAAAATTTTTTTCAAAATACTTTAGTATGCTTGTAATTTATACAGGATGTTCTTCAACTATCTGAAAATCCAAAATTAATTTGCCAAGCAACTATTCGACTGTTAAAGCATCAGTCAGACCGATCTAACAGTGAAAAGTGATGTGGTATTATTTTGCTAAGTCTAGAAATAATTGCTGAATACCTCACAGTGAAAGGATAATGATTTGTAATTACATTTACATCTGACTGAGACTTAAGCTGTAATTCATCATTGTAGGTGTCACAAAGGGATGATAACAGCAAACAATTTCTATTGTTCATTACTTCTTCCTCTATAAATGATGCAATTTGATTGAAAACGCACTGGTGGATATTTCGACTTTCATGCCACAGAGTCTGTGGATTATTAGCAGTAACTTTTTTATAATCATTTAAATATCCCAATTCACAAGAATGATGGTAATAAATAATATCACTTTTTGACTGTAAATTTATTATTTTGTTCAGCAGCGTTTGGTTATTTAATTTTGTCATCCAACCGACTATTTTTTCATAAATGTTTGCATCGTTTGAAGAGTGTAAAGTTTGTTGTTTACCTTTTGATTGTTTGCGATCTTTTTCACAAAAAAAACAAACTCGCTTGATATTTGAATTTGTTTCTACATTTCCCACACTGTCAGGCACAATAATTGCATTGGAAGTGTCGACTTCTTGGATATTAACTTCTGAATGGGAATTTTGAGACTTATTATCCGGGAGAGTTTTGCTTACGTCTACTGCAGTATTTAAGGAGGTTCGATACTCACAGACATATGCACAGAACCGAATGAAACTTGGTATACAAGTTACCTAATGAATATAGATTGATGTACGATTTTTTTTATATTTCTTACCGAATGATTTTTTGAGTAAATGGTTGTTGGAATCCGGTATTTTAACATGGGCTCTAAGGGAGAAGTCCAATTTCTTATACATTTTTCGTGACTGCAGATTAAAAAATGCAGGGAACAAAATGAATTTAGCATGAGTGGATAGTCCAACAATCAACGATCATTTTCCACCCAATTTGATTTTACCTTACCGATCATTTTAAAGAATAATTAATGAAATTATGAGAAAAGTGTAGGTGATTCGAAAGTGTTGGCAACAGCGCTACGCTCAAACCGAACAGCTGCTCGGCGGCGCGAATAACCAGGGCCGGCACTAGGGGTCAGGTAGGTGAGTCGGTCGCCTCAGGGGCGGCATTTTAAGCCCAAAGCAAAAGGGAAGAGGAAAATGAAGCAACACCAATATGTAAAATATATTATTATACTTCATATGATGGTGGAAATAATAATGATGAGTCGGGACATCCGAAATGTTTTTCAGTTTTTATTGAATTACAAAACGAGCCGCCTCTATTAGAACATTATTTCTTTCATCATCGGTCAGGCGCTGGACCTATTGCAGCTACACCCCCTGCACCTGTCTCATTGCATCACTGCCGATTTTTGTTATCATCAAACATTACGTTCGAGTTCAAGATGCGCTGTAGTCTTTCCAAATTCAGAAACCACACATAGAGCACAAAGAGTTTGGATTAATCCAAATGCGCAATCACCTTAACAATAGGATTATGGCAAATATTCAATGGAGAACCACTACTTCCATAGATAATACCCCGACGGTCATTTAATTACAACTGATGAATATTCAGAATATCTGTGCAAAGTTTCTACAGACCTCAATTTGCAAATGCTTTGACTTTGACATTTGAGACAGAGAAATTACCTGTATACTGGTTTTGGGCTCTTTGACCATCGTCAGTACAGGGTAGATTCTCACAGACGATGATAATCGTCTGTGTTCTACCGAAAATAATAATAATAATAAAACCAATTAGAGAAAATGGGCACGCAATGGGCGAAGCCCATTACACAGTGCCATCTTAAAACCAGATGCACACTCATCAGTTGTATTTCAATAGCCGTCGGGATATCATCTCGGAAAGTAGTTGTTTCCTGTTGAATATTTGCTAATTTGCCATAATCATATTTTATTGTTGTTCTTTCGGAATTCTTTCAGTTCATTTCTTTTCGTAACGCGATCAATCAACATTAATGAGATGTTAATAATTTTTAGAAAGAAGAAAATGTAATTAAAACAAGTGAAAGGTTCAAACTTTTTATTGATTAATACTTCGTAACGGATTTTTGTATTCTTTCTCCACTTTTCACTGTTGTCACTTTCAGGCATTTTTGACAGCGTATGCAGAAAATGATGAGACCATGATGAGTTTTTCCTTCGATAATTTGTAATGATAAAAATTCTTTGCAATGCAGGCATTGCATTTGCTGGGCCATGTATTTCAGCGAGACAATTCTGTTACCTCTTACATTTGACATGGGACATCTGTCATTTTTCTACATCTACTTTTACCATTCATGACACGTTGTTAGATTGCGCGGTGCACTTTTTCTTCAACAAATTTGCCTTTCCAGCGAAAACTATATTTAGTATTCTCAGACATATTCATTTACTACGCGAATAATCGTTTTTGGATTATAACACTGATGCTACAAAAAAAGCCGCATCTGCTCTCAGACCGGGCGCAGGACAGCGTTGCCAGATATTTTCTCGCCAGCTCGCGCTCTGTTACTCTGTCCTTCTTTTTCACCCCCCCACCAAGTCCCGACTATCGAACCTCCTTAATATCGAAGTTGAACTAGATGTGCTGGGAAGATCTACTTCAGATACATGTCGATATTTTGCCATTAGAGCTGTAAAACGGTTGTAACAATTTCGGTGATATCCATCAGTGTCATTAACTTGGTTTGGTAACTGTACACTATAATATTTAAGTTTGAAATTAACACGTATTTGTAAAACTTTTCTACACTTTTTCAATGTATCTTGTACAAAAGTTATTATTTTTTCATTTTTGTCATTACAAAAAACACATTTCAATTTTCCACTAGCCATTGTAACGTAATTTCATTGAAAACACAAAAAATACGAGCAACAAATACACCAATGTGACTAAACTGACGCCATCTTGACTAGAAACAGCTGCTGTCGACTATCTCGCTTGCGCAACTAACACGTGATTGTCTCTCCTACTCTAACATGTCTAATAACTCCTTACATTTAGATCGGTCTGACTGATGCTTTATGCTTCAACAGTCGAATAGTTGCTTGGCAAATTGATTTTAGATTTTCAGATACTTAAAGAACATCCTGTATAAATTACAAGCATACTAAAGTATTTTAGAAAAAAAAATTTTTTCAATTCAAAATCAGCGCTTGGCATAGCTTAAACAACTATGAAAATGCCTGGCAATAATCAATTCATGTTGCAAAAAAGTCAACAAAAATAATAATAAAAACAAAAAGCTTCTTAAAATTCTTTGAAAAATTGATTTTTTACCTGCACAGGTACGATGCGCACTGATGAACGCAACCACTACCGCCTGCCAGATTGCCCGTATGACGTCCGGGAGAGTGAGAGAGATAACATATCTGAAAACTGGCCTTCCTAAAATTCTCTCTCGAAAACGTTGCTAGCTCTTAGACTATAAACACACACTTAGCATAGGTAAATCAGGTTTGTTTGTCCAGTAGGCTGGATTGACAACTGTCATTTACTGTCGTCTGTCAGATATGCCCGCGGTGTATTGAATTCAATAGATATGATTTTGGATACACAGATAGTTTTCGAAGAATACTTTGAGAATAAAAATGTTCTGCACGCGGGCACTCTTGAATAGCGGAAAGAACTTAGTGGAATAAACTACAGAGAAATCTTCTATTTCGATATAATGTATGGGAGGGAACAAACTTATGGAGCGTGAGAATTCCCACAAAAAAGTTGTTCACATGTTCTTACAAAAATTCTTTCTGTAAGAGATGATGAGCTCTATTTGAATATTTCCCTCATATATAAATTATAATAATTGCATTGCTCATAACAGCAATGCAATTATCGAAAACTTAAAGTGGTTATTGCATTGTATCGAAAACTTACAGCGGTAATTGCATTGTATCAAGTCACCATAACAACACATTTGAAACCGTATCGCTAGACGTCAGTGAACAACACGAATAAATGTCAGATACACTTCAAAAATAGAAAAACATTTCGCGTTTAGGTGAGTACTCCATACAATCTATAGAGGAAAGTATAAATGAACAAAAATAACATTTCCTCGAGAATTTCTTTATTCGTGAAATATTCCAATGAATACATTCGTGCATAAAAATGACCAGATAATTTTGCATTCAAGCGTGATATCTTATACAAAGTGCATTCGGTTATTTTTTCATATTTTGTAAAAGATCCCTCGTCCTTCGGACTCGGGCACTTCCGCCAAAATATGAAAATAAACTCTTGCAATTTTTAGATATCACGCTTTCTTGCTAAATCATCGGCAAATTTTATGCACTCGTGCAATTATAACCGATAATTTCAGATTTCCGAGGAAGAAGTGGAGATAAAATGAGAATGACGCCGACGCGTTTCTTAAAATTCCCGGAAAATATCGAGAATGATCAATGGAAACTTTGTTATCGGAGGGTTTTCGATACATATTCTGAAAGTAGACTTAGCTAAATAATAATAAGTATATTTTTTCAAAACTATTCACTTCGATGTTTTCACGTGAAATATGAGCGAGCTGAGAAACAATGGGTACAGAAAAATTTGATTCAGTTAGGCGCGAGATAAATAAAGCATGATAAGTGATTCGTTCAAATTCGACCAACTGAATCATTAAGTAAGCTCAGCTTGTTGAGCTGATTTGACAAGAGAACTTGAAAAATTAATCAGCCATTTTCTAAGTCCAGCATCACTGTCACTCATCAGGGCCAGTCCATTATCGTTGTTCAAAATGCAGCACTCCTCGTTACACAATCCAACTGCTTACCGAAAGAGGTATGTCCTGAAGAATTAATAATTTTAAGTTAATGGTAATCCATATTTTTTGTCCTTCGATTTTTCGATGAACATTACAGAGCTTTACTTTTCTGTGAATTGGTATATGTTCATACGAAAATCTCGAAAGCACTCGTCGCCTTCCGAGCGAATAGTCCCGATGTTCTAGACGCTCTGATTTTGAAAGTTCTAGGCGCGAATGGAACATCTAAACTTATAGATAAATCGATCAGAGCGGCAGAGTTTCAGTAACTAGCTTTGGATGTCTCAGTCAGCTGAGCAATTTAAGTGAATTATAAACCAGTGCAGTGATTGTATTTTTATAAGGAGTTAATTAGTTGTTTGGTGTTCTTAGTATTATTATTTTAGTACACGAACCCAGGTTACATCGTAACAAAGGTAGAGCGTGTTATAATTCGTAAACTACGCTTATCATTTCTGAGAGCTTGTATGATGGTCGATAGTGCTGCGTTTTACTACGTTGTTTTCTTTGAATTGACACGAAAACGCGGCCGTATAACTAAAGTCGTTCCGATTTGAAATATGTAGATGATCACGTGAACACGAACCGTGGAAAAATGAAGTAGTCATGAAATATTCACGGTTTGTCGAGCGATTTGTATCTATTTCTATACGAATTGTATTTCCGTTGTGGCAGTCTCTGTGGTATTTTTTCGTGAATCATTGAACCGACTTGTTGGTTTTGTGCAAATACAATAACGTCCGAAATAGAACGTGTTAATGTCAGATGTCGGTCGTGCAAGGGTGTTATACCGATCATAAAACGAGATGATTTTTTTTTAGTGAATTTTTAGGTATCATTGAGGATAAACCCACGTTGAAAAAGTATATTCTTGACTGAAATCTTCCATTCATTTTATGATTGATCGGAAGAGCAAATGACAAACGAAGATTATATATTTTCTAACAAAATGAAATCATTCACTTACGGTAGCTACTTCATACATTCCTAGCGACCCGCCCCGTCTTCCCACTTATTGAAAAATGTCATTGTGGATTATCCCTAAGAGATAGACATATACATATATACATATGGACAAAATTATACCAAATTGAAAATAGTGAAGTGCAATGGAACTTTTTCAGTGATGTGTTCTGCCAATTGTTTCAGAATGCTTTCCTTTAAAAATAGTTCATGAAAGAAAAAAGCATGTCAAAGCAGATTCAGAAATTATACATTAAATGCCTGGCTAAATTTTTCAACAATGAATACGGAATGTCAAGAAATTTATATAAAATTCAAAAGAGACTATAATAATTTCCTGTGTAGAAAAAAGGTGGAATCCTATCATAATAAAATTGTAGAATCGGATGACAAGATGAAATGCTTGTGGAGCATTCACAATGACTTGGCAAGGACACATCTCACAAAACATTTTGATGGAAATCCAACAAATATAGCAAAGCAGTAGGTATAATGTGTTTTTGTTAAATGTCAATCCTGATTTACTCAAAAATACAAAAACAGCTCCTTTTAATTGCACTGTAATAAATAACTCAATCAATGTTTGTTAGACCTGTTACAGAAAATGAAATAAAATAAATTGGAAAGGAAATTAAAAATAAACATACTTCTGGGGAAGATGATACACCAACAAGCTTAATGAAACTTTGTACAGACCGAGGGGGAAACAACTAGCTAAAATCTGTACAAGGTTTAAAATCTTTGAAAGACTAAAGACTTAAACGCATAACTTAAAGACTAAAAGGCATGACTTGAAGACATAAACGCATGACTTAAAGACTTAAAACGATTACTTAAATGACTTAAAATTTTTATGTGTACAAGATTGAAAGAAGATGTTTCCCCCTCGGTACAGACTTTGTCACATCATAAAAAACTCACTCAGATACGGTATTTTTCCACAGAAATTGAAAATAGCTCTACTTACACCAATTTATAAAAAAGGAGATTCTGAATTGTTTGAGAATCACAGACCTATCAGCGTGTTATTTTCATTCTCTAAATTGTTTCAAATGGCAATGTGCAATCGATTAATGAATTTTTTGAAATATTTTAATCCTTTAAATGATAATCAACATGGATATATAAGAGGTAAATCTGTTAAAAGTGCTATTGTACAATTCACGGAAAATATTGTCAATGCCTTTGAGGAAGGAAATATACTATAATTTTTTTTGGACCTCTCTGAAGCATACGAATATTTATTAATTAAGTTGGAACGCTATGGAATAAGAAAAATCAATGCTTCAGAGTGGTTCAGAAGCTTATTCAAGTGACCGCAGACAGAAAGTAAAAATGGTTTCAAATAGCATAGTTGCAAAGTCAGATACGAAGAAAAATATTGTAGGCATTCCACAGGAAACTATAACTAGACGTATTTTGACAAAATGATTAAGGCTTTCGCGGCCGAGGTTTTCAGAATAACTACTTTTCTTCGGGTTTGAAGGCCGTCGTTCTTTGGAATTTCTTTCTAACGTTTCGCTAGCGCGAGTGGCGAGTGGAGTTAGCCTCTGAAGAAGCTAGCCACTCGCGCTAGCGAAACGTTAGGAAAAAGTTCCAAAGAACGACAGCCTTCAAACCTGAAGAAAAGTAGTAATACTGGACGTATTTTGATTGTTTTCATGAATGATATTTTAGAAATTTTAGAGAACAAGAATTGTAATTCTTATTAGATAACAAATTATGCTGATGATACAAATTTTTTAATATCAGACAAATATTTTTCAGACTTGGCAATTGAATCGAACGAGTTGTGGATGATGCAAAAAAATTGGTTCTTGAAAAATAATTTGATATTGAACATAGAAACAACAAAAACGTTCTATTTTTCCGAACACAACAACAAAGAATTCAAACCTCAGCATCGGTTAATGTACTGGGAAATGATATGAGCGCCTGCATTGGCATATAAACATAACGAATCTGGATAAAAACTAAATGAAATATGTTAAAGTATAAACGTTGTGAGCAATTACTTGAATGAGAAATCATTGAGAATACTTTATTTTGCAAATTTTGAGGCATCAGTTAGATTTGGCATAATATTCTGAGGAAGTAATACGAACATAGTTGCAATATTCAAAATTCAAAAAAGAGTTGTGGGAAACATTTTTGAATTGAAATACAGAGAAACCTGCCGTGGCATCTTAAAAAAATATTACATTTTGACAATATTAGGCCTTTTCAAAAGAGAATCAAAATTCAAAGTGGGAGGTGATAATCGTGATTATCCTACCCGCAGTAACAATATAATTAATTCATCCAGCACCTCGATTAACATTGACAGAAAAACATCCATCTTATGGGGCTATTAGATTATTCAACGAATTGCCAAACGAAATCGAATGCTTTCACAGTTTCACCAAATCCAAGAAACACCTGAAGAAATTTTCAATAAATGAAGAACCATATTCACTAGAAGAATATTTTAACTAAAGTACATATCTTTCATCTTGACACTATTCCACTTCTGTATTTTATTTGTTTTGTAACATGTAAAGTATTTCAGTGAAATAAAGATTGCTATTAGTATTATTATTATACCATCGTGGACTTTTCTGTAGACTTTTTTGAGATGTATAATACATTCGACATTCAAGCTGCCTTCGGGCGTACAGGAAATGTGACGTTACTTTGTCAGACTTATAAAGTGCGCCTCTATCGGCTATCTCTCGAAGGACTTTCCTGGGTTGAAATTGTTCGAAATCAAGAATGCGAGAGGTCGAAAGTTTTGACTAACAATTTTTTAGGTATAACTCAACACAACACGGTTTTCATGCAACTCGGTCGTCAATTCACTTAGGCGACTTTTTCCTCTTCACCCTCCAACTTGGAAGTATTTTTTCGAACGATTGTGTATAAAACATGTATCTAATGTATAAATTCGATCGGAGAACGCCCTCTTTCGTTATTGAAACGTCCGCTTCCCACCGACTGATCGATCGATATGTATCCCACACCTCTGTCGCCCCTCTCTGTCTCCCGTACCGTGACAAATCGCTAATTAAATTTCATTTGTTTCAGGTGAGTTGCCATCCGAAGTGGTCCTCGAGGTGGGACAGGAAATCCGTTTCGGAGCAGGTAGTCTTTTTTTTTTCGTTTCGGTTCGCTTTCGCTATGCGTTTGGTGTCTTGGGGCATGATTTCTTTCTCGCGAGGAGTTAGAGGTGGATTTTAGCGAAAGGATTGTTCGGTAGTGCAATCAGACTTACCGAAGAAAAGTAATTCACCAAGATCCGACTAGTACAGAATTCCCACCCCTTTGTCGTGAGCTTGAAGACCTGCCAAACCTCTTTTGCTCAAGGGTCTCTTATCAATAGAAGAGCTGAACTTTGAAACTACTTGCCGAGAAAGAGTTTCTCTGAGGGGCTCACAAACTCCAAAATTCAAAGTGAATGTTAATTCGTATCTCCTATCCCTTGATTTACGCGGTGTTCTTTGAACATTACAGGGTTTCCCTTTCGTGTGAATCTGCGTATATAAAAAGACAGATCATGATTTATCAGACCGGAAACAATCATGTTTGAGCAAATTCATTATTTCGTAGTTGTGTTTGTTGGTTATTTCCATGGGCACGTCTATATTTCGATCCTTGAACTTTATAATGACGGTTAAGTTTCGGATGAAGTCTTCTCTTCGAGAAACTTCATCAATCAAGCATCTGATTGAAATGTTATTTGCGAAAATAGTAAGAAATCAATTCATTTTAGTAAGTTTATCACAAGAATATATATATAATGATTAATATCTTATTTTTTCGAAAAAGATATCAATATTTGGAGACTCCCTAGGTCAGATTGATAATTCAGTAAGAGATTTAGGATGCTCGCCTTCGGCTCGACATACATGTGAATAACACCAACATTTTATTGAATGATGTGCTATCATTTTTTCACGTAGTGTTTTATTCTATAAAGAATCCTTCACTGGCATCTGTCGGATATAAATCGATGCCCTCTATGCTATTCCTTAAGGGAGTAATAATTGTTTTCTGACAGCTGTTAGGTCATCTACCCTACTGTGTAGGCGTCCGATACCGGCTCAGACGAATTTCTTGATTTGTTAGTTTCCTTTTAGCTTCGCTACGCTATAGAAAAAAATCGTAGCCACCAACCGCGGACGTCACCTCGATAATGCCTGCCATATTTTTCACCCTTAGGTTATTTTTCACGTTTGAGAACAAAAATCAATGCTAGTTAGTTCAATTTGTCAAAAGACGATGATTGGGAAAGCAATTCTAACCATTGATAAGAGGCGTTGAAAAGGCGGTCCAAACTCGAATAAAGAGAAGTAAACTGATGGACTCAATATCACACTGTTTCGATGGAAATGAAATAGCAATAGAGCTCAGTTTCCCGCAGGGTTGGGCTGATTAAAATCAAGTGATTAAAATCAAGTGATTAAAATCACGATTCAAACCACTTGATTTTCAAAATTAAAATCATGATTTAAATCATTTTTTGTTTTTTTTATTCAGAACCAGATAACAACATAATATATAAGTTTTCTCGAAGATCAAAAGGAGTAGGTATCTGCTTTTAGCAAAAACAATAGAAAAGAAGTACATAATTCCAAATTCTCAAACTAAACATAACACCTAAATTTCAATACTGTATATTTTCAATCCATTCTTTTTCGTTATACAATGTAAACAAAAACACGAGTTTCCCTCCTTTTTCTATACCTAATCTGTTTCTAATATCCGAGTGTGTTCAACTAGCGAAATGCGTGAAATTGTTGGGCAACGTCAATTTATAGGTTAAGAAGGAAAACAAGCCTCGACAGGAATATTTTTGCAAAAAGCACAACAAACGCGTTCGTGTTCGTGCCTCACTCGGCACTGTATAGCGAGTGTATAGGACAGAAGGAAAACAAATCGCGACAAGAATTTTCTTGCAAGAAGCGCGACAAATCCTTTATCACAAGTTTTTGAGAAGCAAATTGTATTAAAATTTTTTGAATTATACATTAAAATAATCAATAACAATTTCAAAGAATCGAAATGTTCAAATTTTATATTCAAATTAAAAAAATCGAAAGAATCAAATAAATCGTGATTTAAAAAACAAACAATGATTTTTTATTTTTTAATAAATATCAGATTCTGCCTCACCCTGGTTTCCCGGCAGTTACTCTGGGCAACTACCGTAAAAGAAATTGCCTGCCGTCATCCTGAGTAGCGGCTACAAAATATGATTTTTTTCTCCTCCCACCCTTGAATTTGCTCATTTCAGTATAGTTTCACTGAACGGATAAATAGGCGATTCCAGTCAACTGAATCGTTATGATTTCATATCCACATAAAGTAGGATATGAATTCCGACAATCACAAAGTACACAATACTTGGTTACCAGAGACAACCTTGTAGATAGGTCTCAATTCTTATCTGTCTACCTACGAACAGGAAATCCAAGTTGTTACATTTTAGCATAATGGAACGTACTTATATATATAAAAAAAACTAGTTTTTGAGTCAAGTTTGAATTGTTATAACTGATGTTTTTTTTTTGTGGAATTGAACAATAAGATTGGAACCTTCGGTGTAGAAAATGAATCTTTTCCTAAAGATCAATTACCCTAACACCAAACTGATATTTTGACACTCGACGCGCGTGGCGCTAACAAGGTTAGCATCTTCAGAACAAGAAAATTGATACTGGAGAAATTGATAAATTGATTCAGGAGAAGAATGTGATACCATTGACAGCATCAATTTTCTTCTGAAAACCTCGTTAACGGTACGCGCGTCGAGTGCGAGTAATATGAGCTTGATGTTAGGGTAATTGATTTCTGGGAAAAGTTTATCGTTGGTTCGAGTTCCACCAATACCGATTTTTTCTGCGTTCTTCAATTTGACATTAGTAATTTAATTTGTATCGTTCAGTATTGAATTCAATTTCTTTCTTTTGTGTTTTTCATGAATCTCGAAAAAATACTAAATTGATTGTTTATTCTCACGTAAAACTACGACACGCTCTACATAAATAACCAGAATTTCGCGCAATTGCGGGAACGACGCAGTCGCTGCGTAGAACTGCGTAAATCACGGGAATTTATTTGCAACGAACGACGAACTGAATATTTATTGGTAAATTATCGGCCGCAATTTCGACTTGCCGTGCTCCAAAACCCACGAATGACAACGAATGCAGCGAGCGCTTTATAACCTTCGAGAGAATTTTCGAATTTTTATTGCAACAAAATTCTATTTTAATTATATTGTTTAGGCGAATATTACACTAAAAATATGCATTTTGGGGGGGGGGGGATCTAATTATTGGAGGGTGTCATGTAATTGGTGTCCGAGCATTACCGGACCTATGTTTAAATGCACTTTTCGTCTCAGAAATACTCAAAAGAATTACCCTTTTGAGTTTGGCCACGTACTCAACATCCTCATATCTCAGATACTTGTCCTCATCGCAATCGTCTGCCATTTATTTTCAACTCCACCATGAATGAACGGAATCGTATGGAAATTTCAAGCTCACAGCGAAATTTTAATTTTTTAAATTTTTTGTACACTTTCAAAATATAGGGGTTGATGACGTGCAGGACTGATGCGTGCCAGGTGATGAATACCATAATATTTATCATGCTATGAATCAGCCCCGGAGCTGGGGAATAATCAGATACATCTGTATTCGGATACTTTTTTCAAATTTTGTATCCGGTATCCGCATACTTTTTTTTCAAATTCTGATACTACCCTATCTTCAATTCAAATTTCACTGGTTATCGTTATATAATAATATTATACAGCAAATAGAGCTTTGTTTTTACCTGATAAGTAAAAAAACTCATAAGTACGTTGTTTGATTAATTACATATAATTATATATATTTATATAACGCAGATGCGGGGTCGAAGCGCGAACGTCATTTTTCCAGGAACTCGTAATTCCCGTGGAGAATTCGATACACATCATCGAGGCCTCTCTCGAATATTCTCCATAAGCGTACGCAGGTATAAAAGCAGACGCCTTATGGCAGAGGAGACAGTTTTATTCAGAGCAGAGTTAGCAGAGTATTCGAGAGCTAAGTGGTGCAGAGTTTATACGCAAAGCAGAGTTATTTAGGGAGTTCAGCTGCTGAGTTATTCAGATAGTTATTCGGAGCTTAGTGGAGAGAGCTTTTTTATTGCTAAGTGCACAGGTCGAAGTGTAGAATTTCTGTTACAGCAGTAAAATTAAATTATCTACAAAAAGTCTTTGCTTCATAGATCTTGTAATTGTCATAGTTCAAAAGATATAAGCGTTTAAACGTATAATTTATTACTACACTTTTTTATTCCACTGCATCCCATAAACTAAGTGAGATATAGAAAGATGTTACTGAACCTTTTTTGTAGAAAATTTAATTTTCCAAGGGTACTTTTACGTATTTCTCATATTTACAAAGTTATTCGCGAATGAAAAATTGTTTCCCCATTTTCAAGTATATTTTTCTCAACATATGGCTATTAAAATATTCGTTATAGAGGTAAATTAATGCCTGTGTTCATTACAACCGTCCTAAATGAATACAAGAAATCATATTTTGAATTTGAAGTATCAATAATATACATTATTGTGCGACAGAAGTGATGAAATGAGGACGCGCATGCGGAACATTCAAGTTGTTCTGCCAGGTATTTAGAACCGCCATTTTGTTCTGCCAATTGTCATACGAACTTAAAAATGTCAGCACAATAACATACTAAAAAATGAAGCTCAACTAAATAATAAAAAGTTCAACGATTTTTAGACATTTTAGGGGCGTTCCGCCACCCACTCGGAACCTACCAATAGATCCGCCAATGTTATCCTGATGATTGTTGGCTACCAGAGGACTGCTGGAAAAAATATGAGCCTTAACTAAATGATAAAAAGATGCGCAATTTTTTCAAGTTGGGGGCGTTCCGCCACCCCCTTGGAACCGCGCTCAGGGCCTGTCCTCACAGATGGCACTCAGTTGTGAATAATCACGCAAAACTGTCACTGGCTCTTAAGGTACCCCTTCACGTACAGTCGTGGCCTGCGCGCCAGGACTGATGATATGCCAAGGGCCTTCACGTTCAGTCCAAAATTGTCAGTTGATGTTCAGAAGTGGTGGCATCAACGTGAAAATTCATTGCTCATTGAAAGAACCCGAATGCGCTTTGAAATAATGAGCTTGCACAAAAGAAAAGACTGAACTGATGGACTGACAGTCCCAAAACTGACGGAAAACTGTACGTGAAGGGGTACCTTTAGTCTAATTTCTACCGCCTCGATTTATGCAGACTCGCTTCGCGAACGTTGCTCGAATTGAATGGAAAAATTAGTCCTAGAGTTTTTCTCCGGCGGCCGCTCAGTTTTTCCCGCGTGATTTCCGTTCTCGAGGAAAGCCCTTTTGTTTGATAAACGGCAGCGGTTGGCGAAGGAAAACAACTCGTCCGGATAGACGACGATCTGTCTTGAGACACTTAGATAACACGTAAGTCCATTTATTTTCGTTCGTCGCTTTAACGGTGATTGGAAAAGTTGAAACGAATCGGCGCGATGGAGTGCTATAAAATTGCGAGACGACGAAAAAACGTGTCGAGTACTTTGAGGGTTGATTGCCCATATGATACCGAGAATGAAAGATGGTATCGTACAGGTGTGCTATAAGTTTTTTCTTTTTTTTTAATATTTCTTTCATGCAGATTCACACGGAAGGAAAGCCCTGTAGTGTTCAAAGAACACCGCGTGAATCAAGAGACAGGAGATACGATTCAACATTCACTTTGAATTTTTGAAGTTTGTAAGCCTCAGGAAGGACCTCTTTCGGCAAGGAGTTCCAAAGCTCAGCTGTTCTGTTGTAAAAAGATCCCTCAGCAAGAGAGATTCGACAGGTCTTTAAATTCACAACAAAGTGGTAGGAATTCTGTACTCATCGAGTCATCCTTGTAGATACTGCCAAGGGTGGAACGATTGATAACAATTCAGAAGAGCACTGATCGTAGAAATATCTATAGAAGAGAGACAAGTATCCGACCCTCCTACGATGTTCCAATGAAGCGAGCGAGTCTATGAGAGAAGAAACACCAACAAGAGGGATTGCCTTTCCCTGAATAGAATCGAGGAGCCTCAATGAATGTTTTGGTGCCGAACTCCACACATGAGAACTGTATTCCATGACAGATCGTATCTGAGCGTCGTAGATCATTAGAAGCTGACGAGAAGTGAAGTATTTATTCGCACGAAATAGAAATCCAAGTTTCTGGGAAGCACCTTTAGCGATCTTTCTCGCATGGTTTTCCCATGAGAGATTATTACTGATCGTAATTCATAGCATCGAGATACTTGACTTAGCAGGTATAGTCACTCCTGACATCTGAATACTAGATGATGATAGATCGGCTTTTCTTGAGACATGCCTGGGTTTCCGTAGCATTAAATTCCACCAGGTTCATGTTACCCCATTCTATTATTTTTACTAAGATGTCTAGAAACCCTGGTGTAGGGATTTATACCTGGGAAAGTTTGGGGTCTAAGTGGCGACACATGCCTACTATGATAATAGGCATCATGACCCCTTGACATCAAATCAGTTCAGATGGCGTTTGCAACGAAAAGAGTTACAAATTTCCTAGGAAATGTATAAACGGCCGACCTGACGGCTGGCTATACTTTTACTTTTGGACGCTGACTGATCAACAACCTATATTATTCGTTTAGAATACTGGCCAAATTCCCTATAATTGCGTTCCTTTCATTCGATTTTGTTTTTTATGAGTATGACATTAGATTTTGCTCATTTTGTTGACTGCTCGAATCAAAGAATATAGTTTGTCGATCGATCGGTTGACTATGCACTTCCAATTAGCGTCAACTGGCGATGAAATTGAGAAACACACCACGATACGTAAAAATGACACTGATGACAGAAAAGTGTCGCCATAAAATTCTGAACATTATCGCATCAGCCCCAGCACCATTCTTCTAGACATCTTAATTTTTACCAAGTCATCGTTAATTTTATTGACGTGAATGTTTCTTTGAATTTTTGTTTCTCCGGGTGGTATGGGGACTCTGGAAGAGTAACTGGACATGAACTGCTGCGTCCAGTACTATGGTCGAGTGGAGGAATTGAGGAACTTTTCATCGACGAAGTTGAAAAAAGAACAGGAATATGGAATATGAAATCTTCAGATAATCCAATAAACGTAGGAACTGGAAAGAAATAGTTGAAGTTTCACATACTATGCGTCATTCTGTCACTAGAATTGGATGTACGTTAACTCGCGACTACCTCTTCGTTTGCGACGTTTCCATCGACGATATGCAAACCACAATGCAACCGTTGTGTCCGACTCCATGATCATTAATGGCGGGAAATTCAAGTCCGTCCAATCGTAAGAACGCGCGTAAAACGCAGTATCAATGTAAATTGAAGCGCGTGAGTGGACTAGCGCGTAAAACGCCTCATCTGGACGGGCCCTAAGCTCCCAAATTTTACGCGGGAAAGCGGCTGTTACATTTCTAAATCCATTACTGTGTTCTGTGGCCCAAAACGGCAAATATTCGGTGCGACGTAGTGCCGTAGTGCAGGTGACGGCAGTTGCGGTGCTTGTCCGTCGCCACCGCCCCTTTCGCGTTTTCGCCTGCAAACCGACGACGGGGTTGAGGGTGCAGTGCGGATCCAGCGACGCTGTTTCTTCGGGAGGCGGCCGGAGTATCGACCGACGGCGGCGGCGGCGGTCAGGACGGGAGAGGGACGGGGTCTAGGCCGAAGACCTGCTGCGGGTCGTGACCCCTCGTCGACGACCTGTACCGGGGCTGTCCCGCTGTACACTTTGTATGAACGGGGCGTTGATATAATCTAAGCCGCGGCATACGGGGAAGTGGAGTCGAAATGAAATGAGTTTTATTTACAACCATATATGTAATGCTGTCATTACTAACTTCATTGAAGGTTGGGAAGTGTCACATTACACACCTCTACTTCCCGCCCTCATTTCATCTATTCCAGACTTAATCTGTCATTTATTGACTTTATCTGACATTCATTTATATTGGTGACAATTATATACCCCGTAGTCGCGGTAACAATATATCTATTTGTTTATTCTGAGAAAACCGCGTTCTTGGTAATTTGTCGTTAAATGTAATATTTTAGATATGTTCAGAACGAAACAGAGATTTATTAATTTCAATCGAAATATGATGGTTTTAAATAAAATAGTATACAAACCACGGTAGGAAGTTTCATTCCTGTCTCGAGATCATAGCTAACCTCGACGCTTTGCGTCTCGGTTAACTAACTGATCTCACGACAGGAATGAATCACTTCCCACCTCGGTGTGTGATATACCAC
>JAVJAQ010004771.1:0-150919 GCA_032362365.1 Zygogramma bicolorata | reverse complement strand
TTATCGTATATAATACCAATCGCCAAACCAAATGAACAAGAATCACATTTCCACTCTTTCAGACCCACATCACTCAAATGTGCTCTGGGTGAATTTCTAGAGGAAATCCTAAGCCTCAGGATCCGATTCGTTTCTAGAAGTCGAAAGCTTTCTTATTCCAGAGCCGAGTGGTTTACGCTACCACCATACGACCTTGCATAATCTTGTCAACCTTGACACTTACATTTGCGAAACTTCCACAACAAAGCGTTAACAAGTTGACAAGAGTGATTGGGAAATGAAGGGACCTCCCTTGAGTTCTGTTCATGATTTTTGATGGACAGAACTTTCCAAGTTGGGGAGCCAATAGCGAGTTTTCGAAAGTGAAAACTGAACGGTATGGTACTCCCCAATTATCAATTATTCTGAGTGCTATGTAGTTGCCATGAAGGACGTAGCGCAATAGCGAAAAATATCAAACCCCCACTTAGATTTAGTAAATGTATATGCAGAATAACTATTCTTCTACATCATAAGCAATAAAAAACCTACACTATTCAATGCAACTACTCCAAATTGGAAAATTCATTCAAGAGCACGGCTTCCAACTTATCCAGCTCGACAAATGAGTGCATGATCTTCTAACAGAAGAACGAAACAGTTTCCAATCTGTTTCAACCAGTAATTTGTTGAGAAGCAAAAATTCTTGGGAATTGTGTTCGATAATACGATTCGATGGGATTCTCACATCCGGCACCTGAAAGTATCATGCCAGAACGGACTCAACCTAATGAGGTCTCCAAGCCAGTAGGCATTGAGGCGCCAATTGAACAGCACTTTTCAGGATATACAGAACCCTCTTCCGATCCAAAATGGACTACGGCTCAATCAATCACGAAACTGTCAGGAAATCTATTGATAATAGTCACACTATAGTCCAATAATAGTATAGGAGATAGCAAAGTTTTCGAGAAGGAATCTCCGGTCAGCTGATTTTTTTGTTATGTCGTCCTTCTTCCTCTTTCAGTTAGAGTCTGAGGTAGGTATCTAGCTGGCGGTTGAGGTTTTGTATTTCTTTTATTCTGATATCAAGTCATTTAAGGATCGGTGGTTCAGTGTAAGAAAACTCGCCTGCCACGACGCCGGCCTGGGTTCGACTCCCAATGCATCCATTTTCCTCGCATGAAATTAAATCTAACTCATTTTTTCCCTCAATTGATTCCTCCATAATTGAGGCCTGAACAAGTTCTCTTTGAGGAAGTGATTTTTGTCATTTTCTTCTTCAGAAATCTCTTCCTCAAACTCAATGCTCTCCATAAAAATAATCATGTCCCCAAACGAATATGCTCTGTCGTTGAAACATTCAGGATCTTAATCTGACTGAACCACCAATCCTCAAATAACTGCACAAAAAGGAGTATTGAAACGCGGTTAACCGAGAGCAAAAAAAGTTGTCGATATGGCCAAACACAAAAATCGGCGGTGGCCGAACACGCTCTGTTGAAAGGTCATGATATTGACCTCACCGGAAAGCAAGTGCTGGACACAACTATGAGCTATCACCACAGACGCAATAGGGAGGGCATATAAATTCACAAACATAAAAAAAACTTCAACCGTAAAGAGAAAGTCTCAACATCCACAGAACATGGATGCCAGTGTTGAATATAGACGGATCCTTCCAATGAGAGAAAAGACGGTTTTGGAAAATAATTCTAAGTCCGATAAATAATGACATCATCTGAACCACATAAATCAAAGACTCGCAGCAAAGGAGAATACTTTGACCATTGCCGCATCGCCTTTGAGGGGTGCGTATTCCTACGTCGAATTCTTCCTACGGCGAATTCTTCCTACGTCGAATTCTTCCTATGTTGAATTCTTCCTATGTCGAATTCTTCCTACGTCTAATTCTTCTATGGCGAATGTCATCCCCTCCACTGACGTCATCAAAACACGAACGTTTCCGATGCTGATCAATACACCCCATAGTGGAAAGTTCGTCGTAGGAAGAATTCGACATAGAAAGAATTCGCAGTAGGAAGAATTCGCCGTAGGAAGAATTCGCCGTAGGAAGAATTAGCCGTAGGAAGATTTCGCCGTAGGAAGAATTCGCCTTAGGAAGAATTCGCCGTAGGAAGAATTCGCCCTAGGAAGAATTCGCCGTAGGAAGAATTAGCCTTAGGAAGAATTCGCCGTAGGAAGAATTCGCCGTAGGAAGAATTCGCCCTAGGAAGAATTCGCCGTAGGAAGAATTAGCCTTAGGTGTAGGAAGAATTCGCCGTAGGAAGAATTAGCTTTAGGAAGAATCCGTGGTAGGAAGAATTCGCCGTAGGAAGAAATCGCCGTAGGAAGAATTCGCCGTAGGAAGAATTCGCCGTAGGAAGAATTCGCCGTAGGAAGATTTCGCCGTAGAGGAAGAATTCGCCGTAGGAAGAATTAGCCTTAGGTGTAGGAAGAATTCGCCGTAGGAAGAATTAGCTTCAGGAAGATTCCCGCGGTAGGAAGAATTCGCCGTAGGAAGAATTCGCCGTAGGAAGAATTCGACGTAGGAAGAATTCGACGTAGGAAAAATTCGCCGTAGTAACACTCCCCGCTCCTCAGAATTAGTTTACATCGCCGCCAAATTATCTCGTCAACGACTCCATAAATAAAGCGGGATGCACCGAGGGATTCCTCTTTCACATTCACGGTGGAATTCATTCATATTGATCGATATTATTAACAAAATAAAAATATGAAATTATAATACATGAAGTGATCAACATCGATAACATACATCAAGAAAAATTACTGCTTTTTTTATTCTTTTCTACAAACTCGATACACGTCTGATCATTGTTAACGGTTTCATCTCTGACTAGATAGATGGAAAATATGACGCTTCTGGATTTCACACAGCATTGAGGTGGTAAAAAAGAGTTGTAGACTTCAAGTCCGTAACACTTTTTGGGAAGACATATGATGCAGCATGAATCGTGTTCAAGACGTTACTGCTATATGAAACTATAAATTCCAGCACTATGCTTGTCACTTTTTAAAGGTTCAACGGACTGAATTTTCCAACAAACAATGGGGAGCTACGGACTAAAAATTTTCATATGGCTTTCTTCAAGACGTTAGATTCTGAAAAACATGATGTGATTGGAAGCCGATAATTTTTGTTTCAGATAAATTATAGCTCCTGGTACCGTTATTATCATAAAGGACTGGGTTTTTCTTAATGAGTTTTCCGGATCAATCATATTGAAGAAAGACGTACGAGTAAATTCGACAGTAACTTTTTTTTTCGCTGAGACAATCAGTTATAATAGTCTATTGTATCAGTGAAAACTGACGACATAGTGCTAGAAGTTATTGTTTCATATAGCAACATCGTCCTGAATATGTTTCATGATGGGTCATTTGACCCCCAAAAGGTGTTATTGGTAAGGATATCGAACGCAAATGTTTCGGACCCCTATTACCTTCCAAATTCAAATCCGAGGTCGAAAATAGCCCATTGTTATGAATATTACATTTTGTATTACATACTTTATCGGGTATTTCAACTTCAACTCTCACTATTATGTATTCCAATAATATAAGAAATATGAAGACGGTTGGGGCAAAGTTGCACATTTATGTGGCCAACAGAATGCCTTTCAGAAAGTTATATAATCTCGAGTATTAATGAATCAATCCCACTGTGAATGCGAAAAAGGAATTATTCGGTACAAATCGTTCTTCTGATGACGTCGTTGTCGAGATGTTCTGTCTGCGATGTGATATATTTCGAGGGAGAAGGGCGTGTATTTTCGCCGATTTTTTTTTACGTCAAATTCTTCCTACCTCGAATTCGGTGGCGAATTCTTCCTAGGGCGGATTCTTCTTACAGCGAATTCTTCCTACGGCGAATTATTCCTACGGCGAGTTCTTCCTACAGCGAATTCTTCCTACGGCGAATTCTCCCTACGGCGATTTCTTCCTACGGCGAATTATTCCTACGGCGAGTTCTTCCTACCGCGGATTCTTCCTAAAGCTAATTCTTCCTACAGCGAATTCTTCCTACACCTAAGGCTAATTCTTCCTACGGCGACTTCTTTCTACGGCGAATTCTTCCTACGGCGAATTCTTCCTACGACGAATTCTTCATACGGCGAATTCTGGCTACGTCGAATTCTTCCTACGGCGAACTTTCCACAATGGGGTGTATGGACCATCATCGGAAACGTTCGTGTTTCAATGACGTCAGTGCGGGACGTGTCACTACGTCGAATTCCCATTACGTCGAATTCCCACTATGTCGAATTCCCATTACGCCGAATTCCCACTACGTCGAAAAGCATCCCCACCACTTACGTCACCAAAACACGATCGTTATCGAAGCTGGATCCCATTCGACGTAATGGGAATTCGACGTAATGGGAATTCGGCGTAATGGGAATTCGGCGTAGTGCCACACCATGCACTTTCAATATCAACAGCACAGCGAAATTCATCCTTCTTTTAGGTTAGGTTAGTTAGGTTAAGTCAGATTGGGTTAACAGGAAATTGCAGAATATCCGGTAAATTTTCAACAGCACAGCGAAATTCATCCTTCTTTTAGGTTAGGTTAGTTAGGTTAAGTCAGATTGGGTTAACAGGAAATTGCAGAATATCCGGTAAATTTTGCGAGTGCGTATCACTACGTCGAATTCCCATTACGCCGAATTCCCATTACGTCGAATTCCCATTACGTCGAATGGGATCCAGCTTCGATAACGATCGTGTTTTGGTGACGTAAGTGGTGGGGATGCTTTTCGACGTAGTGGGAATTCGGCGTAATGGGAATTCGACGTCGTGGGAATTCGGCGTAATGGGAATTCGACGTAGTGATACGCACCCGCGTCAGTGGAGGGGATGACATTCGCCGTAGGAAGAATTCGACGTAGCAAGACGACCCGCCTTTGAGAATGTCTGCCGCAGATGCAGACGAAACGTCAGGACCAAAACCCTGCGGACCACGGCTTAGAAGCCCAGAAATTCCTATCAATTCATCAGTTGCCGGCCGCGAAAGTCTACAATCTTTGAAAACCTCATTTGAAAAATAATGTGTTCAATCTTCCGACGCTATATTGGCTTAGCATTTCAAAGCCTCCGACGTATTGCATCGAAAAATTTCCGTGAGGAAATATTCTTCCGCAACGCAGACTCTCCACATTCCAGTATTCAGTTAGCGTCGATTGTTTTATCCGTTTGAGTTCGCCTGAATCCCCCAATTGTTCGATGCGATGCATTGATGAAAGAATTGTGAAACAATGACTTTTGGCGAAATGCCCGCCATTAAAGTGCGCTGTCGACCGCGCGAGTTCAGTAATGAATAGAGAATGGTAGCTTGCGGCTATAATACCAGAAAATTTCATCCAAATGCTGGAATGGCCAGATATAATAAAAATACATCCGATGTGAGAGGACATCGAGTTACGGTAGGTTAATGTGGGTGTTGGGACACGCAGGGATAGAGGGCAACGAGCGGGCGGAGCAGTTAGCCAAGTAAAGAGCAAGGGAACTCTACTTAGGGAACGAACGCACACTCACATAACACATAGGACATAACAAGGAGACTGAACGAGTGGGCCGTTCATACATCAGGGAAAGAGTGTTGTGGGGCCCGAGAGGGCAGGTAGGGCACAATATAGTGAAGCTGAACCGGAAAAAATTCTGACTTTTGGTGGGTGTTCTAACCGGACACTGCGGCCCAGGAGACATCTGACACTCATCAGAGTTGAGGCAGATCCACTATGCGCAAAATGCAGAGAGGAAGAGGACTCCTTCTATATCCTTTGCGAGTATGGAATATATAACAAGCTCAGACAATACGTCTTCGGGCCGTCACTATAAAGGAAAGAGGATTCGCACCCCTCGCAATGAAAGGATATTTCAATCTTCATAAGAAGATGTCAAAACTTTGAGATTTGTCGTATGACTTTCAAGAATAGGAGCCAGGCGCGATCCATATCAACCGAACTGTTTGAGATGCAAACATCCGCAGACAGCACCATAAAAGTAGACTCCTACAACTTTCTTCTCCTGCTATTGCTCTCTTGCTATCATCTGAGGGTCATTCTATTGTACTGTATGATCTCCATCGGCAGTAAGGATGTGTTCTGATAATTGAGAAGCACCAATCTGTCTGTTTTGGATCCATATATTGTGTTCACTCTTTCGTACTTCTAGAGGTTTCACCGATAAATTTTTTGACCTCACAACAAGGGATTAGATTGATACATTTCTCTGTGTTTCCTGTTATGTGGGTTGGTTTAGTTCGGTTCAGTATTGAACGTATATTATTTGTTGTTTTGAATCTTGTTCGAACATTACACCTGTTGCCGATCCGTTTCAGCTTTTCAAATAGTCAGGGGTTATGAGGGATATGAAAATTGTCAAGCTGTGTGCACGTACCAATACACTTGGGAAAGAAGGACTTTGTATTTCGTGCAGAAAATTATTTATTAAATTCGTAGCAGAGTGCTTTCGACTGAAAAGTCATCATCACCTGAAAGCAAGTAAAGCTTGAAATTTGTGATATATAAATAGAAAATTGTTTATAATTAATTAGCAAAATGGTTGAAATGAAAATTTGAGGTTACTTACTCGTCAGGTGTACAAGAGCTGTAGTTATAAAAATAGAAATGTTTCCAAGAAACATAGATCTGTTCAGTACAACTCGGACGTATTGAAACATTAAAATATTTAATCCTGAACAGGATTGTTCTTGATGATAAAAATGGTATCAATGGACTCCATTGAAACATTGTGGCGTGAAATAATGTTTTTGACAATTATGCTCTATATCACTGTGCTCATTTGTCAATGTCAATCTGTCATAAACTTCAAATTGTCAAAAATTTTATTTCACGAAACAACGTTTTTATTCTCAAGAACAATCCTGTTCAGGGTTGAATATTTCAATGTTTCAATACGTCCAAGTTGTACTGAACAGATCTATGTTCCTTGGAAACATTTTTATTTTTATGGCTACAGCTCTTGTACACCTGACGAGTAAGTTACCTCAAAGTTTCATTCCAACCATTTTGCTAATTAATTATAAACAATTTTCCATTTATATATCACAAATTTCAAGCGTTACTTGCTTTCAGATAAGCACTGATGATGACTTTTTAGTGGAAAGCGCTCTGCTACGAATTTAATAAATAATTTTCTGGACGAAATACAAAGTCCTTCTTTTCCAAGTGTTATGAGGTATGTATGTTTGTTAGAGAATTTATAGTTTGCGCACATTGTATGTCTTCACTGTGGGGTGTGTAACAATTTTCAATTTCAGTGGAAGTATTCACAATGAAATTTTTTGGATATCCAGAGAATTCTATAAAAAATAGTTCGACTATATAACAGTGGAACGTCCAGACCTCTAGAAGTACGAAAAAGTTAGCACATGATGTACTTCAATAACAGACAGGTTGGTGGTTCTAAATCATCATAACACATTATCACGGTCGATGGAGACTTGAAGAATTGAATAACACCCAAACGATAGCAAGAGAGAGCAGAAGCAGGACACGAAAGTTGAAGGAATCTGCTTTCATCATGCTGTCTGCATCTCAAACAGTTCGAATACATGATTTGCGCCTGGCTGCCACTCTTAAAAGGCATATGGCAAATCTCAAATTTCCGAAATTCAACTAGAAAACGAATCTAATAGACAATTCTTCAATGGTGGTATTGGTGGGATTGGAATCAATTTGATTGGAGAAAAATTATTGTTTCTTTGCCAACCCATCATTCTTGATCAGAAATCTTCTCTGTCAAATAGGCTATTTAGTGAAATGATACGAATTCTTCACCAAGACAGCGTTAATACAAGAAGAGATATAGAAGGATTGAATACGGCTTATTACAATCTGATAAGACAGCTACCGAAATGATTCTTTATCATTATACGGTGTTTTCAACAATCACGTTGTTTTTTTTTTCCTTATCAGCATTCATAAGAACTACAGCCATTCTATGAATTTCATTTCAGTATTCGTTTGTCTCGTGCTCAATGTGGAATTGTTTGTACCTAGAGTGTGTATCTAAAATGACTGATTTTTACATAATTTCAATATTTTTACTCGGAAAAACTGATTTTTGGTAGGTATTTTTCAAAAAATTTTTTTCCAATAATCAACATCTTGAACCCCTGAAAATGTTCCAATAGTTCGTTGGCATTCTCTTATTTTATTTATATCCTACCATCTTAACACGAAACTCATTGTTATACATCCCTGATGATGAATTTATTAAAATTCGAAACGTTGGCAAAGAAACAATAGTTTTTCTCTGATCAAATTGATCCCAATCCCACCAATACCACCATTGAAGAATTCAATTCTGGATCACCAAACCTACCAAAACTAATAGACAATATTTGTGAAAGATGTTCGAGAACTGAAGCGGATTTTGTTTCCGAAACGTCAAAGATAAGTATTTTGATGAATTATTTTCTGGCTTCTTTCTTTTCCGAATCGAAAAATAGAAATAACAACTTCTATGAAAGGAGTGAAATGAAAAAAAAAACTCTCGTGTATATCATTCAAAAACGTTTCATTGATTCACAAAACGGAAGAAAAAGTCCATCTGAAGCAGCTACTCTCCGCCTATATGGCGACGACGGGCAATGTGTTGCATAGGAATCACTTTTTCTTGCTCTATTTGTATACCAAATTGAATTAAATAGATAGCAAACATATTGTGTGCTATAGTGCATAACGTCCCTCATAGGGGACTCTCACACTATGTCATCCAATCTAGTGATTTCACTTTCGCCTCAGTTTTTCGAATGTGTTTGTTGTACCTGGCCCATCGACCAACCTTTCACTTTCAATTTCTCTTTCATTTGCGCCTTAAGAAAGTTGTCACAATGCTATTCAATGAAAGCATACATAAACGACTGACACTTCCACTTAAATATCTTTTTGCGAGTGCCTCCGTTGATTAGCACTGTGTAAAATTTCTTGAATTAAAGATGAAGTGAAAGCATAAGTGTGGTCTAGGGACTAGGCATGAGAAGTGTCCACTAGTAAACAATTTTGAAGTGTGATAAAAGCTCTCGTGAGTTAGAAATTTTCCGATTGCGAATGGATTCAAAGCTGTACAAAAAACAGCAAGGGTAATTTGATGACATAATCGTTCCCATTCAGTGACTTATTCACATTAATATCTTTTCGATCTCAAAACTTCATTGAAAAGTATTCCAAATACTATCACAAGTTGATTCATCCAGATTTCTCAAAACATGAAAATATTATGATTGTCCCTTTTAAAGGACATCATGCTTATAGTACTGATTGGCTTTCATGAGACAAATATAAAATGACAATTGATATATCAGACTGCCGCTTCATGAGGTTCTGCAACTTTCAGAGGACTGTGACGTGAATTCCGCAAATATTTATATAACTCCACCTCAAGACGGTCAAGAAATATCGAAATAGTGATATATCAGAGGATGAGTATAATGGCAACATCAATCATTCAGCACCTTCACTACTGAAAGATGATTTTGGAGTTGTTTTGAATCGTCAACAGTCTTCGAGTAAAAACGAATGTAAGGGGGAACGTATTCATTATCTCGAGTGTTCCTGTGAAGATTATTTACCACTCTCATTGTTTGGAATCCAAACCCTGCTTCTGCAGCAAGTGTGTGTCACGTTATTCTCGTGACTCGAATATGCAAATGAATGTTTCACAGTTGCAAATAATAGACAGCTATGATAAGGGCAGAGAAGGCCTTGACGAAATGTACGAACAACAGAACCCGAAAGAGAAATGCAATTCGATGTTTCTGTAGTCAATGCGTCGATATTGTCGAAAAAATCCCATTGTTCAAAAACCGTCTGCAAAAATGTACTGAGTCTCAGAATGATTCTGGTACTTCAGTCCAAACAAAGTTTTGAGTGAAATCAACCCAAAAGAAATTCTGGTATAAAATGAGATTCAATACAGAAGATCATTTAGTGAAACGATATTGAATATCATGTGTTTTATGGTTTTGTTTACCTGGTGTCCCTTGAAAAGACAGATGTACACAACTACTGTTTATTAGATGTGCATTTTTTTTTCAATTGCAGGACTTTTTCCTTTATTCCTTTTTTTGCCAAGTGTCGAAATAAATTCATAATAATAGGTAAACAATAGAACTTCATGCACCAACATAGATGAAGAGAAATATATGGGTATTCATGGAAGACACTTTCCAATAATGAAACATAACAAGTCATCATTTTTATATTTCAAGATCAATGGTTTCACAGGGCACTTTCTCCCAAGGCAGAAACATCGGAACTCTTACAATTCTATGGGTGTCGATCAAGTCCTAGGGCATTTAAGAACTTGAATAATAAAATGAAGGTGTCCGTTTGTGTTTTCGTTACCAATGACATGGGAAATCAACATTATAAAATCGAAGGAGAAATTTGAAATAGTATATCATTTTGAACTACTTAAAGACAATCCTGTATCGATGTTACCAGGTCTTCCATTTCAAATATAGCACATTATTTCTGCATCGAACCTACAATCTTAAAACGACCAACAGATATCAGATCCTGCATTAACAAAAATGAATTATGCAAGATATCGGTCCTCAATTCTGTTCATGAATTATGGTATATTATGCAGTAACTGGAGTAACTTGAAAATGAATTGAGTCGAAGGAAGGAATAATTAATTTTGGAAGAGATTCCCAGTGGTACATACAGCAGGAATCTCACCAAATCCATAACTCTGGATACAATAAACTGCGAACAAATTCCTTTAGATTCAAATCATTACAACATATTTCCCCAGAAATCACAAATTCACTGTGCTCAATCGATTCCAAATTTGAAACTATATCCTAATGTTTTCTACAACATTTGGTAGGAGAAATGAAAAATAACAATGCAACTGACCTCCACGTCAACCTTAGCGTGTACCCGTAGAATAGGAAAAGGGTTTAGTTTATCTGAGATTTCACCAGTTCAACCTCATTTATATTCGATTGATTGCGTTTCATTATAACACACAAAAGCGCGTTGGCATTCCGTCCTCCTCACCTGTAGTATATAACAAAAATCACTAGTGCCTTTTGCGGAAGACCATGAAATTGATCTAGAAACGCTATTTCGAACTATTTGAGGAATTTTCTCCTCTGTGAGCAGGATTCGCGATTCATGCATTTGATGCGTTATCTCCACCCTCGATTCCAGTTCTGTGACTGATTTCAGAATCGGAACACTTGATTGATTCTGTCGGCTGTTGGGAATTGTTACGGTTATGATTTTACAATCATTCGTAACAATCTGTATATAGATAAAGGGAGAAAAACTTCGAAAAATATCTTCTCAATTGGCTTTGTTTTATATAACCCTATCTTATGAAAAATTATTTTATTACCTTTGAGAATTCTATCAGGTAGCAAGGGACTGTTTACTCAAGTCAGGTCAAACACTAAGATGTCATAATTCACTTTCTAGGAATAGTAATCACATCGTCAAACTAACCACACAAGAATTATTTTGTGATTTTAGTTGTCAAAACAATGCAACAGGTTAGAATTTCAAATTGAAGGTTATTTTGAAATGTCATATCTGCAACTTGTCGGACAAGGTCGTGTTCATGTGTCTCAAACGACAAATCTCACTTGCATAGCCGTAGGTGAAGTTTTCGATGGGATATAAAATAAATAGTTGGTTATCTCAGATTAGGCAGCAATATGATTGTTCCAGCTTGACAAATATTGGTCGGAGAATATTTGCATGCAGGTTGGAAACGATTGTTTGTGCTTTTCTAGTTTATTTAGGCCATTAGTATATTTGTGAATTTCCTTCCGAAAGTGTACCACACTGGCAATTTGGTTACTTTTGAAATGCTTGATTGGCAGCAGTGCGTACTTCCGCATTCTTCGTGATTTTTCGCATATTGGCGATTTCTAATTGGTGTAAGGTGATATATGACACCTGAGGAAGTGTTTTTTCGATTTCTTCCCTTTTTGGCCAAGACCACCCACTCGTGATAATGTCGGTTTGAGTGCTCAGTATTCCGTAAAGGAACAGTGGTTTCATCTCATCGTTTCTATAAATGAAATAGTTTCCGAAGTACTGTGAAACTACCCGATGTATGGGGGATTTGATTTAGAAAGATGGATTTGTAAGAAATTATGAATTTCTTTTCGGCGTTGCCCGGCTCTTTGAAAACACATGTTCTGAAACCTTCGTGGACTCGAAGGTAAAGTATTTTCTGAAAATATTCTTATTAGGTAGTAAACAAACGTTATTCTTGACTTCAGGTTTCTTTTCTACGGATGAATTTTGTATGATGTACTCGATGATCTAGGAATTTCAATTGGCATGACTCCATGAATTTCACTACCCAATATACCTATCTTCCATTTGCACATTGAAGTTGGATTTGGCGATATTCCTCCATTATTCGCATTCCATTGCTAGAATAGGATTGCTGTACCTCTACATCAGAGACTTCCTGTTTAATTTGGTATTCCAGTGAAGTATTTTTCGAATCATTAGTACAGTCGAGATTGGCCTATCCCAAAAGGAGGTAGGACTCGGATCCATTCTTTGCCTGGAAAGTGTGGCGTATGAAGAACCACAGGATTATCCTCTTCGAGTAGGTTGGCTCGGTTTCTGAGGTTGGTGACACCGGAAGAATATCAGAAATTCTCCACTGGATTTGGTATCCTAGACAGTATTCGTCAAACTGCTAGTACAGTCGAGATTGGCCTATCCCAAAAGGAGGTTAGGACTCGGATCCATTCTTAGTCTGGAAAGTAGTGAGTGAAGAACCCCTGGTTGAAACCTTACTTGGTGGTGAATGAGTGAATGAGAGAACAACCCATCTTCCACGTATTGGGACACTTCCTATCAACCTGTACTATCACCCCTGCAGTTGCCAGTCAGTTCCGGAGGAGGAATCTACTACAACCTTAAGATGAGTATTTCTTTAGTGAAATTCATGTAAAATAACCAGTCGTTTGTTTATTTGGAATTGTTAACATTTCTATGTATTTTATTGATATTAGGTCACTTATAACGAGTGAAATTTTGGTATATATATTTGAAAGGAAATTTTGGGTAACGTCATACTTGATTGATACAATTGTGTATATTGTTTTTTTTTGAAATTAATGTAACCTGATTCTCTAGAGTTAATGGCCACTGGAGTGAACCAAGTCTCACTCGATTAGTCCTGTACACCATCTGCAATTGCACTACGGTAATACCACCATATGTGTTTTATGTTTTATGAAATTTTGGTTTAATCTGATTGGAAGGACTGAATTGTACTCAGCCTCAATGCATTAAATAGACATAGTTTGGATTTTTATGTGAATCCTATATCACCTTGCTGAACAACAGTATATTTTTCCAAGTAGTTGAGAACATCATTCCGCTGTAACTCAGATTCAAAGAAAAGGGCTAATAAATACGACATTATTGAGGAGATAATAACTGGTTTTCTTTCTTTAGGTAATTCAGATTCAGACCCTGAGAGACTGACTAGCTGAGGTATGCGGCAGATCTGACTCTGGACCCTGGCTGAAAATTGTAGGGGAAAACCGTATTCTGTAGAAAAGGTGGTAAGCCCTTCCCTATAATCTCAAACAGAGTCAGAGCTGTAGCAGAATTGGCGAGCCAACAACAGAAATAACGAATTTCCATCACCATAATATGTAGGTATGATATCTGGAGGAATAAAAGAAAAAGATTCTGTTCAATGTTTTTGAAATTGATAAGAAATTCGCTGATTTCGTTCAGAAAAGAAATGCTACAGAGAAAAACAAATCATTTTGTTCCGGACTCAGTTCATGTGTGGTTGTCAGAACATTCTTTAAATGTTCAACAAGGAACAATAAAAAAAAAAATTATAATATTTGGAAAAATTCATATCATTTGTGGTTCCTGCAAATTACTTCTGGTAGAGGTGGTATAGAAGTTTGGTGATGTATTCTACGCCAATTTATGATGCTATTGGTCGCATAGTAACGGATACTAGTAAACCCTGACTCATTATTTTTATTGAAGCAAGGAAGAAACCGTTCCATATGCGGCTAGTATAGGCATCGAATGTTGTTAGAATTTCGTACACATTGATCCTAAAAATAGGTTCGCTGTTGATACAAGTTGCGTTCCATTTGTATCTCAACAACATAAAATACATTATAGCTTCCTGCTTGAGAAAGCTATTGTATAGCGAAAGAGGTGTCGCGGTTCAGTACACACTCATGACTGGAAATCCTACAGGCAACTGTATATTATTTTTCCGAAATGGTTTATTGAAATATTGAATTTTATAGAAGACTTGAGGAAACGTATCTTATATCTTAAGCATAATACCCATCACTGCAGTTATCCCCGTTTTTTATCGAGGTGTACATCTGATACCTATTGATCCTTCTATTCAAAATATCAAAACACCGGGTTCAGTTATTTATACAGTCTTACTGCAGTACACAATCTCGCTCCAGCAATGGTTTAAAAATGCACGAAGACTTGATGACACTCGCTGAATTGTAAAAGGCTCGAATGTTCCTACTGTGGCGATATTTTCAAATCAAGCTTCATGACATTTTGTTGGTAGCAGACTCTGCTATAGGAATCTTGTGAGAAATGAGTGGAGTCATGAATGAAATATTTCACTCTAGCCTATCCACGATAAAAAGCTTAATATAATTCTCCTGGGGTAGTGGAAAATTGTAATTGCTGTAAAAATGTAAGATGACTAGAATAGTAGTTATATGATAGATATACGTATACGTCCATATGGGATGAAGTGTATGATTGAAAATTAATGGATTTATCGACTTACCTGTCAGGATAATCAATCCAAATTATGATTGCTGTTGCCCGCAATGATTATTTGCAAAAATCGCAAAAAAAACGAGAACAGCTGTCACCACATACAACACCCGCATTACTTATTGCTGTAATTTGTTAATTAGATCGCTGGGTTGATAGAGATTGAAAATCATAATCATTAAGGGCAAGAGCTAGAATAATTTGGATCAATCATCCTTACATGTAAGTCGATCAATCCATTAATTAATCTTCGCCGTTGCCCTCCACGATTATTTGTAACACTCAGTAGGATTCACAAAGATGAAGGTAGCGATTTGATCAAATGGTTCTGCAAAATGATTATCATTTTAGGCTGTATTTTTGTGAATCACACATCACCTGCAAAATATTCTCATATGAATTAATTGAAGGAAGAAACCCTGTAATATCGGTACATGTTGATAAAATATGTTGAAAATTGTTCAATACAGGTCGAGAATATTGCTTTCCTAACAATCATATCTTCAACTCCTGATCAAACCATGCATGTAGTATCAGTATATTAAGTATTATCCGATGAAAACACTGATATATCGAAAGTATATATTGCCAAATTATTATTATTGTAATTATTCTTTCTTTTGTATTTTCAAAGTGATCGCACACTTTGTATTTCAGGTGAATTCAATGAGATCAGTGTATACCGGACTCATAAAACTTGCACTTTGTTGGTTATTTGTATGGTCTCTCGAGTAATCGTTGAAAATGTTTTCTTGTCAATAATTATTATTACGATGATTAATTATAAAAAGGAGATGCGATCGTATCAGTATGCAATGACGAGAAAGGATATGTTCGAGTGTTGTACCATGAAGCAATATTACAGAGAAAACTTTATATAGTGATTTCCATGGAAATGAGGCTCCACACAAAATGATCTACCACCTTTGCAAACTGACCATAATGCATGTATTCCTCCTGCTGAAAATAACTGTAAATGAAAACAGCAACACGTTGTCAAATCACTAACTTGAAAATAGTCCTTGGATTGTATCTTGTACAATTCTATTGAAATTCAGCAAACCACAAGTCCCTATTGTGTCGACGGTTTCTTGATTAGATTTCAGATGCAGAGATGAAGAGAGTACCTTTCAACCGTCCTGGTGCTACCAGGGCATCAGTTGGTTATATAAACTCCAGATTGATCGATGGCAGTTTACAGTAGTAGTTTATACCTGTGTATTTTGTGCCATGTGCTTCTGGATGGAGTAGATAGTATTAGGCACAGCACAAAATATTAACCGGTGTGAACTTGGCAGCCAATTTTCAGCAGCCATTTTACGACCAGCAGCCAAACGATCAGTGGCGTCGGTAGATTTGAGAATTGATCTAAATATTTCCGAATGTGTCCAGTTAACACGAATTGATTAAACATTGTCTTGGGACGTATTTTCGATCTGAGGATGACCGAATGTAATGTCGAATATGATGCTATTTCAACTTTCTGAAACATAAAAACTTACTAAAATCAACGAGTAGCGATCAGAATATTTGGCTGTGATGGAATTTGGCAAGAAAACTCCTGGTGTGTTGAAAATTTATATATTCTGGGATGAACCACTCGTCAAAGGGGTAGTTTCAACCCTCTGAAATTTGAAAATATTCATTAAGTACCCACCGAAATGTTTAGCAAACTTGAAATTCAGCAAGAACACTTCTAGTAAGAAGAATAATTATATACTCTGAGATGAATCACTCGCAGGCCGTCAAAGGGGTAGTTTCAACCCTCCGAACTTTGAAAATATTAATTAAGTACCCACCGAAATGTTTAGCCAACTTGAAATTCAGCAAGAACATCTCTAGTAAGAACAATAATTATATACTCTGAGATGAATCACTCGCAGGCCGTCAAAGGGGTAGTTTCAACCCTCTGAAATTTGAAAATATTCATTAAGTACCCACCGAAATGTTTAGCCAACTTGAAATTCAGCAGGAACACTTCTAGTAAGAAGAATAATTATATACTCTGAGATGAATCACTCGCAGGCCGTTTCAATTTCTTAAGGTGTATTTATATTGATGCAGGTAGTCTGGAGTGTTAATTACTTCTGTCGGGTTCGGGTAATAATTATCAGTAGGTATTAGTTGCCGCACTACCTGCCGTGATTTCATTCGTGATTCTTGATTTCCTCAGAATGGGATTCCAAATTCTGTTTAGACTCAACGCTTTCTCTTTTCTGTTGAAATTGTCCGGATGTTTTTGGATCTCTATTGCCTCCCGTACCAGTCGCCTATGGTAACCCTGGTTGGGGGCAATCACTCAGTGCGTGTTCCGCCACCGCCGATTTGTCGGTTCGCCCCAAGCCTGCAGTTCCTTTCATGCTCTTTGAGCCTTGTTCATACAAGGAGCCAGCTAGCAGAAACGGACAAAGCCTTGCTAAAGCTACACCTAGAGCTTAGTAACCGAATGAAACCTGAAGATTGGAACAAATTGGATGGCATATCTTACTCGAAAGTAAAAAATGAACGGGACAGAGTGAGTGAAAACAACAAAGTGAAGTTGGAAAAACTGAACAAGACTAGAATTTCAGCCGTCCCACGCTTAGACGTGTCCAGGGTGGTGATAAACCGAACAGACCGGGTTCTCAAAATGCAATATCACAAAAAGAGAGATCGCAGCCTTGAGAAGCTTGAACTCTGATGAGGGTATCACGATCCTTCCAGCGGACAAAGGAAACGCCACGGTCCTTCTAAAAACAGAGGAATATTATGGCAAGATTGAAGAACTTCTAGAACCCACGAACTTCCGCAAACTTAGAAGGGATCCAACACAATCAAGGTTGATGAATGTAAACAAACTCATCATGTCGTCCTCACTGTCGGAAACCATACAGAATACCGTTCTCAGAACTGAAGCCGTTCCACCCAGGCTCTACGGTCTTCCGGAGGTGCATAAACTCAAAATGCCACTGAGACCTATAGTCAGTGCCCCAGGCTCACCTACCTATCACTTGGCAAAACATCTGGCCTCACTCCTCCAGCCTCATGTCGGAAGAACAAACTGCTGCGTCAAGGATTCAACAGACTTCGTTGGTAAAATTAGAGGCTTGACATTGGAACCGACAGATATCATGGTCAGCTTCGATGTTGTGTCCTTGTTTACCAACGTCCCACTGGAAGACTCTCCGAGGGAGATAGCCTGCCTGTTCCCAAATGATATCGTCGGACTTTTTAGAGCATGTCTTACGGAGAGTTACTTCCAACGGAGGCGATGGGAAGTCCACTGAGCCCAGTGATAGCTAACTTCTTCATGGAATGTTTTGAAGAGAAGGCAGTCGACGCCTTCGATTTGAAGCCGAGCTTGTGGCTACGTTACGTGGATGACACCTTCGTCGTCTGGAAACATGGAAGGGACGCTCTGGCTCTGAATCTTTTTCTGGACCACCTGAACGCTCAACACCCCAGCATCAAATTCTCCATGGAAACCGAACAGAACCAGCAGATAGCATTCTTAGATGTTCTGATTGAACGATGTGGTGCTAGACTAACCCACAAAGTATACCGAACACCCACGCACACGAATAGGTACCTGCACGCACTATCGAACCACCATCCCAGTCAAAAGAGAGGAGTCATATCTACCCTAACTGATCGTGCTCGAAGAATATGTGAACCAGAGCATCTAGAACAGGAACTGGAACATCTTCAAGTAACCTTGAGGTCAAATGGATACAGTGTATCTGAGATCAACAGGGCCATGAAACTGAAGAGTTCCACGGTTCCTAACAGGGAGGACTCTCAGGTGGTTGCAAATGCATATCTGCCATATATCCCGAGGGTCACTGACAGAATTGGGAAACTCTTGGGGAAATATAACATAAAAACGGTTCTCAAGCCGACCAAGAAGATCCAAGAAAGCCTCAGGTCGGCTATAGACAAAAAAGACCCACTGTCAGCATCAGGGGTTTATCACATACCGTGCACTCGTGGGAAGGTTTACATCGGTACCACGAAAAGATCCATGGAAACAAGGCTCAAAGAGCATGAAAGGAACTGCAGGCTGGGGCAAACCGACAAATCGGCAGTGGCGGAACACGCACTGAGTGAGGGTGACCACAGGATTCTGTTAGAAAATGCTAAATTGATTGCCCCCAACCAGGGTTACTATAGCCGACTGGTACGGGAGGCAATAGAGATCCAAAAACATCCGGACAATTTCAACAGAAAAGAGGAAGCGTTGAGTCTGAACAGAATTTGGAATCCCATTCTGAGGAAATCAAGAATTACGAATGAAATCACGGCAGGTAGTGCGGCAACTAATAATGATGATTATTCCCCGAACCCGACAGAAGTAATTAACATTCCAGACTACCGCATCAATATAAACCCAATGAACACAGATATGTGTCAGTCTTGTATCTATTATATAACACCGGTAACATAGGATGTGTCAGACATGTCATTTGTATAGTTCAGGTACTCCCCATTTACCACACGATGTCCGCCTCAACTGATGTAACATACACGTATCTGAATAAAAAATGAAACATGATTTCAGCATTCAGTGTTATGTGTCAGACATGTCTCTTGGAAATGTTCATGGCATATTTCTTGAAAGGAACAAATTATTTGCACGAAAAGAACAATTTCATTAATTGTTCATGTTTCAGACATGAAACATGTAACATATTTTTTCATTCCACTGTTATCTGTTTGATTCGTTTCACTGAATCTTAGCGAGAATGATTCCTGAAATGAACAAATGAATGGCATGTACGCTAACATTTTCATTCATTTAATTCATGAGGTATGATACTTTATTAAATGAAATATGTTGTAAGTATCAAATCTCATATATTAAAAGAATAAAAATGTTAGCGTACGTGCCATTCATTTGTATTCATTTTTGTCACCTAGGTTTTGTTTCATGAATCAACTCTATTGGTTTTTCAATACCCAGGTAAAATGAAATGAATTGCAATAAATCATTTATTTTCTGTCAATAACAAACATATTTAAAAACCAAAACACATTCCATTCATCATTAATTGCCTTTCATGGTTCTCCGTTGCAAACCTCGGCTTTGACTGCCGCAACCATTCACTCACTATATTCTCGAACTCTTCCAGCGAATGAGGGCAGTTGTCTTCTACAGCAGCTGAAATTATTAATTCAATGTTACACCACCAGTTGAATTGACAGGGCGATACTAAAAATCCATGTCAACCAAAAATACCAGTTTTCTATACAATTGGTTTACAGAATGGCAAAATGTGTTTCGCTTTATGAAATCTTCCTCGAGCAGGATAAATTCATTTTGCACGTGTTTTGTTATACCATAGTCAAAATATCTGACTTTCTGTAAAAAAATATAACTAGGTGCCGTAGGTTGAACGGACTCTCTGAAATTATATTTCATTGTGTTAATATTCATCATTGCAGATAGTAGGCCTATTTGATGTTTAATGTGTCGAGATTCAGTTACAGATTGAATAGGTCAGGATATAGGTAAACATTGTTTTCAATAGGTGAGCAAACTATATTGGTTTAATTTTTTGACTAATAATTCATAGATCTACTTGCATTTTTTGACTAATAATTCATGGATCTACTTGAGGCTGCTTGTTGGACTGCTCCCTTTCAGAAATTCAATTGGTGGAAAAGGAGGTGTGTATGTGTGTGTCAGAAATGACTGAACAGTATTTTCCGAAAGGAAGGGGGCACAGAGCAAAAAAACAGACATTCAAGAATAAATGCAAATGATTCAGACGATTTAGAAGGGGAAATTATGGTTAATCAGTTGTAATATTTTGAAACTCAATTGATGTATCTTGATAATTTTTGATGATTTCAGATATAATAAAAATGACAACATTTCCTGAAAATATAAGAAGAATGGAATTGAATGAATCTGGTATATTTTCATTGCCCATATATTCTCTTTGGGGAGGCCAATATATTGTTGTATCCATAAATATGTTGTATCTCCACTTAAAATAAAAAGTAAAACAGATTTAATTCAAATTATATGTTCTTAGGGCAAAATGGTATATTTGCTATTCACTGTAAAGAGATTGGATAGCAAAAATCAACTGAATCACTGTTGTACTGTTTTATACATTCATTTTATAGCATTTCAATATATTACCGCCCCCCCCCCCCCAAAAGAAAATATGGACAATGAAAACATAACAGTTTCATTCAACTACATTCTTCTTATATTTTCAGGAAATGTTTTGATAAATACAAATAATTACCAATAATTTCTTCTTCTGAATCGTCAGAATCATTTTCATCTTTGTGCTTGAATGTATGTTTTTTAGCTGTGCCCCCTTTCTCTTCGAAAAGACTGTTCATCTTATTCTGACATACACACTGCCTTTTTCCTAGCAGTTCTCCTCGCAGTGCTCCAAGATTCTGAAATAAAGATCTGTTTTAGATTTATTAAGAATTAATGGCAATATTCCAAAAAAGAATCTGAAAGGGAACAGTACTGACACATTTGAAAACTAGGAATATTTTCTACAGTCCAATAACAAGCAACATCAATTAGATCTAGGAATTATTTGTCAAAAAATCAAACTAATATAGTTGGCTCAAATATTTTAACAAGCTGAACTTGAATCTAAAGACAAAATGATGCACTCTCTATTTGTTCGAAAGTTCTGACCCAGTGAATTCATAAAAGAGACTCGAAAATAGATATATTATCTTTCATTTTGTACCAAAAACTATTAAGATACACAAAATCCTGTTCACCACAGCACCTTTCGACTTTTTTTCTGCATTTTGAACAGGTTGTTCAATTCTCTTCAGCCAATGTTTATTCTTTCAGAAAATAGGTCAAATTTATAAAGGTTATTCTGGAAATCGAGAGAAAGACATCCTGTGCATTCAAAAACATATTAGTGGCCCCTTAAATTGTTTTGCTATCCCTGAGATGTCTTTTATCAATGAAATGCACCTTTGTTTCTCAAATACAGATGTGTCCAACGTTAATGGTAGTATGTATGATAAATTAAATGAGGTTTAACAGTGACATAGTGAATATTATCATGTATCTCAATTATTTTATTCGAAACAGGAGGCAGAACATTACCCTCAATTGATATTAAAAAGGTCATAGCTGCTTCCAATCGAAAAGACAGCAGTGCGTTTGACTATAGATAAGTGTTCACCAGGTGCAAATAAAAAGTTGCTTTGAAAATGTTTGATAACTGATTTTCAAATAATTCAGCATTTCAAACACTTCATAAAGCTACTTAATGGTTTGAAATGCATGCCCTCTTGGAACAATAATTTCTAGAGAGCCTAGCAGATGAAAAAAACTGTACAGATAACGTTACCCATAATCAATCATGATTTAGTGTAGATGTAATGAAAGAAACAAAACACCCAAGACACTTACCACGAAAACACTCTAACTTGAGACGTATTCTGAGAAAGCTCTCTATTCGCTGATGATGAAGACTATGGTTTATCACTTGAGGCTTGAGGGATCCAGAGCACAGACCATATCACTTTGCGCAAGTTTACGACGTTTTTGCACTTCTGCAGTCTGCTTACTTCTTGAAGTAGGTATTTTTTCCAGACATTTTTCGCACTAAATAAAACCAACTCATATGCAGAACACACATCTCACAATTCAGCACAAACATTGATATCAAGATGATACAGTTTCAAAATGTGCTCGAATTCTGGTGGTACATGAACTTCTATCAAAGTTTCCCAAACATAATACCATCATAACCTCAAATATAAAAATCTTGGCCTGAGCGCTTGAGTCAGTCTGACAGATCACAGTCTTCTTTTACCTGTCGTTAACTGGAAAAGAATGTTTCGTGACATGAAAAAAGTTGTTTCCCGAAAATTTTCGAGTACCTTTCATTATTTGGGTAACTTATATATCCGGTACATATCTGGTTCATATCGTGATCAATGGCGTGCAATGTTCATCTATATGTACAAATTTTGAACCCATACATATGTCATAAAACGAACAAAGTTGTTGCAATGAAACCATCTAGCACAGTAACAAATTCAGCTCTCTTATATGTCCGATATGTATATAGTGATATGCCATTTGAAAGGTACAGGTATGTTTTGAATTATATGTCAGAAATATACCAAACGGAGATCATTGAAATGTCTCAAATTTGTTTCGGTGAACTCCAAATGGTATATGGCAGACATATGTGTGTTCATTGGGAATACACCTTAAGAAATCGAAACGTTTAGTCATCAGAAATGAGCAAGCCTCTGAAGAAGCTGGCCACTCGCGCTAGCGAAACGTCAGGAAGAAATCCCAAAGAACGACGGCCTTCAAGCCCGAAGAAAAGTAGTTATACCAGTCTATCTACACTCTCAGAAGATGATCAAGATCAACGTCCGAAGAAGTTCGGGAGTTGCAATAAAAAAACACAGTGATTTTGAAGCAGATTCAGCAAATCCCTATCGATTAAATCGACAAGAATTAAATGACATTATTAGAGACCTGAACCTCTCCAACGAATGCTGAATTACTGGTAAGTCGCATGAATAAAAATTCTTAAGTGATAAATAGTGAAGGTTATTTATGTATATCCCTGATTTTTCATGTCTATATGTAATAATGATAGTACCTTACCCATTTTTTATTATTTTAATTTTAGTATACCGTATTAGGAGTAGGGTCGGCACGCCAGTTATGGCCACTTTTAGGAAAAAATCACAACTTTAGCTCTTTTTCATTGAATAATTTTGTGTGTAAAAAATCTGGAAGAATTTCATGTTATCCTATGAAGTATTCTCAAAATATTCCCTATAAAAGAAAGGAGTTTTTATCAAAGGGGACTATTAATTTAAATTTATTTAAATAAAGTGTGAGTTTTTGCCATTCATGGCCACTTTTTGCAATGATGTGGTCACCTCTTTTTGCCATTTATGACCACTCCTAATATTTCTCTGTGATTTATCTCTCTTCACGCCTAATTTTGTATATAGCTAACAACATTGCAGTGGAGGGTCAAAAATGAAATAATACTGCAATAATAGTTCAATTTCATTTATTCCTTTTCAAAGACTTCCACTGAAGAAGGAAAAACTGTTTTTAGAGATCGGCCATCGTGAACTACTTAATGTTGGCTCAGGGAGCTCGCCTAAAATATCCTAGGTGTCAACTGGCCATATATCATTTTCAATGTAAGCAAATGATCGTTTTTCGCTATCTATACTTTTCAGGCAATGTACTTCAACCTCATTTTCGTTATTTATTTTTGTTATCGAAGCTACATATTTATAGGTCGCTGATGATCTTTTGCCAAGATTTTCGAAAGCCAGCAAAATGAAATTTCCTGATCTCAAGTCATCTTTTGACAAGAGATCAACTGGATCCATAGCCATTTCTGAGTCAATGTCATCTAAACTACTGCCACTTTCTTCCCATTCCTCTTCATTGTCCTCAGAACTGGAATCCTTGCATATCTTCAATTTTTTTGTTTTTTTTCTTGTTTGCTCTCGCTCCTTTTCTCTTTTTTTTTCGATCCCTTTCCTCCTTTCTGTTCTGTTGCTGCTTTATTTTGTCTTGTTTCTCTTTATCTTTCAGTTCGAAAAACTCTATCCACTTATCTGAAGTAACAACGCTGGGAGTATACTCCTTTTTCCTCTTGCCTGCCTTCGATGTAGATGGTTCAGAATGGGGTCATAGAACTATGTTCCTCAAAAACGGTTGCAAGGGTTTTTTTTAGGTGATATTAGAGAACAGGATGCTGATGACTTGCCCGAACTATTTTCTTCAGATATAACTCTTTGAATATGTGAATTATCTTTCGTAGGGGTTACTTCGGTCGCCACAGTCAATAGGAAATTGGTTTGATTCATAGATTTCATCGGTGATAACTCTCTTAAGTTCTGAGTATTATTTAATTTATTCTGTTGGGCCCCCCAACTCATCTGGAACTGATAACCAAAACTCGTAAAGCATCAATGCTTCAGGGTTGCCTTCCCAATACTTTTTCCTTTCTCTGGTGGATTTGAATCGCTGCAACAAACTCATCTCGATTCTGGATTCAATAAAATGATCTTTATCTTTAGCATAGGTGTTGTCGTTGCTGTTATTATCCACAGAACGTAAAACAATTTTGGAGTAATCAACATTACAACTTTAAATCCAGATCGAATATTGGCAGGCATCGTAGGTTCTTTGATTATTTTTGAAAGTGTTGGAACATCAAATTTGGAAATTTCTACTCTATTATGATCAATACGCCATTGACGAACGATTTTTTTCCAATGCTTTTTGAGAGGACCAAATATGGCCACATGCCACATCAAGTAGTTGCATGATGTGTGTGCTGTTAGGGTATTATCAATCAGAATAATTTGGTTCTCACGACAAAAACGGCTCAGAGGTAGGGTAAGATGTGACTTAGGGCCATCCAGAAATACAATAACTGGTCGCTAAATTTCATGTTTATCTAAAAACGTATCAAATATATTGGCAAAATACTCAAAAAACGCTTGTGATGTCATCCAACCATTTTCAGTTTTACCTATACCCCAATCAGTTGGAGCCTTTTCTGTAGTTCTTTTATTCAAACGTTCATATTTGAAAAGGGTAGTTGGAGTAGAAAATTGTCCAGCAGCATTACACGAAAATATGGTGGTAATGTTTTCCTTATCAGATCTTGAGGATTCATTAAAGACATGTTGACCTTTAGGCCCGATTATCAGTTCACCCTTTGGAGCGAGGCAGAATCACGTTTCGTCCATGTTGAATACTCTCTCTGGGTGGTTGAGAATATTAGCATCAGGTCCAGGAGTTTCTTTCACCTCAGAAAACCAGCCTTTGATTTTTGTTTCAGTAACTGTGCCTCTAGCACGGTTCACATATTCAGCACGTTTCTGGGAAATTACGGGATGGCGTTTCAAAAAAGAGTAGAGCCACTTATCGCCGGGTTTATTATCTGTGGAAGGAGTTTTCAGATTAAGCTCTTCAATGATCTTCTTGACCGTAAATAGCAATCCTTCTTTATGGACCGGAAATCCCATTTTGGCACATTGCAGCAACCAATCGACCACACATTTTTCTGTTTGCTTGCCTAATATCGAAGTTGGTCCACATTTTCGAGGCATGTTCAGAGAATATTCTCCTGACGACCTCCTCCCGAGAGTGGATCGTGGAACTTTATACAATTTACTAGCTGCGGCGACTTTCATATAATTTTTTTCAACAGCATCATATGCTCGATCTAAGTTATCTTGAGTATACTGAAATCTGTTTGTGTTAGTTGTTTTTTGTTTCTTTTGACGTACCATGGTTTATACTGTAATAAAATTATAACGAATCACTAACAGACGAACAATTCCTTCTCATTTCACAAGTACAGATGGAATTTAGAGCTCATTTACGCAGTGGCCATAACCGGTTTGTTAGAGTTTACCTGGAAGTAATTCTCCTAATAAATATATCCGCTCGAAAGACGAATTTGAACTTTTTCAAGGAAAGACTTTTTGTGTCAACTTGAAGTATATTTTTTTTTATTAATCAACAACAACCTTTTGTTCAGAAATAGACAAATGAATAATACAATTTCAAATATACAGAATGTCACTTAAAAGTATATAAATAATCTAATCATATCAATATCTGCAACATTCTCCCCCTCAGTAATTGGTCAGGAGCTGACATAATGAAGACCAATTACTTCCTCTGGACATCAAGTACACATAGTTTGGAAACGGGCCTACGCAGAACAGTTCCATTAGCTAACTTGACGTCAACAATTCTGATTTTTTTATCCCTAGCTTCATAAAGTTGAATAACTCGTCCTTTGGGCCAGGTGTTTCTTGGACCATTAGGATCGACAATAATAACAATGTCGTTCAATTGAATGGTTTTTGATTCTTGAAACCATTTTGTTCTCTTGATAAGGTAAGGTAAATATTCGTGAGTCCATCGCTTCCAGAATGAATCTGTTAGCTTTTGAGCCGCTTTCCACTTGGACATCAGGTTGAGATCATTTTCATCAACTTCGGAGCAAGGTAGGGCTGCATATTCAGGACCAATCAAAAAATGGTTTGGAGTTAAAGCCTCAGAATCTTCAGAGTCGAGCGAAACATGAGTCAGAGGTCTTGAATTCACAATATTTTCAGCTTCAGCAAAAACTGTTCTTAAGACATACTCCAGGGGATATCGTGATTTCAAAATTTCCTTCATAACTTTTTTGACTGATTGAATCAGCCTCTCCCAGACACCTCCCATGTGCGGAGCTACAGGTGGGTTCCATTTCCAACTAATATTTCTCAAGGAACAAAATTTTGTTATTTCGGATTGATCAAAAGCCTGTAAACAAGTAGCTAGTTCGGTTTCTGCTGATTTGAAGTAGGATCCATTATCACTGAAAATATCGTGAGGGAATCCTCTTCTACATCCGAATTGACGGAGTACGTGAATGAATCCATTCGTACTCAAATCGTGAGCTATTTCTAGATGAATGGCCCTGGTCACCATACACGTAAAGATAACACCGTACCGTTTTTCATGGCTACGCTTATTTGTTACCAGGATCGGACCAAAATAGTCAACACCTGTTCGAATGAAAGGTCTCACTGTTGGTCCGAGTCTGCATGTTGGAAGTTGTCCCATAATTGGAATGTCGGGAACAACTTTTTTATTTTTGCAATGAAGGCAATTCCTAATAATTTTTTTGACTGCTTGTCGTATTTTCAATATCCAAAATTTCTGTCTCAAATTGTTGATTATGGTTTCTTGACCTTGATGATGAACCATTTCATGGTGAAAATGAATCAATAATTTCGTGATTTGATGATTTGGGTCTAAAATAATAGGATTTTTGAAGTCATCACTCACACCTTGTAGATTATTGATTCTTCCATCCAATCGCAGTAATCCATCATCATGTAAGATACACGACAAAGAATACAATCTGCTAGTTTTGTCTATAGGAGTTTTTTGTTTCAGTAAATTGATTTCATCGCGAAATGAATCTTGTTGAACTTTCTTGAATAAGTGTTTTTCAGATTCCAAAATTTCACCATTATCTAATTCTAAAATGTTTTTCAATGTGTTTTTTGGAGAAATAATTATTTTGGAATGTATTCCACATCTGCAATTTCTGATGAACCTCAACATCCAACTTGTAGCTCGAACAAGTTTGAACCACTTAGAGAATCTTTCTGGATCAGGAATTGGCAGATCAAATTTTTCAGTGTGAAGAAAAACGTAGTCTCGTCTCTCTTCCAATTGAGTAATATCGTGCGTTGGAGAGGGATCAGTTTCTTGGGGCCAGTACTCTGAAGTCTGTCTCAAGAAAACTGGTCCATATAACCACGTACTTTCTTCAGAAAAAGTTAAATTTTGTGAACGTTTTGTGGCTTGATCAGCAGCATTTTCTTTTGATGGAACATACCTCCAGTCAATGGTATTCGTTAAACTCTGTATTTCCCCCAGACGTTGTGCCACGAATACTTTAAATCGGCGGGCTTCAGAGCGAATCCAGTATAAAACTGTTTTAGAGTCCGTCCAATAGAAAATGTTGCTCAATACCAATTTCAGTTCATTTTTCAAAAAGTTTCCCAACCTAGCTCCCATGAGTGCAGCTTGCAACTCAAGCTTCGGTATCGAGATTGGTTTCAGTGATGAAACTCGTGCTTTGGCACTCACAAAGGCAATCTGGATTTTGTCATTACTTCGACACCTCAAGTATGCTACGGTGGCAGTTGCCTTTTCTGATGAATCACAAAATATATGTAGCTGTATTTCACTTCGATCTCTGTCGAGAGTGAAATATTGTCTTGGAATTTTGAAACTGAAAATATTTTTCAGATCAGAAATCCAAATTTGCCATTTTTCGTCCAAAAGGTCTGTTATCTCATCATCCCAACCCAATTTACTTCTCCAGATGTCCTGAAGAAGAATTTTTCCTTGAATAATGAAATTTGATAAAAAACCTACAGGATCGAAAATGGACATGACCACTTTGAGAATTTCTCTTTTCGTTGGTCTTCTTTTCTTTTCCAAAATATCTTCATCGATTTTATTGAATTTAGTACGAAATATGAAGTTATCATCAAGAGAGTTCCAAAATACGCCTAACACTCGTTCAACCATTGTTTCTGGATTGTCACAAATTTTTTTATCGCATTTAGCTTTCAAATTGGAATCAATATCTTCTAGAAGTTGTTCCGAGTTGGACATCCAGTTACAAATGGTGAATCCTCCTTTTGAATGTACGTGAATAATATCATTAATGAGTTTTTTACCTTCACTGATAGAATCGGAATTACCCAAATAATCGTCCATATAATGTTCTTCTACGATGGCTTTGGCAGCTTCCGGAAAATTGTTTTCATGATACCTGGCATTCCGATTCTTTGCTTCCTGGGCGAGACAAGGTCCATTTGTAGATCCAAAAAAGACAACTCCGATTTCGTACACATCTGGATTTCTATTCCTTTCCATATCACGCCATAATATTCTCTGTGCTGCACGATCTTCTTTGCGAACCTTCACTTGCAAGAACATTTCTTTGATGTCAGCCACAAATGCGTATTTTTTTATTCTGAAATTTATAAGAATAGTGAACAAAGAGTTGTAAAGATCTGGGCCTGTCAATAGGCAATCATTTAAACTAATACCATTGGATTTGGAGGAGGCATCAAATACTATCCGCAATTTTTCAGGTTTATTGGGATTAGTTATACCGAAATGTGGAAGATACCAAGTTTTGGGGTTATATTCTAGGATTTCACTATCAGAAAGTTTTTTAATATATTCTTTATCGAGAAGATCTTTCATTTTGTTACAGTAGGCCTTACCATAAATGGGATTTTTGTCGATTTTCCTTTCTGTACACAGAAGTCTCTTCATTGCATTATATTTACTTTCTGGGAGTACCATATCCTTTTCTTTCCATAATAGTCCGGTTTCGTAGCGATCCCCAATTCTCTTCATCGTCCCATTTAATATTTCTTGTGCCCTAATATCTTCCTTAGACATTGGCTTCTCCATTTTTTCTAGTCCAAAATTGTCTAGTACCCACTGTTCTTTCACTAGATTATGTAAAATATCCAGGTCATCCTTGACTATATGATTCGAGTAACATACAAACCCGAAATCGTTTGTTTCGCACATTTTACACTCAAAATTAACGTTACCATGGATGACCCAGCCTAAGAGAGTCTTACTGAGAGCAGGACCTTGCCAAGGTCCAGTAATTATTTTTCTATTCACCAATAGAGGCCAGTTATCTTGACCAATCAAGATCTGTGGCTTTGCATTTTTCATAGAAATACCGTTGTTGCCAATATATGGATAATGTTCAGTTAGCTCACCTATATCTACAGTTTGTGTTGGTAATGATAATCCTTTTATTGTTCTCACGTGTCTTAGCTTAAACTTGTGATTTCCATCTTCTGATATAATCGTGAAACTCACACTCCTTGAATCGTCCTGTTGTTTTATTTGACTATTCGTCCACTGCAGACAAAGTGGCTGTTGGGGTCCATCTATATTCATCATATCTGCTAGGTCTTGGTCGATAAGCGTAACGGTGGAAGCATCATCTAGAAGAGCGTAAGTTTTTATTTGTTGTTTTTTACAGCTTATTATCACGGGAATGATTTTCAATAGGATATGTCTGTTGTTTGAAATATGACAATTAACCCTTGTTTCCAATTCAGATGGGATAGTCGATTGAGAAGAAATATTCATAACATTCGAATTTTCTTCCGATTTATTATGTAAGAGTGTATGATGCATCTTTTTACAATTATCTACCCCACATATTTTCTTTTTCCTACAAATATTGGCACCATGATACGGAGTTAAACACGAATAGCAAATCTTCTTTGTTTTAACGAACTTCCATCTTTCATCAACCGTGAAAGTATTGAACTTGGAGCAACTAGACAAAGAATGTAGATCATCAAGACAACACATGCATTTTTTTGTTATGTTTGACGTTGATAAGGTGATGTCCTTTTTTGGCATTTGAATTTTTTACAGTTGTCAAATGAAGTGTCATCACAATATTTCGGCATCTGAACTTTACAAGCTGCTGTTGCTTTCCTATCAATCCAGTCTGTGAATTCTACCAGTTTTTGTGTTTGAAGGGTTTTGCTGGATATATGTTCAATCCACATGATTTTGTACGAATTTGGAAGCTTTTTCAAGAGTTTTTGTAATAGAATAGGATTTTGTAAGTGTTCATTTGAATCCAAAGACTGTATAGTTCCTACCAAATTTTTCACTTCATCCGAAAAATTAATTAAGCTTTCAAGTTTTTCCTCTTTAACTATAGGAAATGATTTGAGATTATCCAGAAGCATAAAAATTATCTGATCTGGTTGTCCGAACCTATTTTCCAGAATATTGATAATTTTTTCCACATTCTGGGGCATGATCAATAGACTTTGGACTATCTTCCTAGCATTACCCTTCAAGCATTTTTGTAGCCTACAATGATTTTCTTCTTGAGAATAACCACAAATAGCTGTTGAGTTACGATATTGATATAAAAAGTTTGGCCACTCAATTGGATTACCACTAAAACTGGGCAGGTCTTTTGGCATCGACTGCCTAGTCATGTATTTTGTAAATTGTGAAGGAAGTAAATGTGAAGAGAAATCATCATTATTGGAATGCTTGGTGAACGTTTGAATCGGTTGAAAATAAGGATCTCTCACCTGCTCACTTTTCCTTTCAATATCTGGCGAATGCCAGTTTGGTGGACTCCTTGGTGAAGTAACGTTATTTTTCCAAGGATATCCATCGCTTACCCAATTTTCGACGTCTGGACCATAGTTAGACTTATTCGCCTCACTCGACTCAGAATTTTCTTCGGCTTTTTCCTCCTCATCGATTTTGGCTAATCTAAGAGCTAATTCCAAGTCCAGCATTTCTTGTTTTTGCTTGAACTCCATCTCTAGCTTTTCTCGTTCTAGGGCAACCTTCCTCATTGCTATCTCCAGTTCAGTTTGAAGTTTTTTGGAATCAGAAAGTTTGCTTTTTGAAGTTTTGGAGCTTGATTTAGCTATACTTTTGTGACTACTTTGTGAACCACAAGACTTTAAGGGAAGATGGTTCGAAGAACACGCTTGATCTGCTTCTTCCTTTCCAGCGCTGATTTTCTTCGTTTTTGCTTGCAAGCGTTCGCTTTTTCTTACTTGAGAAGTAGACATTTCAACCTCAGAGCTGTTCAATTTAAACTTCGAAGGACCAGTTGTTAGAGTTTACCTGGAAGTAATTCTCCTAATAAATATATCCGCTCGAAAGACGAATTTGAACTTTTTCAAGGAAAGACTTTTTGTGTCAACTTGAAGTATATTTTTTTTTTATTAATCAACAACAACCTTTCGTTCAGAAATAGACAAATGAATAATACAATTTCAAATATACAGAATGTCACTTAAAAGTATATAAATAATCTAATCATATCAATATCTGCAACACGGTTATGCATTTTTCCAATAGCCACATAGTGGTCAAAACTGGCTTATTTTTCAAATCATCTTTCCTGTTATGGCCACTTTCAGTAAAATAATGAATATGTTATAAATATGAAAATTAGTCTTTTCAGGAAGAAAAAACAAAAAATTCACTTCATAAACATATAATAATGTTATTTGATAGGTTCACTAAATATTTATATAAATCAACTCAAAAAAAATTAAGTTTCTTACCAAATCTGCCAATGAATTTCACGACACCAACCATTCACATTTCTGACGCCATTTATAAATTAAAGTAGTTTCCATATCGCCATTTGGTGATGGATAGAAATTGTTTATATATAACAGTTTACTGTTATGCATTAAGGATGTTTTAAAACTGTGAAGGGATTTTATTTTATGAGTTTGTTCATTGAGGTGGCCATAACAGTTAGGGTGGCCATAACAGGCATGTCGACCCTAAAATTATTATAAAATGTATATAAATTGAACGTTTCGGAGGGTACTTTATGAATATTTTCAAATTTCAGAGGGTTGAAACTACCCCTTTGACGGCCTGCGAGTGATTCATCTCAGAGTATATAATTATTCTTCTTACTAGAAATGTTCTTGCTGAATTTCAAGTTGGCTAAACATTTCGGTGGGTACCTAATGAATATTTTCAAAATTCGGAGGGTTGAAACTACCCCTTTGACGGCCTGCGAGTGATTCATCTCAGAGTATATAATTATTCTTTTTATTAGAAGTGTTCTTGCTGAATTTCAAGTTGGCTAAACATTTCGGTGGGTACTTAATGAATATTTTCAAATTTCAGAGGGTTGAAACTACCCCTTTGACGGCCTGCGAGTGATTCATCTCAGAGTTTATAATTATTCGTCTCACTAGAAGTGTTCTTGCTGAATTTCAAGTTGGCTAAACATTTCGGTGGGTATTTAATGAATATTTTCAAAATTCGGAGGGTTGAAACTACCCCTTTGACGGCCTGCGAGTGATTCATCTCAGAGTATATAATTATTCTTCTTACTAGAAGTGTTCCTGCTGAATTTCAAGTTGGCTAAACATTTCGGTGGGTACTTAATGAATATTTTCAAATTTCAGAGGGTTGAAACTACCCCTTTGACGGCCTGCGAGTGATTCATCTCAGAGTATATAATTATTGTTCTTACTAGAGATGTTCTTGCTGAATTTCAAGTTGGCTAAACATTTCGGTGGGTACTTAATGAATATTTTCAAAGTTTGGAGGGTTGAAACTACCCCTTTGACGGCCTGCGAGTGATTCATCTCAGAGTATATAATTATTCTTCTTACTAGAAGTGTTCTTGCTGAATTTCAAGTTGGCTAAACATTTCGGTGGGTACTTAATGAATATTTAGAGGGTTGAAACTACCCCTTTGACGGCCTGCGAGTGATTCATCTCAGAGTATATTATTACTCTTGTTACTCGAAGTGTTCTTGCTGAATTTCAAGTTGGCTAAACATTTCGGTGGGTACTTAATGAATATTTTCAAATTTCAGAGGGTTGAAATTACCCCTTTGACGGCCTGCGAGTGATTCATCTCAGAGTATATTATTATTCTTGTAACTAGAAGTGTTCTTGCTGAATTTCAAGTTGGCTAAACATTTCGGTGGGTACTTAATGAATATTTTCAAAATTTGGAGGGTTGAAACTACCCCTTTGACGGCCTGCGAGTGATTCATCTTAGAGTATATAATTATTCTCCTCACTAGAAGTGTTCTTGCTGAATTTCATCTTGGCTAAACATTTCGGTGGGTACTTGATTAATATTTTCAAATTTCAGAGGGTTGAAACTACCCCTTTGAAGGCCTGCGAGTGATTCATCTCAGAGTATATAATTATTCTTGTTACTAGAAGTGTTCTTGCTGAATTTCAAGTTGGCTTAACATTTCGGTGGGTACTTAATGAATATTTTCAAATTTCAGAGGGTTGAAACTACCCCTTTGACGGCCTGCGAGTGATTCATCTCAGAGTATATAATTATTCTTGTTACTAGAAGTGTTCTTGCTGAATTTCAAGTTGGCTAAACATTTCGGTGGGTACTTAATGAATATTTTCAAATTTCAGAGGGTTGAAACTACCCCTTTGACGGCCTGCGAGTGATTCATCTTAGAGTATATGATTATTCTTGTTACTAGAAGTGTTCTTGCTGAATTTCAAGTTGGCTAAACATTTCGGTGGGTATTTAATGAATATTTTCAAAATTCGGAGGGTTGAAACTACCCCTTTGACGGCCTGCGAGTGATTCATCTCAGAGTATATAATTATTCTTCTTACTAGAAGTGTTCCCGCTGAATTTCAAGTTGGCTAAACATTTCGGAGGGGACTTAATGAATATTTTCAAAATTCGGAGGGTTGAAACTACCCCTTTGAAGGCCTGCGAGTGATTCATCTCAGAGTATATAATTATTCTTGTTACTAGAAGTGTTCTTGCTGAATTTCAAGTTGGCTTAACATTTCGGTGGGTACTTAATGAATATTTTCAAATTTCAGAGGGTTGAAACTACCCCTTTGACGGCCTGCGAGTGATTCATCTCAGAGTATATAATTATTCTTGTTACTAGAAGTGTTCTTGCTGAATTTCAAGTTGGCTAAACATTTCGGTGGGTACTTAATGAATATTTTCAAATTTCAGAGGGTTGAAACTACCCCTTTGACGGCCTGCGAGTGATTCATCTTAGAGTATATGATTATTCTTGTTACTAGAAGTGTTCTTGCTGAATTTCAAGTTGGCTAAACATTTCGGTGGGTATTTAATGAATATTTTCAAAATTCGGAGGGTTGAAACTACCCCTTTGACGGCCTGCGAGTGATTCATCTCAGAGTATATAATTATTCTTCTTACTAGAAGTGTTCCTGCTGAATTTCAAGTTGGCTAAACATTTCGGAGGGGACTTAATGAATATTTTCAAAATTCGGAGGGTTGAAACTACCCCTTCGACGGCCTGCGGGTGATTCATCTCAGAGTATATAATTATTGTTCTTACTAGAGATGTTCTTGCTGAATTTCAAGTTGGCTAAACATTTCGGTGGGTACTTAATGAATATTTTCAAAATTCGGATGGTTGAAACTACCCCTTTGACGGCCTGCGAGTGATTCATCTCAGAGTATATAATTATTCTTCTTACTAGAAGTGTTCCTGCTGAATTTCAAGTTGGCTTAACATTTTGGTGGGTACTTAATGAATATTTTCAAATTTCAGAGAGTTGAAACTACCCCTTTGACGGCCTGCGAGTGATTCATCTCAGAGTATATAATTATTGTTCTTACTAGAGATGTTCTTGCTGAATTTCAAGTTGGCTAAACATTTCGGTGGGTACTTAATGAATATTTTCAAAGTTCGGAGGGTTGAAACTACCCCTTTGACGGCCTGCGAGTGATTCATCTCAGAGTATATAATTATTCTTCTTACTAGAAGTGTTCTTGCTGAATTTCAAGTTGGCTAAACATTTCGGTGGGTACTTAATGAATATTTTCAAATTTCAGAGGGTTGAAACTACCCCTTCGACGAGTGGTTCATCCCAGAATATATAAATTCTCAACACACCAGGAGTTTTCTTGCCAAATTCCATCACAGCCAAATATTCTGATCGCTACTCGTTGATTTTAGTAAGTTTTCATGTTTCAGAAACTTGAAATAGCATCATATTCGACATCACATTCGGTCATCATCAGATCGAAAATACGTCCCAATACAATGTTTAATCAATTTGTGTTAACTGGACACATTCGGAAATATTTAGATCAATTTTCAAATCTACCGACGCCACTGATCGTTTGGCTGCTGGTCGTAAAATGGCTGCTGAAAAATTGGCTGCTAAGTTCACACCGGTAAAATATTATATTTGTTAGGGACTTTACATTAGAATCAGTGCTCAGTACAGCCCTGTACACTATCTGTTATTATATAAGGATGATACACATCTTTCTTTAGGTTGAGGATATTTTAGGTGAGTCAGTCTTAAACTGACATTGTTCTGGAGTGGATCAATAAATATCGTGTGAAGTGCAGTGTTTAATATTGTGGCTAGCCAGTGGGGCCTTCCTAACATCTCAGAAGTGGGATACACATCGGATTTTTTTTTGTCTCTTTCGCTCCACACTCAACGTTTGAACATGGCAGGACGGCGATCAAAAAAACGCCGTAGAAGGTCGAGTTCCTCAGAATCTTCATCAAGTTCTGAAGTTCCTTCTAGTAGCAGTGAACCTGAACGACGAGCACATAAAAAGAAATTGGGCAACCGTAAAGGTCGGAGGCCCAGGGTAAGGAGCACCTATTTTGATTTTTGTGAACGAGGTGAGTCGAAAAATGTTTTTACAATTCCGGAGTTTGACCCAAAGTCTGATTCGGGTAGAGATTGGTTAAACATTGTGGATCAACATGCAACATGTTTTAAATGGGACGATAATACAACAAAAACTATTGCTTTGAGTAAACTTTGAAATACTGCATCACAATGGTTTCAAACGTATATTCGAACGGAAATCGGTTGGGCGAATTATTCATGGGTTAAATGGAAAAGAATTTTTTCTACCACATTTCAGTCAGTTAAGAATACTCATACATTTTTTTTATAGAAGTTGCGAATCATAAGTCATTAGAGGGGGAATCATTGTACAGATTTCATTTTGATCACTTAGCTAAAATAGAAGCATTAAAAGCGAATTTTTCCGACGCTGACAAAGTTTCTCTCATCTTCGGCGCAATCGCAGATGACACGGTTGCGTCGGCTGTGAGAGCAGCTGATATTACGGATCCCAATCATCTAGCAAGTTATTTGAGGGACAGAACATATGCTGAGGCAGGACCCAGTCACAATCAAATAGGTTACAATACTTCAAATACCAAACTGGAACATTCGAAGCCTGCTGAGAAGCATGATAAGTATTTAAAAATACAAAACAATCAAATTAAATGTTTCTATTGCAATAAACGGGGACACGAATGAAGTGAGTGTAGAAGTTATAATAATAAGAAATGCAATTATTGCCATAGAAAAGGTCATATCGAAGCAGATTGTTACTCACAAAAAAGACAGACCGAGGTAAAATTAGAGAAGTTCAGAGAAAAACCGCAAAAAAATTAATGTCATTGAGAGCTCTACTGAAGATAAATTCTATAGAAACATTAAGATCAATGACCCTTCCCTTTTGGCATTTCTTGATTTTGATAGTGACTGTGTAGCCTCTTCTCTCAAATCACTTGAGGTATCAAAAATTTCTTGATGAAAATTCAACTATGCCACTCTTAAATTATTGCACGAAGTCCGTACAGGTTGGCACAAAGTGAAAAACCAATAGTCAGAAAGTTGGTGTCTGAATTGTTAGCAGCAGGTATAATTCGCGAAAGCAGTTCTTCATTTGCCAGCCCAATTCTATTAGTTGATAAGAAAAACAATGAAAAACGTTTGTGTGTCGACTATAGAGAGCTTAACAAAATCACTGTCAAAGAAAAATCTCCACTTGCTTGTGTAGAAGATCCAATAAATAGACTAAAAGAATGCCGATTTTTCAGAAGGCAGAAAACATTGAAACGTTACAAAAAGTCTTCCAAATCTAAAGGGAAAATCGTTTAACGTTAAATTCAGACAAATGTTCATTTCTACAAAGCAGTATACTGTTTCTAGGCTATGAGATTGGTGAATCAGGGATTTGTCCCGGTAACAATAAAATAAGAGCTGTACAAAATTTTCCTATTCCACAAAACATTCATCAGTTACGACAGTTCTTGGGTTTGGTGAGTTACTTGAAAAAAAATTCATCAATAAATTTGCACAAACAAGCGAGAGCGAGAAAAGATTTCATTCATTCGAGTTAGAGTTGTTGGCAATAGTGTCTGTACTGCAAAAGTTTCGACATTATTTATTTGGTATCGAATTTATTATAAGAACTGACTGTAATGCAGTTCGGGGAACAATTGAAAAAAAAAATATATATAAATCCACGCATTGGCAGATGGGTCCCCTCATTACAAGAATATAATTTTCAAATTATTCACAAATCAGGAAATCAAATGAGTCATGTGGATGCTTTGAGTGGTAACCCATGCGTAAGCAGTGAAAATATACAACCAGATAGCATTATGAAAATATCTGAAGGTGATTGGTTGACGGCTGTTCAAGCCAAAGACCCTGAAATTGTGAAAATTAAAGTAAATTTGAAATCAGGTGATGTGGATAGAGATATCATTTATAATTATGATTTAAGGGCAGAGCGAGTTTTTTTAAACTCACTGAGTATGGTCGGCGCTGGCTTGTTCCAAAAAACTGTCGTTGACAGATAGTAAAAGCTACCCACGATGATTTGGGACATTTCTCGGTAGAAAAAACTCTTCATAGATTGCAAGAACAATATTGGTTTCCTCAGGTGCGGCATTTTGTGAAAAAAGTATATTAAATCATGCCTACATTGCCAATATCATAAAGTGCCCGCAGGGAAGAAGCCGGGATTTTTTAGTTTCCATTCGTAAATGCCCTCGTCCTTTTCATACTATCTATGTTGATCATGTTGGTCCATTTATTGAGAGAAGAAACGGCAACAAATACATATTTGTTATGGTTGACTCGTTCACAAGATTCACAATTGTGAGTGCCCTTCCCAATACCAAAACTTCACCGGTTCTGAATGGATTGCGTAAATTGGTCGCTATTTTTGGAGTGCCACTGCGTATGATATCGGACGCAGGCAAAGCGTTTTCATCCAACAAATTGAAAAAAAATGCGAAGAACAAGGTATTCGCCATTATCAGGGTTCTATAGCGGTGCCTCGCGCAAATGGTCAGGTGGAACGATACAGCAGGACTATTGTGGACGCTGCCGCAACAGTAGGTTCAGGTCTGAAGGAAGAAGATTGGGACAAAGATGTGTCCAAAATTCAGTTGGCAATCGATAGTACATTTGATAGGACAGTACAAGCTGCCTCGGGTGAAGTTTTAATCGGATTTCAGTTGAACTTGGGGAGTGACCGATATGTGGCTCATGTCCGTGAGCCCCCAACGATTGACGTAGCCAAACTGAGGCAGGATGTTGCAAAAAGATTGAAGGAAAATCGAGAAAGGCAGAATAAAGCTTTCAGTATGAGACGAAAAGTAGCTCCGATTTATAAAATAGGCGATTTGGTGCTCGTAAAAGTAACTAGTTTCAAAACTGACGGAAACAGTAAGAAATTAGTCGAAAAATACAAAGGACCTTTCGAAATGGAGGAAAATTTAGGAAATGATAGATATAAGGTACGAGAAGAATTAGGGTCGGAAAGGTGCCAGAACGCAAACCTCTATGAGGAAGTTATTGGTGTGGAACATCTCAAACCGTTCACAGTGAGAGACGACAATTAGTAAGTGGAAATCCAGTCATAATTCAGGGATTAAACTGAATTTATGATTAGGAGTGAAAGTTGGGGATTAAACCAACCGAAAAGAATAACTTAGGGATTAAACTTAGTTATGAAAAGTAATCCATCATAATTTAGGGATTAAACTAAATTTATGATTGGGAGTGAAAGTTGGGGATTAAACCAACCGAAAAGAATAACTTAGGGATTAAACTAAGTTATGAAAAGTAACCCATCATAATTTAGGTATTAAACTAAATCTATGATTAGGAGTGAAAGTTGGGGATTAAACCAACCGAAAAGAATAACTTAGGGATCAAACTAAGTTATGAAAAAAAAATCCATTCATAATTTAGGGACTGAACTGAATTCATGATTGTTAGTTGAAGTTAGCTAGGTACCTAGGACTTGTCCTTGACCGAAAGCTGTTATGGAGAGAAAATATAGAGGAAAGGGTGAAAAAGGCGACAGTTGCGCTATAAACCTGCAAAAGAACCATTGGCACACAATGGGGGTTGAGACCCAACATTGTCCACTGGTTATATACGGCGGTCGTAAGACCCACACTCATGTATGGATCACTAGTATGGTGGCCAGCCTTATGTAAAGAGGTCAACCGAAAAAGGGTGCGAAAGGTACAGCGATTAGCTGCCACTCTCACGACGGGGTGTCTTAGGACAACTCCTACTAAAGCCCTGGAAATGATCCTACATCTGACTCCATTAGACCTATATGGGAAGGAGTGCGCGGCTAGCGTTGCTCTCAGACTCAATGCAATCTCACCATGGCCTAAGGAACTCCATTGGAAACGCGATTGCGGCCATCACTGGACACTGGCTTGGAGGATGCCATGCCGCACGTATGGGAATCCTACAACGGAATGACTTCTGTAGAAGCTGTCAAGACGAGGAGGAGGAAGAGACTCACTCTGTCACAGCCCTGCCCTATCCAAGAAAAGATTTTCTGCTCTGGGTCAGCCCTACTTTGAAAACCTATCCGATCTCTAGTCGATTGGTATCAAAAACCTTATGCTGTTTATCAACAGCAGCTACTGGTTACCACGGTAGTGGAGGGGGTGGTAACCACCCCTAACGGCATCACAACGGGCCTTTGGCCTATGTGGGTTCCATCCCGGACCACCGTGCTAATCTAACCTAACCTAGTTGAAGTTGGGGATTAAACCAACGGACACAAATAACTCAGGGATCAAACTGAGTTATGGCACATTCTCACATAGGTGTTCATCGAAATGTTCTGTTTCAGAATATCCTGATGGGTGTTTGCATCCATTTGAGGTCAAATGGAGTAACAGGATGGCCGAATGTTAGGGACTTTACATTAGAATCAGTGCTCAGTAAAGCCCTGTACACTATCTGTTATTATATAAGGATGATACACATCTTTCTTTAGGTTGAGGATATTTTAGGTGAGTCAGTCTTAAACTGACATTGTTCTGGAGTGGATCAATAAATATTGTGTGAAGTGCAGTGTTTAATATTGTGGCTAGCCAGTGGGGCCTTCCTAACATATTCATAGTTGTCCGATGGCTGTATAAGTCGAAAAGGGTGTTGCTCTAATCATACATCATAATCATTATATTTTTTTACTTTACTGAATCTGACCGATTTCAATGCAGAGAGAAGTAAACCTGTGATGACAATATCCTTGACAGGGTAGGATACATCTTGCATTACATATTCAAGGTCACTCGGAAAACAACACCATTTATGCTAGATTGAAACCGTGTAAACCAGGAAAAAATTAAATTTGCTATTTAGAATTTTTGAAAGCCGTAGGTTTCGGGAAAACCATCCATTATAAATCATATGTTTGGCATATCTTCAAGTTCGAAACATGTAAGTGGGTAAACAGTACTCGTATCAACTGCGATGAAACTGAACAAGGCAGAACGATCCATAAAATTTCAGATGAGCAGCAATTCTGAAAATATTTACAGGAAAGAAGAAGATGATGCTGTCTTGTCTATGGTATTTCAATATAGTTGAGCGAGTTTAAAAGCGAAGCATCATCAACGATGAATCGTTCGACTCGACATGTGATCCAACAGAGTCAATGGACAATTCGTTGCCGGACTCCATCTGCGAACAATGAATAGTTCAAATAGACTTTGTCATCGTTTTTGAACTCGCATTAGGTAGGTCGACTATTTTTGGGCTCCAATTATTGGAAAGACAAAACACCATCGGCTCGTTCATCCCCGTTCTTTGGTTGAATTCATCAGTTAACTGGTAACTGAGCTTTTTAGTATACGGCAATATTCTGATTTGGAAGGAAATATCAGCAAGATATTTCTCAAATCACTGAACAGTACTATATTTTGAACAAGGGAAGGCTGATCTCCTACGAATCCTCAGAAATTTAAATTTATGCCAGTTAAGGATTAACGAGACCTTGCCGTTGAAAGTGCGAATCCCAGATATACCACTGTTAATGCATGACATATATTATTAATAATATTCGATTGATATGTTGGCAATGGAAATATATACATAAGGTACAATTCTTTCAGTTAGTGAGAGGGTCGTCACTTGCAATCCCTCCATGACAGTCTCACAAAACTGAAAATGGATATATTTATCAAAACGTACCATGATGTTCTAAAATATGAAAATCAATTGGTAGTCAGTAAGAAATACGTCAATTACTGTTTTCTTTTTCCCTGTTTTTTCCATTTTCCAGTAAGACATACAGAAAAAACATGCACTGAAAATCAAGAATTAAATCAGTAAGACATACGTCCGTTACTGCTTTTGTTTTTCTCCCATTTTCCAGTAAGACAATCCTCAATTACAGAAAGCTACTATATGGGTCAAACGTGCCCTCATAGGTAAGAAAAAAAAATAAGATATCATCAGTTAGACATATGTAAAGTAATATTTTTTTTTTGTTCCATGTATATTATTCACGTACCTGGTATTCGTAAGATATGAAATTAAATTACCAATCAGTAAAACATACGTCAATTAGTGCTTTTGGCAATGGTAAGATATAATAATCAGTTACCTATCCTAGTAAGACATATGTCTGTTATTTCTTCCATCTTTCATACATTTTATTCGAACGTGTCTGGCATAGGTAAGATAAGAAAATCAAGTACCAATCAGTAGGACATTCGTCAATCACTGGATTCGTCTATAGTACTCAAATGTGCCAAACATTGGTAAGATATAAATATCAATTACCAATCTCAGTAAGACATTCGCTAAATACTGATGTTTGTTGTTTCTTCCATTTTTCATACATCTTGAACAAACATGCCTAGCAGTGTTGAGATATGAAATTCAATAACCAATCAGTAAGTCACACATTAATAACTGCTGTTGTTTCTTTCCTCTCATCGATGAAATGTGCCATGCATTGGTAAGATATGAAAATCAACTACCACTCTCAGTAAGACATTAGTCGATTACTGTCGTTTTTTTTCCATTCTCCATACATCTCGATAAAACGTGCTTGGCAGTGATAAGATATGAAAATCAATTACCAATCAGTAAGACATACGTCAATTACTCTAGCGTTTGTTGTCCTTTCCATTGTTCATACATCTTGATCAAACGCGCCTGGCAGTGATAAGATCTGAAAAAAGCAATCACCAAGCATTCAGACAACTTACTGCTTCTGTTTCTTCTAACATTATCTTGTTCTTTTTCGACAGATTCACATTCGAAAAAAAAATGTTTAGTTCGTATCAAAATCATCATCCTAAAGTTCCTTTTGAGTCCATATTTCGAATTCGATGGATGAGATTTATCGCAGAAAACATTTTCATCCCTGTACACCGTCGTCATTTGAATTGGTTTCCACACTTAATCCCGATTATCCACGGATTCAAATTTATTTCAAACACGTCATTGGTGGTTAGCACAAATATTAGCCACAAGTATTGGAATGCGCGTGTTATACGTGGTATCAGCTGTTATAGTTTTTTTTTAATTTTCTTCATATTGTGTACTGGTTAACATGAGTTACGACTCACTATGGAGGACAATAACAATAATTATAATCCCGCTTTCCAATCGAAACTGACGTTGTTTAGAAAAAAGCATTCGCAACAATTCAGTATTCATAGTTACAACTGTTTCTTCTGAAAGTAGGACAGGAAATTCACCCAAAATCAACCCGTCCTTTCTTTGGATCAACTTATAGGGTGATAATTAATGAACAGTATTTGCTGATTAGAAGAGGTAAACAGTCTGTGTTGCATCGAACTTCCAGAGGTTGGAACTTGTAATTCAAATCATTTTGAATAAGAATTCATTCAGGTCAGTCCCAACTGACCTAAAATGGTAGGTGAATTGACTAACATAATATATCAGAAAGTACCCCATCCTTTGGCGGACACCACGAAGGATTTGAGTTTCAAAAAACTGTCATAATTTGATTTGTTATTGATGTGTCAAAGCGTGCCCATGTGAGAAATTAAAGATTCATTGAACGGGAAGTTAGGCGATTTGGATTTGCTTCTGGCTCTTACTTCGTCTATGGTCTATGCCAAGACGAACCCACCTGTGAAGTTCTATCGTAATTAGATGTAGCGACCCAACCTCTATACCACAAGTAGTACAGTCATTTTGTACTGGATGGTCACAGCTGAAGCCTAAAACAAAGCAACTTTGTTTTCGTTCCTATACCGGAGGCACAGCCACCATCCAGAGGCATAGCCACCGTGCTTGCATCGTCCAAATGTCATTTGTTTGAAGCATTTTGAATCGAGGAAGTTATATCACATATTTCATTGTCATCTGTGGTTATACCCTTGAACTGTGAATAGAGTTTACCATTGTTTCAAAACTATACTCACTGTGCTCTCTGGCAGTTCTATTGTGATACTTCAGTTAAAAATTGCAACTTCCATTGGGCGGGACCATGAGAGGGTTGTGATAAATTCGGGAGGGTTGTGATAAATTCGGACGAGCCGCTCCGTATGATTACGATTGAACTTTACAGGTAAATTCGTTTAATCGTAGTAAATATCGTTCAAATGAAGGCCCTAGTGACAGACAGTGTCACGTGACCGAAATGGTTGAATCGCGTAGACCTAGTCAGTAACAGATGGAGTGACCTTGGCATGAATCCACCTTCAGCCTGTTTGGAAAACCAGCAACACTGGGAACCGCGAAACTGAAAGACTTTGTCACTTGTCAAATCATTTGTGTTCTGAAAGTTTTTGATAAACAACACATGATTCCACCTCCCAATGACAGCAAATATTAACCATTCCACAATCTCAACCGAAGCCTGCACCAAAAATGAAAATAGTCTGCATCGTATCACCAGCAACCGATCAATAAGCTGAGAAAACGCATCAAATCGACTCTCGCTTTATTCAGCTATATCTAGTCTTTGGAATTCATCACGGACATTTTGAAAGAGTTTCATCACCTCGTCTACTCTGGATTAACTGAAAAAAAATAATTGGTTGTAATGGAAAAATTGGTTGTGTACCAAATCAGTAAATAATTAATGTGGCATAAGGAACAATGGTCAAACTCGACGATCTCTCCACACTCGTTTCCAAGAACATGTACATTCAAGCGTAAAATGGAAAAATTCTATTAGTTGTCAAAAAAGCACTTGATGAATACCTATCCAGAGGGTTTCAAGAGTCAAGTTCATCCCACTCACTCGTTGAGTGTGTGTTATCAATAGTGCTAGACGCATTTTCAAGGCAAACTATCAACCCCACTTCTTTTGATTCCAATTCTGGTAAAGAAAACGCATGTTGAGTGCAACTGACGAACGTTTTTCTTTTCCGCAAAAGGTTTCGATTGAAAATTTGACATAATCGCGAATACATCTCGATCATTCAAACATCATCCAGTTAATTCCCAATCCGAACGGAGTACCTGAATAATAATCGAAGGGTTGTTAATCAGATAAACACTGCGTTAATTTAAATTTTCTCTCTGTGTCCCGATGTCGTGTTTTCGTTTTGGAGAATGGAGGAGAAAGGGAGAATGAGAATCATCAACGAACGGCTTCACCTGGTCTCGGTGTTATTTTTAAAATTTCAACGAACAATTAGGCCTCTTGCTAGAGGCGTGAAATCAGATTATGTAGTACAAAAATGCTGAAAGGGTGGCTAACGAACTGAAAGGTGATTCTACATTTGCATTCATATGATTGAAAATGTGATATTCGAGTCAGAAACAACTGAAACGTAAACAGGTACCCAAATTAACAACCCAATTAAATGAACACGGTTTATTGTGGAGAAGTGGTTGAACTGTTTCAGAAAACTTTCCTGGATTTCAAATTGAAAACTAACGTGATCCAGAATTAGAGATATAATAGTAATAGTAGAGAATGAATAAATGGTTCAGTTCCACTGAAATAGACACACGTTCAATGAGTGAAAAACTCGGCTTTAAGAAAGGGGAGAAAATTGTGATTTATATATATATATATATATATATATATATATATATATATATATATATATATATATATATATATATATATATATATATATTTATATATACACTGTTTACGTTTCGGAAACAAAATCCACTTCCGTTCTCAAATCCAAATGTCTCTTGTAGGCAATCTTCGTGATTGAATAAAGTATTTTCATATATATACTAGACCTTATTGATTTTTTGATAGGCAGAATTTGAGTTATACGAAAAGTTGCTGACTAATTGGACTTTTTCTATCCAGAAAGAACAGTTTTTCGATAGACGCAGCAACTTTTCGGGCTAGGTTGAAAATCTGCCCTTCTACACTTGTATAGATTCCAATATTTATTTAGATTTTTGTCAGATTGTGGTAGGTTACAAACCCAGATAACAACGGAACAAATACTGATCCACCACAAAATAGTGGCGTTCAAACAATGTTCACATTTATTATAATTTTGTAAAGTATATTGTTTCCGAGGGGGAAACAATCTGTACAAGATTCAAAATCTTTCAAAGACTCAAAGACCTAAACGCATGACTTAAAGACTTAAAGGCATGACTTAAAGACTTAAACGCATAACTTAAAGACTCAAAACGATGACTTAAATGACTTGAAATTTTTAGGTGTACAAGATTGAAAGAAGATATTGCCCCCTCGATTGTTTCTTCTTCGAAATCTAGATCATACTGGTCCATTTTCTATTGATAGAACAATGTTTCAAGGATTAAATCACTGACTGTATGCAAAAATGAGAAGATACACATTCACGTTTTTGTTTTATACTGTGTCAATATTTTATTTTTTTTATTAAAGCTGATAGTTTCATATATTGCATATATTGCCCGCTTATACCCAATTTCGATCGTAGGCTCTTGATCTTTTCTTTCTGTGGAGGAGCAACAGCTGGCTTGAATGATTTTTTTGGAGACTAACCTCTAGTCACAGTAAAGGATTTACTGTGCTCTAGTGGAGTATTGTCGCTCTTCTCCGTTCGTCTGCTCTGGTTATATGAGGCCATTATTTGCAAAACTTGCTATTTGCTCGGAAGACATTTTTGGGAAATCGAAAAAAACGATTAACGGCCAAGTAGTGTTTTTCTCGCAATGTAAAGAATTTCATTAATGTTGCTTAGAGTTTTTAGGATTGGAAGTTAGAAGTTTCCAGCCTAACATCTTTACAGATGTTTAGAAAAAAAAACTCTTTATTGCAAATAACCAGTTTTGCAAATAAATATCTAAAAATAAAATAAACAATATTTAGTTCAATAACAAACGTAAGGGATTCATTCACGAAAATAAAACTTTCACATTTTTTATAAAAAGAAAATGTTTAAACGAACAAAAAACTCAAAGGACTCAAACGAAAAAGCAGTCATTCTCAGCATTTTGGCAATTTCTAAAACCATCCACGGTTTCTTCTGGTGAAGCAGTATCTTTCTGCAAGTGTTCTTTGTAAAAATTTAGTTCAGAAAGGCTTTTCCAATTTTCTCCGTAGTGCTTGGAAAGGAGGCCAATAATAGTTCCTTTATCCCCCCTTATTTCTTTTCCCAGTGGTAATTTCTCAGGAGCCATTGAAGAGGAAAATTTTTCTTACAAACGCTTTTAGCTTTTCCAACGTCAATGGAGTAATTGGGTTCACCTTGGACTAGAACATATTTTTGTCTTTTTTGTAAAAAATAAACCGCTTTGCCTTATTAAATTCAAAGAGTCATGAACTAGGCATCCGTTTCTTGTAAACAGTTGTAATAGCGTGTTCGTCACGTGGCTCAACAGAAATGATTTCATTGGTGGCAGAGCAAGCAGTGAGTTTTGCAGGTAAAAGGTCAAAGCAAAGAGCGAGTTCTGCATGTAACTGTAATTTTCTCAACAGTATTTGCATGCTAAAGAGAGAGTTTTGGGAAATTCTGATTTTATCATTTGATTACTCTTTAAAATTGAAATAGACTTAGAAAAAAAAACAATTTTCTAAGATCTTGTCGATTAGCGAGTTTTGCAAATAATGGCCTCATATCGTAGTTCGGGGATGTGTATTCAAACAATTCTATGGTTCGTGTGGAGGGTGTTGATGGGGCACTGTTTATTTTTCGATCTTTGGTTCGGCTATTTTCAATTTTTTGTAGTTCTCGTACTGTGTATGCTTCATTATTCATATAGAATTTGCTTCCTTAATGTATGACTAATTTGATGGTTTCTTTCTGGCTTTATTCAGGTGATTTCTCAGAATTTTGTTATGCCATCTTTGTTTATATGTTAAATCGTTTGAAATTGCAATACCGGTTCATTTCAAATTTTTGCAACGTTTCAAGACTTCAAGTTCTTTCAAATATGGGATGAATTCGACCTTAAGTGGGTTTTTTCCTTGGGTTCTGAGTCTGTAGGAATCACTGAGGTTGGAAACCTGCACCTCAACGTTTTAAAGATTCTTGAGCTGTCTGCAAAGTGACTTTGACAAAATTCCTAGAGTCTTTAAGGATAGAGTTCTCGATTTCTAGATTGTTGGATCTGTGGTTGAGCTTGAGAGAGAGAAAGAATACACAGAGGAGAAACGCTTGCTATGCACGATTTTTGATAACAAACTTTCATGGAAACCTCACGTCCGAAAACTTTGTCTCTCATATCGACCTGTTCTCAACATGAATCAGTTCCTCACACGAAATGTGGAGAAGGCTCTGCCACATTGATCCATAGTCCAAACTTGAATATGGATCAATAGTCTTAGATTACACTAGTGAATGTACAATGAAAAATCTAGGTGAAATCCTCAGCTTCAAGAATAGTACTCAGAGCACTTTCACCAACCCTATCGAAAGTGTTGATTGCGAAGCAGAAAAACCATCTATTCGACCGCCGAAGTAACCTAGCGTCAAAAGTTAACTCAGTTAATCGAAATGTTTTGTTCTGAGATTCCAAGAAAACTTACGAGAGGCCAAGTAGACCAAAACCGGTCTGTCTGCAAGTGTGCCCCTCAACATTAACTGAAAATTTATTCCGGCAGTTGTATCGTAAAGGATTCCTCACAGAAGAAATTACTACACTAATACCTGTGAAATATAATCTAATGCCCTTCGTTAGCCCACTGTATAGGTAAGTTGAGAGTGGTCTAAACAAATTGTTCATTTAGAATATTCGATCTGAAATTATTCTTCAAGCATTCCCACTGAATGTATGTCGACTCACCCTAATATAATAGAGCTTACCATTGACAATAACACTATATCAGACAAGTACACAGTTGGTAACTATCTAAATGATTTTTTCGTAAACATCGAGAAAACCGAACCAAATCTTGAAATTTTAAAACTAGCTCCTCATAATAATAACAGTCTTTTTTTATATCCCACAACCTCAATTGAGGTTCAATATAATATTAAAATAACCACAAAATCATGTGCCCCAGGCATAGATGAAATCAATGGTGAAGCTCTGAAAAGCGTCAGCGACATAATATCTAACCCCTATCATATCTAATAAATAAATCATTTTGCTGTGGTGAATATCCAAACTCTCTAAAAATATCTGAGTCAATTCCCATATTTAAAAATAAAGGATCAAAATATGAATCAAGCTACTACAGAAATGTATGTTTGCAATCCCAGTTTGCGAAAATCATTGACTATAGCTACTATCTGAGACTGAGTAAATTTGTTGAACAAGGCAAGCTTATTCCGGAATGTCAACATGGCTTCAGGCAGCAACGATCTACTTCAACTGCAATGCACGAACTGTGTAATAACATTTATATGAATCTTAATAATAAGCAGACCCCAATTGGTCTATTCTTTGATCTCTCCAGGGCATTCGATACAGTCAACCATGAATTACTTCTGGAAAAATTGTATCGAGTAGGAGTTAGAGGAGTAGCAAATAACTGGGTTGCTACATATCTAGAAATCCGGTCACAGGCAGTGGTTATCGATTCGGTAAAATCTCAACCTGCTTCCATTTCAACTGGGGTACCTCAGGGTTCCATATCAGCCCCATTATTCTCTATTCTATTTATGAGTGATATACAACTTTCATGTGCTTCTCCACAAAAACTATTATCTATGCTGACGATACAAGTCAAATAGTAGCGGAAAATAATCTTCAGCTGACTGCAGAAGCTGCGAACAATATTGCAGAAGAATTATCTTACTGGTGTACAAATAATGGGCTGATAGTTAACATAGACAAAACAGTATTCATGATTTTCCAACAAAAAAATATCTGTTATGGTCTTTCTCCCCCAATGAAGATCAATCACAAATCGGTGGGGCAGGTAGATCAGTTTAAGTACCTAGGTCTAACAGTCGACCAAAAATCAACCTGGGAATCTCACTCACACAAATTAATCGCAAAACTGAGTACCTTGTGTTTCGTGATGAGACAACTGCTAGGAACAGTATCTACAAATGTACTCAAACTGACCTACTTTGGTTTAGTACAGTCCATATTGTCAAATGGCCTGGCTTTTTGGGGGCTCGGCACATATGACAAAAGTGTTCACAGTTCAGAAAAAAATCATAAGGTGCCTTGCAGGCCTACATCTTCAGAGGCTCTTGTAAGAAATCCTTCATTGATTTTTCAATATTGACCTTACCTTGCCTTTACATTCACATTATAATTCAGAACATAAAAAAACATGAATCTCAGTATGTGAGAAATAATATGGTGCATGAATATAACACACGTAGAGGTAATGAAATAAGTTTACCTCATTCGCGATTAACCCTAGGCCAGGATTCTCCAGATTATCAAGGGGTAACCTGTTATAACAAAACAAAGAAAATATTGATTAAAAACTTATAGTGAGTGGAAGAAAGCTTCATTAAATTATCTTCTAGGAAACGCTTTTTATTCTGTTGACGAATTTCTGCAATCCTGAATAATATTATTTTATTTATATTCAATCTTTACATATATACATGTTTTCATCTATACATTTTTGTAACTGCTTGACTAGTCTGATAAAATTCTGTATTTGTATGACATTTGTAAAATTTTCAAAGATGAATAGATTTCTATTCTATTCTATTCTATTCTATTCTATTCTATTCTATTCTATTCTATTCTATTCTATTCTATTCTATTCTATTCTATTCTATTCTATTCTATTCTATTCTATTCTATTCTATTCTATTCTATTCTATTCTATTCTACTTCTATTCTCTTCTACTTCTCTTCTCTTCTCATTCTATTCTATTCTATTCTATTCTATTTTATTCTATTTTATTCTATTTTATTCTATTCTATTCTATTTTATTTTATTCTATTTTATTCTATTCTATTCTATTTTATTTTATTTTATTCTATTTTATTCTCTTCTCTTCTATTCTCATTCTATTTTATTTTATTTTATTTTATTTTATTTTATTTTATTTTATTTTATTTTATTTTATTTTATTTATTTTATTTATTATTTTATCTATTTATATTTCTCTTCTCTTCTATCTATCTATTCATTATTCATTCTATTTTATTTTATTTTATTTTATTTTATTTTATTTTATTTTATTTTATTTTATTTTATTTTATTTTATTTTATTTTATTTTATTTTATTTTATTTTATTTTATTTTATTTTATTTTATTTTATTTTATTTTATCTTCTATTTTATTTTATTTTATTTTATTTTATTTTATTTTATTTTATTCTATTCTATTCTATTCTATTCTATTCTATTCTATTCTATTCTATTCTATTCTATTCTATTCTATTCTATTCTATTCTATTCTATTCTATTCTATTCTATTCTATTCTATTCTATTTCTAGGAACAAAACCAATATTATTTGAATTATTGAACGTGCGTCGAGTGCACATAATTGCAGCGTGGTGTTACTGTAATTGATCCCTACAGAAAGTTCCGAGATATAGACTGTCAAGGCTTCAATAAATTTGGGTCTTTTCGAGCGAAATTTGCAATAGATTTCCATGGGAAAGCTTCCTCCAATTTCCAGATGTTTACTCAATTTAATAGGAATTTCCATTCAAATAGCTATGCCATGAACTTCGCATGAATTTATATTTCAGACAAAATAATATAACTAAGACCAAGCTTAATACGGATAACGAACAAAATTCTAATCATCAAACTTTGTAGAGTTCATCGGTGCTCAAGTGAGAAACTTATCAGAGAGCCTCCGAAAACAGTCGCTGAAACTTTCTAGATATAATGAAAAAAATCAAAACCAGAAGAAAAATGCGAATAATATTAAAGTACTTAGAAAGAATGAAGTATGGCAGATAAAAACCAGATAAACGATTACAAAACGTAGGGGGATATGAAGAATTAGCCTAAACACTCCCTCGACGACTTTTTTTGCCTGCGGGAGACAAAAACAATGAATTATTTCTTTGCTATTCGAAATATCACCCTCACAAAGATTCGGTAACGTATTCTGTGTACAGCAGCAGAGATTGGGTACCTTTATTCGGGTAATGTGGTTTGCTGGGACAAAGAGATTCATAATTGAAAATGAAGATAATCAAGTTGTCCCGAGGGAGACATTTTATGTACATGCAGAGAGAGGAAAAACAGACAAAATTGGAGAGAATTTGCATTGTTTTATTCGTGCGGAATCCAAGTTTAACATTATTCTTGCACAGATATTCGCGTGGAATTATTCGGTTGGTTTCATTAAGCAGTGATGAAACAGGCGATAGTTCATCTGTTTTCATATGCTCTGAATCAACCTCGTGTGTTTGTTGATTTGTGTGAACATTTGTTTGGGTTGATTTTGAATACTAATTTTCACACGCTTCCCGACGATTTTGAGATTCGAAACTCATATTTGGAAAAGACGATACACTTTCAGGGCGTACATTCTTAAATTTGAATAGAAAACTTCCGCACTGTTCCGGCTATTGATTTGCTTGATGGCGATGTGACTGACTTCCCGTTACTGTCATGTGTATATATGAGACCGCAGTAACGGTCTTCTCACGGGCGTAAAATAATGGTTTCATTGTTTCGCAAAATTTTTGTTGATTGTTGAATCCGCAACAGTACCCCCCTCCCTGAAGTTATTTGCCACGAACAACATTAGTCTTGTCATTCACGTCCATTATAGGGGCTCCCTCTATCGACATGGACGACCTTCCGTTTGGGGTGACAGTCAAACCTGGTAGACTGGGTTGTTCATTTTCCCCTTCACCTAATAAGATCTTTCCCAGGACCGCTGTAACTAGGGACTAATCCTCATGTACGCTGTAGCTGATATAGCCAGACTGCATATCCCTCCGGCATCAACTTCTCGTCGAACCTGATCTCTATCTTGTCTCCGATCATCTGCAACTTTGACCCAGCAAATTCGTAGACAGTCCTCAGTCTCTCCTTCAAGTCCACCTCATAGTTTGGTAGCGACACATCTTCGGTTTCACCAGCCCCAAGTCTACCAAACATCTACCTACCAGTTATCAACATGGAGGGTGTATACCCGGTAGCTTCATGTTGAGAACTTCGGTACGGCAATAAAAACAAAGGAAACAGTTCGTCAAAATCCATTCAGTTTTCGGACACGAACATTGGCAGGTAATTGTGGATCGTTCGGTTGTGTTCCTCCACCATTTCATCTGACTGGAAGTGGAGCGCTGTTGTCCTGGTTTCCTTTATCCGTAGCTGTTTCCTCATCTCCCCGATAAGAGTGTATGTTTGTGGGAATCCGGTGTCCGGAGATGAAATTCTGCAAGATATCCCCAACAACCGTTTTCGCCTTCTTGTTGGATAGAGCAACAACTTCAGGCCATTTTGAGAAGTTATCCATAACGACCATCATTTAATTATACCGAATGGACACCCTGAAGTATCACTTCAATTTTTGGGACCAACCTCAGAGGAGCACATGTCGCATCGTTTGCACGAATCCTAGGAAAAGTTGTACCTCTCACGTACTCTAGCTGTGTATTCCGGAACCGCTGTCGTGGAGATGTTCAAGTACGTCTGGTACACATGCTCTAAGAAGTATCCTTTGATAACGGACCATTTCTCAACCAAGGCTTTTCCATGTTCGATTGATCAATCGATCTTGGAAAGAGCGCGGAAGATGTTCGTTTTGTCGTTATGCTAGTTTTGTGCTCCTGTACTCTAGTTGACATTATCCTCTTCGTCTGGCCTATATATCGCTTATCACAGTTCCCACATGTGATGCTTTATACATGTGATGATTTATACTTCGAGCGGAATCCTGTCCATTGGTCTCGGTAAGCAAGACGAAAAGGTTCTTTGAGGTTCGAAAACGGTTGGTATATTTTTTATCATTAGTCTTCTGATATTGTCAGTGACTCCTTTGATGAAAGGTAGTGTCACTAACTTTTTGAATTTTTTCTGATTGAGTGTGATCCATAGGCTTTTTGTCGAAGTGCTTTGTACGTCTTTGTTAGCTATGCTCGTCTGTTTGTTGTTTCCGTTAGACGAAAAGACCAGGTCACCAACCTGTTGATTACGGATTGCAGTGATGGTGGGATTCGGCGTGTGGGTATCTGTTTGTAAGGGTGGACTTTCGGTATACTGTGTATCCTGAAGTGCCATCCGGATTTCTTCGATAGATCTAGGAAAGAAAATTGTCCATTTTCCTCTAATTCCTTAGTGAACTGAATGCGCTGATTCAAGCAGTTCAGATATGTCACGAAGCGAGTCAACTCTTCTTTTCCATGAGGCCAGATGATGAAGATATCGTCTACGTATTTAGCTCATAGGGTAGGTTTCTGTTGAGCATTCCGTAGTGCATTTTCCTGGAAGTCCATCATGAACAGATTTGCTACAACTGGGGATAAGGAAGAGCACATGGGGCACCTTCTATCTGTTTGTAGAATCTGATGTTGAAAATGAAATAAGCACTCATCAAACAGTGTTTCGTCAGTTCTGTGACATGATGTGGAACTTCTCCTCTTTCTTCGATCATAGACAAAGCTTCGTGAATGGGGTTACTGGGATACAGTGACTTGATATATAGGCTGGCTAGGATGTCGTTTTGGTCCAGTTTAAATTTTTTTTATCATTTGTACCAAGTGTTCTGAATTTTTGACATAGGAATCTGCTGATTTTGTCACAGTTTGCATTATCTGTTCTAATGATTTTTCCAGTATCTGAGTCGGAGAGTCGATGGCACTCACTATTAGTCGTATGCCCCAAAGAAATACAGAAAAAAAAGACCCTCTAGAACTCAGAAAGTCAATGATACTACCTTTCATCAATAGCGTCACTGACAAAATCGAAAGTCTAATGAGACAACAGAATAAACGAACCGTTTTCAAACCTCAAAGGACCATTTCTTTTTGCTTACCGAGAACAAAGGACAGGATTCCTCCGAAAACCAAGCAGTATATAGCATCACATTCGGGGACTGTGATAAGCAATATATACGTTAGACGAATAGGAGAATGTCAGCTAGAGTGCAAGAACACAGAAATAGCATAAGGACAGAAACAAACATTCACAGCTCGCTATCACCACCACCACCAGACAGGTCAACAAATAGATTTCGAGGCAGTAAAGCAAATAGCGGTGAACCATTTAAGAACACGCCGAATTAGGAGAGCCATCAAAATAGAAAAGCATAGAGGAATCAACAAAAAATACGACTCTCTCAAAACATACCAATCATCTGGAAGGCCCTCATGAACAATAAAAAAAAAACCGTACAGAAAGTGGTCCTTTGATGGTAGGGCGCCACAAAACAAAACTACCATTTCAACTGAAAAATCATCAGCCAAAGGTCCGACAACCGTAATTGACCCGACGGCTGATGGAGCGAATCATATCGGCCAACTGAGATGTTGGCGAAACGTCGACACTCAATACCAACGAACCAACGGATAAACTCCCAGAATGACAACTTTGTTACTGTTTCGAAAAATAATTTCGTCTTCCAGGGTATATATGAAATTCCATGTTCCAATTGCCATAAAACATATGTAGGCCAGACCAACAGGCATCAACTTGATTAAAAACACGAATAAAGTATTCTTCCACCACGAAATAATGCCTTTTAAACAGTATCCATTGGTCAGGTATTCCATGGGGAAGAAAACAGATGAAAAACTGATGATGAGAGTATTCAACATTTTTTTATCGATATTATTATCTTTTTTTCAGCCATTTGTAAAGGAATAGCCTCTTATCTATCGTCTTCAATTCTAGGGCATAATTTAATATGAACGTGCTTGTCAACACTTTTTTATCCTTCCAGTTTATAAAATTGGAAAATATCCCTCATTTTCCAAAGTATTATTTGTTGTTTATGAATAATAGATGATGTCGAATGGAAAACTCTAATACTCATGACATTTTAATGGGATATCATTGTATGATGCTGTCACAATTTCAACGGATATAATTATTCAATCATTCAGAATATGTCATGAGAATTGAGGAGTGGATAGTAGGTAGGTAGAGTAACTTTGCTTTTGTATCTTGGTAACATACTTATCATATGTAGTAATACAGTAATTGAGAAGTCCCATTGGGTAGAAAAACATTCGATGGTGATATTCATTGCATTCTTTGCTTCGGGGAATTCATTTATTCTCGAAAAATTTGTCTTATACTATCAAAACATTCAAAAGTGATCCTCATGTGAAAACCTCTATGGAAATAATGATGTATTAAAATTTTTCTAGACATCAATCACCCGCATTCTATGAGTATTTTGCTGGGATGAAAAAAATTGATTCAGTATATGTTTCAATCACATCGTTTAATGATAATTTAATAGTATATATTAATGATTTTCAAATCAAGTCCATGCTCAAAAAATTCAACACCACCATTACTTATACGTTTTCATTTGTTTCAGGTTTGGTGAAATTCAGTGCGTGCGTGAAAATAAATAAACTACAAGTTCCTGAAGTTATCAATCACGGCAAACCCGCAGTTCTAGATTGTGACTTCACTTCAGAAGACAATGAACAGGACTTAGTTCTGAAGTGGTTTCTCAACAAGACGTTGGTCTACCAATGGATACCAGGTGGGTGATATTTTGTACGTGAATGTAAGCTTATTGATCATGACGTCATTAAATTGTTTTTGTGTTTAGACAATTCATAGTTGGAATGACCTTAAGTAAAACAATGTATATAAGACGACTACACGATTCAGTCGGTGCGCGTACTCGGTATCTGGCAAAAATTAATTCAAATTCGAACGTACGATACATACACTTAAGTCTAATGCATTCACACAGTAATTTGAAGGGCTACATCTATCATGAAACAACCATTCTTCTATCGAATACCACAAAAGGAACTGAAATTTATATATTTATTCCAGTGCAAGGTTTTGCACAGATGAATTATTGTTTATCTGTTTTGTTATTATGCAAGAATCAGAAAAAAGTCAACCATTGGGACGGGCACACTGGCAGACCAGTTTCGGTCTTATGGGCCCCAACGCTTCTGAGGTTGTTGGTTTTTCATAATTCAACCTTTCACAGCATCGCGCCACCTATCCACAGAAAAACAATGCTGCTCTTAATTTTATGGATCGAAAACACATATTCCTCATAAGATCTCATACAAAATCATGGCAACAAAGGGCATAAACAATTTGGTCTTTGAGTCGCCACTCTAAAGTTCTATGCTTGCAACAAAAACAACGAAAGAACAATAGTATCATATTTTGAAAAACACTTTGATTCTTCATTGGAATCATTGAAGAAATATTCATTTATTATAAATCCTTGACTTGGGCCAATCTTAGGTCAAACAGGAGGAGCTGTACAATTAGATGATTAAAAATATTGTTGCCAATAAACTATACTTATACTATAGAAATGCGTGAGCGAAGTAGAGCCATACTTCTGTTCTAGATAGGTAGAAATGTCTCAGATGAAAAATTTTGTGAGCAAAGAGAGCTAAATTCTACAAATATTCACCAATATACCAAGGCTTCCTTGAGTGACTAACTGAAGTCGATACCACAATGAAAACGATGTTTTTCATTTGATCCTGAATGGAGAATCAGCAAAAATTGACTCGAACTAATTTGTCAACCAACTAGAAATTGAAATCGATGCGCTTCCACTAATAAAGTTTGCATCTTCAGGAGAAGAAATCGAGTTTCTGGGGGTAATCGTTTTCAATGCTGAACAAATTTAAGGTGAATGAAAAAACTGTAAATGGAAGCAGTCTATGTATAACTGATCTTCGGACAGGGCAAACAGATTCTCAAATTCAATTTTTGTCGTAGTTTTTCCACATTGGATCTGTTCCTTAACATATTCTTATCGCGCATATTATAGGAATGTACAGGTAGGGATCCTTTACATCTCAATTATGATTTATCTCGTACTTTCAAGATTATCGCTACGCACGTGCTTTGGCATTCCTATTTCCTCAAACCCGCCATTCAACTATCGAGGAGGTGAATAGTTGACATCTAATGTGTTTTTGCTTGAAAATGAAATTTTAGTTGTGACAGAAATCATTCATTTTCTAAAAATGTGAGCAGTTCGATATTCTCATTCGAGTATCAATTTTCTTATCCTGATGATGCTAACTCTGTTAGCGAAACACGCTTCGGGTAATTGATCTCTACAAAAAGTTTCAACTTCTACACTAGAGGTTCCAATCTCATCGTTTATTCCCATTTAAGGTCTATAATACGATCAGAAAGTATTATGTAAACAAAAAAATATATAATCAAAGAGATAGTAGTAGATGTGAAAGTGATAATTTTTATGGGGTTCAATTATTAACCCAACTCCAAATTTATTCTGCTAACAGTGTATAATTTTTTTTCTCCTAGATTGAACCTGATAATTGTATCAATTTTCTTCTCCTGGACATGCTAACTTCGTGAGCAAAACGCGTGTCTATTGCGAGTGATAACAGTTTGATGTCAGAGTGATTGATCTCTATAGAAATACACAGTGTCAAAATTCGGGAGGTAAGTACTCAAATGAAATTGCAACAAACAAAGATAAGTAATTGATCGAGACTCCTAGGAGAGTTGAGAATTTTCCTATTTTAATGAGAAAAACTGCAAGAGAGTTGGACATGAGTCACACTTCCTTGTATGAAATACAATGTAATATCATTTATTTCCCTTTGAACAATAATAGTACATGTTATTTGGGTTCGTCAACATACAAAGCCGAAAAACACCAGAAAAGTGAATATAACAATAAAACTTCGATATTAAAATAACTTAAGACATTTGGTAAAATTCATTCCACTGTCTCTGGAGAGTCTTTCCACTGTCTCTGGAGAGTTGTATTTTATTTTGAGCCTCGAAAACGGAAAGTAATGAATATTTTGATATATATTATTCATGCCAGTAATTCTTTCATGATAATCCCACAATGCCCCTTCCACGTAAGATACTCATCAACTCGTAGACCCAATATACTTAATGAAGTAGCCAAATATCTGATAAAGAACTGTCCTGTGTCGAATTTCAGCGGTAGACAATGTTTAATGGAGTCGCAGAATTTCAGTTATTTGTGGTGAAAAACAGTATCACGATTTTCAAAAAAATTACCAATGTTCTGTAACAAGATGCTCCCTCTTGATGCCACATTACTTCTCGTTGGATATATTATGCCGCGTAATACCTATACACCCTATGGTGTTGTGTTCGTCGTCATATTCAGTTTTTATTTATGTCAACAAAGTTTTATTTAATGAAATTCAATGCCAATTGAAAGAAACGCATTCCGGTTGAGACATTTCATTCTCTCCAAGGTTCAATAGCGTTCAAAGAATTGATTGTTCAATAAAATGGCCTCATCCCTCGTGCAAGTCCAGAAATTAGGTAAAGGGTCCTATGATACCTGGAAGATGCGAATCGAAGCTATCTTCCAAAATGATCATTGGGAAAATGTTAATGGCAGTATACCAAAGTCAAATGATGCAGCAGATTGGGTGAAGACGAATCAAAAGGCTAAAGCAGACATTATTTAATCCATTCAACCATCTGAATCATTCATCATAATTGTACTACTTCCAATGAAGTGTGAAATCAATTGAAAGAGACTTTTCAATTTGAAGGTCCAGCCAGAAAAGCAACTATGCTGAAGGGCTTCTAATCGAAAAAATTACAGAAAATGAATCCAAGGCCGACCACTTGGATACATTATTCAACATTGTTCACAAATTGAAAGAAATGGAATTTGCATTGCAGATGATCTTCTTTCTATTCTTCTATTCCGAGATGTGCTATAGTAGCTAGGGATGATTTACCGGAATCAGAAACAGTAAACATTAAGCTCCTAGATGAATCGAATGCCAGGAAAAGTTGATAACCAGAGCGCATTATATAGTGAGTCGATTTCAAAAAAGACTGGGTCAGTGACTGAACTGAAGGAGCAATCGAATGATTCACTGTGTAGAATCAGAAAATGAACCAAAAGTTATAGCTGCACACAAAACTGAGCCAGCATCTGAAAACGCATGGTATCTGGACAGTGGTGCAACTTCTTATATGTGCCATTACAGGAGACCTTTTTCGAATTTTGTTCTAGTTAGCAATCAGAAAGTTCTTCTGGCAGTCGATAAGAAAACTGACATCCTTGGTAAAGGTACAGTTGAATTCAGAGTAATCAATGGCAAAAATGAAATGAAAATTATTAACCTGGTCAACAGACCAGTAATTTACAGAAATGGCATCACAGATATGGTCAGCTGAATGAAAAGACCGTGAAGTATTTGATGATGGATAATTTAGTTGACTTTCAATTCTTCAGAAAATCTGCTCGTTTGTGAAATCTGCATTGGAAGCAAACAAACCAGAAACAGTTTTACCTCGAATATAATAACTTAGGGCTGTACTGGAAGTTCAAAGTGCAAGTAGAAATAAAATGAGGAAGCAGAAGACCAGCCATTATGAGAGATGGTTCAAGAGGAAGACCGAATGAACGATATAATCTTGTAGAAGTCGAAAGCCAAGAATAGCTCAAATGTAAATTGAAAAACCAGATAACCCTACTGTTGCTGAAGCACTGAAAAGGGAGCACGCAATCGAATAGCGAGAAGCCATTAAAAAGGAATTTCAAGACCTTGTACACACAGTAATGCTTGGGTTCTTACTGGGAGACCAGAAAAATCTAAGGCTGTAGATGGTTCTAAGAACCAAGTACAAAGAGTACAAAGCAAACGGTGATATCAATAGTAGGAAAGCTCGTCTTCTTGCTAAAGGTTACGCACAGCAACCTGGAATCGATTACAATGAAACACCTTCATCAGTAACAGGACAAAGTTCGATTGGAATCGTTATTGCTCTCTCAGTGACCTTATACCAATAGATAGCGTTATGGCTTATATCAATAGTGATTTCGATGAAGAAATATTTATAAGCCAAGCGGAAGGATTCGAATCACAGGGTGAAAAAAAAAGTTTTATCTTCTGAACAAATCTCTTTATGGATTGAAACGATCGGGACGACAATGGTTAGAAACTTGATCAATATCTACAATCTATTAGTCTGAAACGAATCTCCGGTAGATGCATCTACATCTTGAAAAATGAAAAGTTCATCCTTACTATGACTGTATATGTGGACGATCTAATATTAGAGACGAATTCAGAAAAAAAATAGACTGAAGCAAGATTTAGCTGCGAAATTCAGAATGAAAGATCTTGGAGTACTGCACTATTGTTCAGGAATAGAATTCAGACAGGATGAGTTTACAAATTCCATTTCTATATCCCAGAGTAAATATATAGGAGATATATTAAAATCTGATAGTGTATCACGAATTCTGTTTTGTGTAGGATAAGTTTTTTTCTATCTCCTAAAAAAACTTGTTATTCAGCTCAATGGTTTACCTCCTATGCCATAGTTTTCCGATTTCATGAATAATACATTAATATTGACGCAGTGAGAGTCCATTTCCTATGTAGGGTCTCCAGAAAAAAGATTTTTTATCGGGAGGATTTCGTTCATAAAATCTGATGGTATCATACTTTGAATTTTTGAGCAGATTCATCGGCGCTTATATAAAAAACTCATTGAACGTATTGGGTCCGTTATTTTATGACCTGCTCCGTTTTTCATAGTGATATTACATTGAAATATTTTTCCTTTATTGTTCTTGATGTTTTGATTACTTTCCAACAGGGGCGGATCCACGGGGGGGGTTTTCGGGTCCGGACCCCCCCCATTGGGAAAATAAGAGATAATTTTTTTTCAATTTGTATCGGCTCGTAATTTCCAAATTTTGTTAGGGAACGAAAAAATGTCACATGAGCAAGACAAAAAAATAAAATAGAATAAATTTTTTTGCTTTAAAATTGAAAAACTTCAATAATTATTATTACATTCCATTGAAAACTAAAGAGCAGGCTACATTTAAACATTAGTGAATTTTCGAGGTTTTTTGGCGCAGTATTCGAAAAATTAGACTTTTTACATTTGTGATGAGTATTGTGTATGCCGGTAACGATTTGAATATACTATGTATGAGTAGAATATGCTGTTGATTCGGTTAAATCAACTCGATTCGATTCAAAAAAAGTAAAGTTTCGAACCTACTTTACCTTCTGGCTACACCTTCAAATTTTGCTCATGTCAATCTCTTTCACATTTTTTTTGGATCTTGACTAGTTGTTGCTATACGGTAGCTCATAATTTTCTAGCAATCAGAACATGGCCATAGAACATATGTAGGCCAGACCAACAGACGTGTGACAAGTAGAGTATACGAACATCAACTTGCTGTCCGAAAATCAGACCCATCTTCAGCTCTGTCCAAACATCATCAAGAGACAGGACACAATATAGACTTTGCGAACACTAAGACCATCGCCACAGCAAAAACACTACAAGCTCGTATAATTCGCGAGGCCATCGAAATCGAGAAGCGACCTTCCTGCTTAAATAAACGTGACGACGGCCAGAGACTTCCAACTGCATGGAAACCCCTAATTTCCAGATGCCCAGTCCCCACCAAGACATCCGACGGTCCTTTAGTAGCACCCGCTGCTATAAATCCTACCCAACATCCCTCGATACCTCAGTTCGATCTAAGGAATAGGCAGATTGAGACCTTAGAAAGAACTCGTGACGAGACCTGGGGAGTAGGCAGATTGAGGCCCCGGCGTCAAGTCACAAACCCTTGCCCCTTGTGATAACACCTGAGGAGTAGGCAGATTGAGACCTCAGCGTGAAGTCACATTCACCTCTTGAAAATGGCTCCAAAATCGGAGCCGAAACGTCGAGAACAAAACTCCAGACGCGGTTCAACCCGAACTCAACAACAACACACAAATGACCGCGGAAACCTATCCGAACACATATATATATATATATATCTATATATATATATATATATATATATATATATATATATATATATATATATATATATATATATATTGTAATTCATATTATACATTTACATATTGTAGCGTCTTGAAAAAGAAAATAAACATTTTCGAAAGCTCGACAAAAACAAAGAGAACAGCCTAATTGTCATCCCCAGACTGCAACTCAAATAAGTCTCTCTCTCTCTCTCTATATATATATATATATATATATATATACATATATATATATATATATATATGAATTTCGAGTTATAGACCCCCCCCTTGACCTGATCCTGGATCCGCCACTGCTTTCCAAGCAGATTTCATTTGATTATCAGAATTTAGAATTATTATTTTTCGATAATGCTGCTTTTTGCATTTATTTATCTAAATTATGTGATGCGGTTTTGCTCAAATATAATTGTGTTTCAGATCAGAATAAGCAATATCATGATTGGGCTACGTTGGCTTGAATGTGGTTGACAATGTTTCTTGCTGACCAGTAGTCGTTCGGACATTCATTGTCTATTGAAACTTGTTGCTAAGAACTGTTCTCAGCAACAGGTTTCAAGAGTTAATAATATTGACAATGGAAGTCCGAATCATTTAGTATACCTCTGATATCCTGAAGGTAACTCACCTGTCGAAAGATTCATTTCTCAAATAAACAAAACACGACAAAGTTATAAAACACAGTTCAGTAATGAAAGCTGTTTTGATAACGAAGATAAATATAAATGAATCATGTTCTGAGTTCCACAATTATCTAAAAACAAGACCCTATATTTTGAAACAAATTTGTTCAGCCGACAAATACAAAAATACAACTTATTCTATTTAAAACTTGTGTCACATTAAAAACTCTTTTCATTAAATAATATCGCAGATGTTTTGCGTTTTGCTTTGGCAAAAAATGGTCACATTAACTATATTCACTTGAGGATGTTATTTTAATCATCTAAGTGTTATCTTCATTAATTTCGATTACATACCGATTTCGATAACGGCATTATTGCTGAAACCTACTGTAATATATCAGTTCAATCGAGAAGATAATACTTGAAGACTAAACTTTTATTACGTAATTGACAATCATCTGACATAACATTCATAGCTCTACCATACTTGTACAGTACGTCTAAATACATATTGACTACAGACTATATTACACCTACTAACTCTACACATAATTATTATAACTAAACACGTAATAATTTTTTTTCGGAATCCACTGTTGCGTTTTCATACGAGTATCTCTCAGAAACCTCCTCTATATAATGAAGGGAAGAATTTAGGTAGAAATCTCTAGAGCTTTCAACAAAACTTTTATGATTCCACATCCGACAATGAACTTTTTACAGCGATGAAGAAGCGACCGCAAGGCTTGGGAATCCTCAAGGACCGCCTGAATTTGGAGTATGCGGCCAGCGTGGATGCCAACAGTATTCACAGGGCTTTGCATATACTGAAAGCGGATCCCGATCTCTCGGGGAATTACACATGCTCCGTTTCCACCCTTCAGAGCGAGGACATCCAGACTAAAAGCATGCTCGTCCTTGGTGAGTAAACTTACCCCATATATTTACGCACGACGTATATTGTTTAAAGTGTAACGTCATATTACGGAAAGGTCGTTTCATAATTTACTCGAACCAGCGGAGGGTGAATGAAATATAAGGGCGCTCGATCCGGCGAATATTCCGAATTAACCCTCAGGTATGGTTGTCCTGAGCCTAATATAGTAATGCGTGGGTAGGATGCCACATCTTAATTGGAGATATATTTGTGTGTTATGATTTTGTGGATTGCTTCAGCACCTGGAGAGTCGTGTAAGAGTTTTAGGAAGGTACTTGATATTTGCGTTCACCGGTAGGTAAATCTTTGAATGGCGAGATGACTTATGCATAAGTATTAGAAAAATGTTATGTCTCTCTAGAAAATGATGTATCAAACATTTACTCGAATCACTTCTGGTATGCTCTTGTTGCATTTTTTGAACCACTTTCGGTATCGAGAATATCTATTCTGCCTGTAACCCGATCTCGAAGACTTTTATTATTGGATATTTTCAGCAATTTCATGAAATATTTGAGGAATATGCATTTACGAAGCACATTGGGATGAAGTGGTTGGTATAAATGGTTTCCATCGCTTTTTCTTATTCAACAAACCTTCTTTGGAGAAGGTACATGTTTGTCTATTCTCAAATCACATTTCATTCAACAATCTCAGTGTCCCGATTGGGAATCATGTTCTGATCCTCTTCAAAGAATGGTATGTCCGCAGTGGAAGGAAATCGCGTCTAACGTTGGCACCCACCTTACAGCCAACTAAGTTCCACTCCCCGAGCTTTGCGGCGACTTTTCAGAGAAATGTTGGGTCATGAAAAAATTATTTTTGATTACTTCAGATCATCATATTCCACATGAAAAAATTTATGATCATATGTATCATAAAATTTCAGTCTTGGAAGATATCGTTTGCAATATAGACAATCATCCACTATCATAGAAAAGTCAGAAATGAAAATAACATCCCTCTGTATCATCTAACGTAGAGCGTATTGCGAAAGTAACGTGAAGAGACTTCAAAATTCCGAAACCAATTAGTTTCTAAAGAAAACCTCCGACAAGTCGAGTGTTTGATTCAATTCGTTGTTTCAATATAAATAATTCCACTGTAAAGAGTAATGGTCCTAGTTATATTTTTATTGAATGGCACACCCAGTATACTATAGGGGTTTTCGAATCTCCCATTAATGATTGTTCTACACGTGCACCACTCATAGGTGTGAAATTCAAACAGGAAAGGGCTGGGGAAGAAACAGAGTTGAACAGAATTGTTAATTCAGTTCATTTGAAATAAATTGAATTCATTTTCAGTGAATTGTGACTTCTGAATTGTTTTTAGGAATTCAATTCAAGAAACTTAATTGAAGCCACAATTCAGATTCACAATTCACAAGCCATTCTCTGAAATGCAGTCGCTTCTTGTTTTTTTTTTTTTTCAGAAGACATTATAGGAAGCACGTTGTCGTTCACAGATATCCTTTAGCTGCGTCTGCGTTTATTTAAGAATTTTAGGATTGAAAATTTTATCATATTATTCTTGCCATCCGTTAGTGAGCACTTGTTGCAAAAAATTATGAATAGTTTTGTTATTCAGATGTAAATATCTCACCAGATTTGAAGAACAATAATTACATTTTTTGTCAAGTTTTGGAAAACTCGGTTTCTTCATACATATCTTCGGTAGAATATAACCTTCGGAATGAAAGTGAATTTTTCAATAGAGCTCAAGTCACACGAACACCGAACTTAACGCACATGACTCCTGTAATATAAAGCTCTGTTAACAAGTTGTTGTCTATTATCAATTCTTAGTACCTATGTTCAATAAATAGTGGCGTATTAAAACTAATTGAACAATTGAAACTTTTCGGAGATTCAGAATATAACTAGGTATCATAAATTAATTTTTTATCTTCAAGTGTACCCGATAGAAAACACTCTGCTATTCAGAGAACATTTTGTCAACCAAGAGAGAAGAGATGCGAGAGGTGAAAACTAATTATTAGTTTTCACCTCAGATATTTGAAGGTTCTGAGTCTGATTCTTGAAAGATCCCTGAGAGAGAAACATATTCGGAATGTTCCCAGGATCACAACAAAGGGTGAAAAAAAAATTACTAGTAGGTTCAACCAACTGTGATGAAAGTGCCAAGGAAAAGACAATTGATTTTATATCAGGAGAGCAATGATAAAAAAAATCGATAGGAAAGGTATCAATCGCCGACTATTCTCAATTCCAAAAAATTATCAAAAAATCATTGTGTAATTTTTTTTACGAATATGCCAATAGAATATAATATATTTTCGATAGATATCACCATTTCTTATCTGAGGAATATTTGTGGAAGACATTTTTTATCAAATATATTTTGTTGGAAAAAGGTGACAGTTTACTACATATATATTTTTTTCATTTTTGCGTGGAGAGGTGAGAACGTCAGCTGATTGACGGAAAAACCCATTTTGACTCTGGCAAGGTAACCGATTGATATTTCGTTTCGAAATTAGCAAAATGAATTGTGAATTGATTAGAGAAACAATTCACAAGCTAGCTTGTGGTTCGAATTCATTTTATTTTGAAGAATTTTCAATTCATGAGTTTCATTCAGTTTTTCACGTGAATTGTGACTTGTGAGTTCAATTCATGAAAGTAGTGAATTTGTCTAACTCTGGGAAGAGATTACCAAGAAGAAATCAATGCATCCATATCCAGTAAATTTTTAGATATAGTTAATAATGATAATAATAATAATAATACTTTTATTACCCACCACAAATGTTACAAGTTGAGTTCTATTATAAATATGGAAGAAGATGATATATAATGTCGATAGTAAGCACTAACTAAAAAAATGTCTATTATAGAATAACCAAGGCGAGTAAATGGCAGACTGGTTCAGATAACAGTGGAGCACTGTTTCTGTTCTTCCACCAGTGCCAGAATTATTCGAATTAATAATTTAAGACAGCGTGATTTATAATAACTAATAATAACTAATAAGTCAGAATAGCAGGAAAGAGAAGAAGAAGAGAAAGGCAGAGGAAAGGGAGAACTGAAATCTAGAGCATCATATACTTAATTATTATGAGATATCCTTAGGTTAAACTTACTGGGTATTCAATAGATGTTGTTTGAATTTGAATTGAAATGCTTTGCAGGATAGACCTAAGAGTGTGCTATCTAGTTTGAGGATACTGTTTATACAGACCGCGACATTGTAGGAGAAGGAACGTCTATATATGTCCTTGGTATGCTTTGGGACAGTAAGTATTGTACGACGACGGATGTTCAGGTTATGAACATCCGTTCTGTATTTCAGTTTTTTGTGAAGATAGGGTGGTGACTTCGATTTGAATATGCTGAAAAACATACAAGCCATATGATGACGTCGCCTATTATACATATTGAGCCACTTCAATTCCTTGAGTTTCTCCGAAATAGATATTTTAGTAGATTTACGTATACCATAAATGAGACGAACACAGGATGATTGAACTTTTTGTATTCGACGTACATCCATACTATTCAAACAGGGGCTGTACACCACATCACAATGATTGAAATGTGAGAGCACCAACGAATCACATAGCATTTTTTTCATTTCCATTGATAGATACTGTCTTTGTGAATAGATAAGTTTGAGAGAGGAGTAAGCATTTCTCAGTTTATTGGTTACATGGTCTTTGAACCGTAAAGAGGTATCAATTGTTAATCCTAGGTTTTTATGCGAAGATTTTATCGGTATACTTGCATCTCCGATTTTCAGAATAATATTATCATTTAGGAACTTAGAGATATTTTCTTTGCTGAATATCATAGCGACAGATTTGACTGGATTTATTTTCAAAGCATGGTCTGTTGAAACTTTATGTAAGGAGGACAGGTCATTGTTGATAGAGTCTATTGCTAACTTTAAATCTGAAAATTTGAAGGAGAAATACACCTGTGTATCATCCGCATAAAAATGATAATTGCAGTATTTGAGAATAATCAAATGAGTACTCATTCCATATCAGTTTTAAACAAAGGCAATGATTTGGCGTAGAGTTATAAAAACTACCGAAAACAGATTTGATAGCTCAATACAGATCATTGATGATTTTTTATGATTTAGCTCATGAGAGAGTTTCTGTGAAACTCCTATATTTTGATCGTGAATATTACCAACAGCACACTAACACTGATCACCACTAACTCCTTCATCACCGTTTGCTTGATTATGATTGACAATGTTCCATGCTGAGTGGTATTCATAGACATTACAACTAATGAACTGGCCATAGTATACACACATTGAACAAATATTGTGGACATAATGACCATCATACACTTGAATTATTCTACCCTTCCTAATCTCTCTTCTACATTGAGGAATGAATGCTCTCATAGGGTATACTTAATAGTCGATTACCTAACGAGGAGGATAAATAGGCTATTACGCACGACCGAAAACTTGTGAGCACGAGGCGTCAGCCGAGTGCGGTAATACGCGAATACACGTAACTGGCCTTATTTTCGAATTACGTATTCTACCTTTTCTACTCCCACCATGCTTTTGCGGTAATTTCTAGTAGTGTAGCACGAATTTTCTCGTTATCACTCATTTTCAATAATCGACGAGACACTTGATGACACAACTGCTTGCTTCATGGATAGAACTAGAATCAATACCAATTCAAAAACTGTTGAGCAACAAATTTCCTCATAATGTGATTTTCAGTCTATCAATTCAGGATTTAGGAACGAAAATTCGCTGAATTCGGATCTGAGGCCATTGAATGTAGTCATGGGATCAAATTTATCAGGTTGAATGTTACATATCCCATCATTTTTAAATTTTGTTTCCAGGAGTAGCCGCCTTTGATTAAGAATACACTTGTATCCCAAATGGGCCATTACCTAACAGCTGTCGAATACGTTCTAAAAAAAAATTGTTCTAAAATTGTTCGTTTCCGTTAACCAGCTGACGAACGTCAACCCACATAAGTCGAAACTTGTGCGAGCAATGGATCAACGAGGCCTTACCGTTTAACGTGCGATTACCCAGCACGGTGGCTCGGCGGGGAATCGAACCCCAGTCTTCCGCTTGAAAGGCGAATTTGCCAGCCTCTACACTACCGAGAACCACGTAATGAATGATTTGAAATAGTAAAAAGTATTTCATCATGCTCATTCCGCAGTCTTCTCTTGGGACCACTCCCTTAGTTGTAATGTCTATGGTAGTAATGGATTGTTTATATAGTTACTCTATTGAAATTATTTATGATATGAAATGAACACAAATGTCAATCAAAGTAATCAATTATGAGTAACGGAATTAAAAATAAGAACTTGATCAAATGAGGCACTCAAATCCAAATAAAAAAATTAATTAAAATTTTGGAATGGATTTTGATCAAAGAATAAGAATTAGAGACTCGTTTCAACAAAATAATGATATGATGACAAAATAATCAGCAAATGCTGAGAATAGTTTCAACTTGAATGTACTCATAAAGTTTCATTTCTTATATATATATATATATATATATATATATATATATATATATACACATATGTATGAGGAAGGGGAGTACTACTAATAACCCGCTCTGATAGTTTTCAATGGGAGAAAGATTTATTGGTGAATCCTTCAATCACTTTTGTCTAATCCGGATTCATCCAAGTTTTGTATGTATATTTCACGTTAATCTCAATTATTCTTCTTGCTCAGACACGTTTTTCAGAATGTTTCATAATCGAATTCCGAATGGGAACGTTGATGAAGCCTTTGGTGAACGCGGAACAATAGAATGGCCAACAAGTTCTCCAGGCTTCATCTCGTTAGATTATTTCAGTGGAGGTAAACTCCAAAGTTCATTTCGATTGACCAACCAATAAAAAAGAAATCGTTGTAACAGTTGGTGATGGGATTAGGAACAGGAATGTCGATATCGCCCTGCATATGGTCCAGCAGAGAATGACAGAAAAATTTGAAAATTGAAATGAATAATTCTCAACTACTTATTGTTTGAACGTCATTTTCCTGTGGTGGATTGTGGTGCTAAAAAAATAAGAATTAATATTGGAATCTATACAAGTGTAGAAGGGCAGATTTTCAATCTACCCCGAAAAGTTGCTGCGTCTATTGAAAAACAGTTCTTTCTGGATAGAACAGTCCAATTAGTCAGCAACTTCTCGTATAACTCAAATTTTGACTATCAAAAAAATAATGAGAACTGATATATATGAAAATACTTATATGTTAACGTTTCGGAAACTAAATCTGTTTCCGTTCTCAAAACTTCTAGGCGAATTCCTTTTCTAGTGCAAATACCTGGTAAAAATAGTTTTCGTGATTGACATTTATCAAATTATTTCAATAGACGCAGCAACTTTTCGGGGTAGATTGAAAATCTGCCCTTCTACACTTGTATAGATTCCAATATAAATTCTTATTTTTTCAGATTGTGGTAGGTTAAAAACCCAAAAAACTACGGAACAAATCTCAACTACTTATATTCAAAGTTCCACAATTGCCCTGACCACACGTTTCTGTTTCTAACATATATAGATCAGAATACGACAAAGCACTATTAGGTACTAATGGTTTGAGATGGGTTAGGTGCAAAGGCAATATTACACCTCATTAATAATCAATAGCGGCTCTTCTGAAGGATGTAAGACTTGAGATGAATAATTCTATATCATGTTCGAGATTGTATTAATTGTATAATCGGCAGATTGTGTCTAAAGCATTAGTGGTGTTAACCTGAAAGGTAATGCGTCTGGATCGCTATATGCAGGAACATACAGATTAATTGATGTAAGAGTTCAAAAGGGTCTACATGATTGTTCATCAATTTATAGAGATAAACAAGACCGCGGTGGATTTGCATGGATTTAATTTCATGATTTTTTAGTTCGAGTCTCAAGGGTTGATTTGAAATAAATCCAGGACTGGACATTTCCTGTGTTAAGTTATTCCAAATCACATCAGAATTCGAACTTGCTTCCAAAGAGGGCGCTATGAAGATATACAAAAGATTGAACAGAGTTCATGTTAGGATTGCGCGTTTTTTAAAACCAATTGATTTGTATGCTTGGAATAGAGCATTTCGGATGTGAGATTGGAAGCTGAGATTTGAAGAAAATACAACACACAGTTCAACCACGTTACTCATTCTTCCCAAAGCTATATTTCCCATGGTATATTTACGGTGGCTTGGATGCCTGAGTTGACTCTTTGTCATAATGGAACATTTATAAATATTGAAGTATGATTTATTACGCATTGACCAATCCTGTATTCTATCTATATCATTCTGCAACTGAAAGTTATCATTGACATCATCAATTTTCGTGAAATTTTCAAGATCATTATTTATGAAGAGTAAACACTGCGATGTAATATAAAGTAAGTCATTTACAAATGAATTAATAATAGTAAGGAAGTGGTCCTCAATTTGAACCTGTGGGTATGCCTGACTTCGCCACATATGAATTAGATTTTACTTTTACTTACTTTAGCTAACATGTTGCCATCTATCCTGTAAGAACGAAAGGAACAATTCGAGCAATGCATCACCCACTCCAGAATAATTTGTTTTTAACAATATATCACGGTCAACTTCGTCGAATGCTTCGGCAAGGTCAGTATACACTACATCTACCTGGACTTTCTTGTCTAAGGCAGCCTGAATATAGTTTGAAAAATGAATGTATACAAATCTTTTGATGTACCTACACGTGAATATACTTTTTCCTACAAAATTAAGATTTTCGCAATGCAGTTAAGGATTGCTAGGGGCCCATAGTTTTGAATGAAATCAAAAAAATATTGAAATCTAGAGATGTTTGAAAAAAAAACTAACATGAAATCATTTAAAAATTTGATAGTCACGTGTGGCACATGCCTGAGATGAACATTAATTGAGGATTTGAAGTCTGATAGTGAACAGGACGTGCTATAAAGAACTACCCTCATATGTATCACCCTGAACAGTGAAAGTTATGGGAATACATGACATTATATTATATCACTAGTGGAAATTTATCAAGTGATCGTTCCCGATATAACCATAAGCATTTCTTTTGTGCCAACTCAATACAACATGAAAGTACATATCAATTTTCATTTCCCCACAACATGTTTGTAAAATAGCTCATGCTTGTGAGGAAACTTGATATTATATTCGTTAACCTGTTGGAACTCTTTCAATATCCAAATGGAAGGTTCATTAATTTTGAATTTGCTAGCTTCATTGAGAATTTTAATGCCAGTTAATCTGATCACGTTGATTCGTGATGAGTGGCAGAGAGCACCACCATTCATTTTATTATTTCCATTATACTGAGAACAATACCTATAATCTATTCAGATTGAATATATGAACACAGTGGAGGAAAACAAGGGAATATAATGATAATGCACTACCTACTTTATGTCGAGATGAAAGAGCTTGATATCCTCTATATTGTTGGGCTGTGAATACATTCCACGAGCTCGAGAGCTATCCCGCAATACACAGCTTTGTAAATATTCGAATCCTCCCATTTCTCCCAGTATGTTCCATGAATCGAAAATCCAAGAATAAAATTCGAATGATTATGTGTTTGCAGTTCTCACGTTTCCCTTTCAATCTTTTGTTTCGGATATAGAGCGAGATCTTGCAACGGCCAGACAATCCTTATTTGATAAAAAATGAGAATTTCTCTATACATATCCCCAGAAGAAGTGAGAACGATCAGCGAATATTGAATTTGGATCATATTTACTTGGGCAGGCAACATGTAGCAAACGTATGTGAAAGAGTACCTATCTGAGATTTGTTGAAGTTTTCTAAGAACGGCATAATACGAAAGCTTTCGCAATGTTTCATTAAAACTTTCACGAAAATTATTCTACAATACAAAAAAAATCATATACAAAATTAAATGCGATACAAAAAACTTTTTTCTCTTAATTATTCTATTGCCTGGGCAAAAACGCCGTGCGTATATTCGCAAAACAAACTTCAATAGCTGAATTTGAAACGATCTGGAGTTTCCATTTCTTTTCGTCTTCTTGATTTTATAATTTTCTCTTCTTCATTTTTTGCCTCTTTTTTTTGACTCCAGATCTTCATCTCGCAAAGGCTCTTCTTTTAGCTTCCGTTTCTTCTTGGCTCTAGTCCCTAGATAATTTTCCTTTATTTCCAACAGACATCTCGTCGACATTCTGATGGAAATAGTCTTCGTTATGGACGAATTAGATCATCCATTTTCACATTGATTCGTACGACCCTTCCCAAATTGTCTTTGTCTGGGAAAATCTGTAAAACTGTCGCTTATGGCCAATTGATTCTTTTCTTGTTGTCGACTGCGAGAAGAACTACTTCACCAACTTGAACCAAGGAGCGTTTTTGTGAGCTGCAATTCACTGAATTTGCTAGATATTTGTCTCTGAAGCGTGTCCGGTAGTTTTGTCACAAACGTTGAAGATATTTCTGTCTTTCTTTAAGAAAACCACAATCGATATTTATTTATTTATTTATGTGTCTTTATTGTGAACCAAATACAAAATTCAAATATACAATGTACACCAGGGAGGCGGCATTCAACCAGGTTGCTCTTCCATGCAACCCCCAACATTACCAACAATGTAAATACAAATTTCCTGCATATACAATACAAAAACATCTATAGAAACGCTTTATAATAGCTAAGAGTTATATTAAAAAGTATAGGAGAGAATAACCAAAAATTTCAAGAACATCCGCTCAAACTGCGATTGCACCAAGAAGATATGCTCTAAGACACTTCTTGAACGCCAAAATGGAAGGGGCACATTTTATATTTGCTGGTATGGAGTTGTAGATGGATACAGCATTATAGGAATATGATTTTTTGAATAATGTAGTTCTGTGAGAAGGCACTGTGTACATTTCTTTATATCTAGTATCCCTCAGATGAATATCAGATCTCTTCATTAGTTTGGATATTAAATAAATGGGAATGTTACTTCTGATAATTTCAAAAAGTAAGGATGCAAGGTGCATCACAAATCTGTTTTCTAATTTCAACCATTTAGATTTCTCATATGACTCACTGATATGATCGAATTTCCGAATGTTGAAAGAAAATCTTATGCAGGAGTTTTGGATATTTTGTAAACTGCGCTTATCCTTATCGGTCAAAGCAGGCCAGTACACGACATTACAATAAGCAATGCTTGACAGAATCAGAGATTCACACAATCTCATCTTCAATTTAGTGTTCAAAATATCTTTATGCATATACAAAGTTCTTAATTTTGCATAGGATTTACGAACTAAGTGAGTCACATGGTTGTCAAATTTCAAATCTTTATCAAAGTAAATACCCAAGTTCTTACATTGATTAGAAAATTCTAGTTGACTTCCATTAATCGATATGGTGAGATCAGGATTTTCCATAATATCTGAATTGTTCGTCCCAAATATCATCATTTCAGTTTTAGTCTCGTTCAACAGAAGACTATGAGCTCTAGATATTTTATAGAGATAATCCAAATCAGAATTCATAGCTTCACAAGCAGATTTTAGCGCAGATGGGTAAAAAGATTTGTAAATCTGGGTGTCATCAGCATACTGGTGGATCTTACAGAACTCTAACTGTTTTGCAAAGTCAGAAGTGTAGATAGTGAATAATAATGGTCCGAGGATGCTGCCTTGTGGAACACCTTTTGAGATATTTCTGACCCCTGAAACCATTCTATTAATGACTGTTTGCTGATGGCGATTATACAGGTAACTTGACATGAATTTAACTACCGATTCACCCAATCCAAAATAGCGAAGCTTTGTACATAGCACGTCGTGGTTGAGGGTATCGAAAGCTTTACTATAATCTATCAAAATGAGAATTGTACTCTGTTTCTGATCCCAAGCTTCAAAAATGTCATCAGTTACTTTAGCAAGTGCTGTTGCAGTGCTATGTCCAGATCGGAATCCAGATTGTATAGCGGGTAACACTTTTTTCTCTTCGAGAAGAATTTTCAACTGGTTTGCTACAATTTTCCTAAGTATTTTCTAGATGGTTGGTAATATACTTATAGGCCTGAAATGTGATATAGTTGAAGGATTATTTATTTTCGGAATAGGATGAACAAGTGAGTATTTCCAAACATCAGGAAAGGTACTTTGAAGAAGGCAATTATTGATGATGAAAGTAATAATATTGCTCAAGTGAGGCATAAGAAGCGTTAACATTTTCATATTGATTCCATCGCTGCCCACAGCATTAGAGTTGATATTCCTAACTATCACTTCCACTTCCTCAGCACTGACAGAAGAAAATCTGAAATAATTTTTGGTATTTGCATTTGCATATTTATTTAACAGGTGAATATGATCGCCGTTATCATTTGATGAGATATTGTCAATGAAATAATCGTTGAATGAATCTGGGTCCTTGAAATCATGGAATGAATCCGTTTTCTTTTTATTTATATTAAGATAATCAAGAGCCCTCCAGAATTCTTTGGGATCTGATTTTGATTTGAATTTGAGATAAGCTGCTTTTTCAACTTTACGGCAGTATTGACGAGATTTCTGAGCTCTTTATAATAGATCCATGAAGATTGAGTTCTATTTTTTTTTATTTAGTATAAGCTCTGTCTCTCAGTTTCATCATGAATTTCAGAGTTTCTGTGAGCCAGAGAGCTGGGTTTTTTGATATTCTCACTGATTTTAATGGTGCATGTTTATTGAAAAGCTCGAGTACGTGAAAGTTAAAAAAATTGACAGTCGTAAGAATACAAGTCGTTCAAAAACAAATCGTGATTGAATGACGAAAAACTTCTTATTGTACAGTATAGTGGTGGTGTTCTGTCTCTTCTCACTTTCAAGGAGCAAGAAACCAACGAATGGTCAGATATATCTTCCATGTTGATAACATCACTGCTTGATACTAAGGTTTTATCTGAGATAACTGAAATATCAATCAAAGACATCGAGTGCTGCGTTACACGTGTAGGTTCCGAAACAATTTGTTCTAAATTATATTTTGCAAAGAGTTTTGTCAGTTGAACGGGACCGACGACATCATTTTTCAATAAATCAATATTAAGGTCACCCCCAAATAGTACAATGTCATAATCTGTTATGAATGACGTTATTATGCTTTCTAAACAATCGATTGAAGAATCCAGATTGCTGCTAGGAGGCCTGTACAATGAGCCCAAACAGTTTTTTTTTCCTGCAACTGTAATAGATATCCACAAACTTTCTAAGAATATTTCACCAGGATAAGGATTTTCGAGAATCATGAACCTAGTAGATTTGTGAACATAAAACGCTACCCCCCCGCCCCTTTCTTTTCTATCATTTCGAATGAGCTTATAGTTTGGAATTTTATATGCATTATCATCATCACTAGGATCTAACCAAGTTTCCGATATACCTAGTACTGCATAAGATTCGGAGCACAAAATATCGCAGAACATATCAAATTCTGTGCGCAGTGAGCGGATATTGAAATGACCAAAGCTAAAATTCATCACTTTTTCTTTCATATTTATGATAGTCAGATTTTGAACTCCAGTTGCTATCAGTCCTACTCATTAAACAAAATATCGAGTAAAATAATGATATGATATAATACAAATATACAATAAATTTGTTGCCCCAAGATTAATTCACCAAGACTACATCTACGAAATTCCAAGGAGAAATTCGTGCATAATAAGAAACTAGAGATAAAGGCAAAAAAAACAATCATATCGGGGGGGGGGGGCGGGGGGGGGGCGGCCCCCGGCCGCCCCCGGGGGGGGGGGGGGGGGGGGGGGGGGGGGGGGGGGGCGGGGCCGGGGGGGGGGGGGGGGGGGGGGGGGGGGGGGGGGGGGGGGGGGGGGGGGGGGGCGGGGGGGGGAGTTCGTTTTTTTCCCTTAAAAACGAACACAGCAACAGCCGGGGGCGCAAATTGTGTCCTTGATATATACTTAGTCGTTTTCGCGTTGATTCCTTCTTTGATCTCCGCATCTAACAACACCTTGCCGGGGGAGGGCCTGCGGGGCGGGGACCACCTGCGCTTCCGGGGGGTGTCGAAGGGGGGTCCGGCGAGTCTCGTCATTTTTTAAGAGACAAGGAGATTTTGGTGTTGTGAAGACCAGGGGGGGTTTTTCTTTATTACAGATCCACCGATGGAGTGAAGGAGTTGGATTCCTTTGTGGTTAGAAGAGGGGAGTGTTGTTTTCACTTTCATCCTCCTTGAAGCCATACAACCTCACCGAATTCCAAATCAAAAAGTCCATTGTGAAAGTGGTAGGTGTGGAAGAGTCTCAGTTCATCATCATCCAGGTGAGTGGCAGGTTGAGTTTCACAACACAAGGAAAAGGGGTTTCGTAATGACAGAGCCCTTCAAATCGTCTCATGAGGTTTCAACAATCCTGACAATCCTCTCCATATAAAGGTGGGGTTTGTAAGGGGAGTGGTGAAAGGGTTTAAAGCCCTTGACTGCCGCCCACAGGAAGATGTTGACCATTTCGTAAACCGACCTCCCCGAGAGAAGAGCCGGGTGATGGAATTTGGTGACCTGACAACAGGCGCGGTTCTCTGTTAAAAGAATTTCTGAGTCAGCGTATATATATATATATATAGGAGAAGAATTAGTGACTGGCTATAATATAATTCGATTGATTTTGTGAGGTTGCAGTCAAGTTTGTGGGCAGTTACAAAGAGGACTCTTTGTTATTAGTCAAGCTTTCGGTAAATGTATTACCTTCGTCAGGACAACTAAAAAAATAATTACTTTCGAACAATCATTGAAGAGTAGGTTTCATTTTTCTGTTACCGTAAACTTCAAATATGTAGTGGCACCATTGTAAAAAATAGTAATTTTGTATATTTCATTCATTTCTTGAAAGTGAAGGAATTCCCAAGAGTAATAAGATCAATTTATTGCAACTGCATCATTAAGAAATGTTTGCATTTATTTTGAGTTCGTGCTCGTAGAACCTGTTTGATACTCGTCGGTTCGTCTGTCCTATATATGTTCTCGGGCAGTCGTGGACAGACAATGACAGGCAATGAAAGATAACTCTTAAAACGCAGCAAGTGACAGATTGATTACACTTCTCGCAGAGACTTGAATCGTGGAGTTCGGGTATTACTTCTTCTATGCCCTTAGAACTGAACACTCGACGAATAATAGCAAATACTTGGAAGTATTTTGTTACTTCAGGGAAACCATTTTTTCCGGCACGTTCTGCAATGGTATTCGTTAATCCTTCGAATATTGGAGGGAGATAACATTGAGGAGTCATTCTTTGGCCTCCTTCTTCTCCCAACCAAAAAATAAAAATTACGATTAATATTGAAGAAGAACATTCGAAAAAAATTTCAAACACTCTCTGTTGACAGGTACGTCTATAGCTGTTTTTTCTTGAAGAACCGTGTTCAATGCGTTTTGAAACCATACATTTTGTTGTTGAATCAGTGACGTCAAAAATGAATACGGTTCATTATGTTTTGAAAGCTTCTATAAGAACGGTTCGAAATCAAAAGTAGTCCAAAGGAGAGGGGATATCAACAATTTTGACACCGTTCTGTCAACTAATGTCAGTAGTACTCAGTAGCAGTTAGCAGTAAGGTTAGTTTTTGAGGATTGTTGGTTTTGCGTGACCTTTTTAGTGAAAAAAAGGCTGTTGCGAAATGTCACTCTAATAATTTGTAGGAGAACCATATACAATCGCATTTTCTTGAATATTTCTTCCAACACATCAACTACACATGTATTCACCTATTTACTGCTATTTTCTTCCCAACTAACATTCGAGAATTCGAAAGTAAAACACATATTTTCATTGTAGTGTTGTAGATCTAAATCAAAATAAAAGTAAATGTCAAAGACGTCAAAGTCTTGCACCCTGTACACTGTTGCCAAACAAAAAATAGACAACATAATGATAACAAAGCGCGTGGTGGGATATGCTTTCCTTCCGAACTTTGAATTGCCAAAACGAAAAGAAAGAACACGGATTCGTGTTAAGCGACTCATTATACATGAGTCGGGACTAACTTTTTCTCGGGCCAAACTTTACATTACCCTTCATCGAATTTGGGGGTCGTGACTATCATATTGCATAATAACTCCCATATACCGGAGGGGCATGGTTCATTTTTTATGATTTTTTTCATTTCGCATGTTAGGTCTGTGAGAAAAATTTCTTTCTTGATTTTTTGAATTAATTGGAATACGTGATGTCTGGGGGCAAGTACCAGTTTTGCCATGGAAATCACACTCTTTTGAAAAAACCACAAAAAAGTTTCTGGGAGGCAGATGCCGCCATATTGGTTCATTTCGTCATTTGACAAGATGTTGACAAGTATCTGTAATTCCTAATTATGTTAGGTTAGGTTGGTTTAGGCTAAGTTAGGTTGGTCAGGTTAACTAAGGTTAGTTGATTAGTTAGCTAAGGTTAGCAAGGTTAGTTTTCGGAAGGTTAAGGTAGGTTGGTTGAGGTTTGGTTAGGTTAGTTAGGTTGGGTTAGATTAGGTCGCAAATTCTTTCAAAAATCATTTGAACGTTTATAATTGAAATTCGTTTAGGCTGATAGGTTAGTAAGGTTGGTTTGAGCTAATTTAGGTTAGGTTATGTTGAGTTAGGATAGTCACATTAGGTTGGAATGGTTAGTTTAGGCTACGTTAGGTTGGTTAAGGTTTGGTTAGATTAGTTAGGTTGGGTTAGATTGGGTCGCATATATTTTCAAACATCAGGAACATCAGTCGAACTTTTATAATTGGAGAAAAACAATTTCCCATACTCAACATGTGAAATAGAAAAAAAAACATGAGAAATGTACCACGTTTCTCTGTTAGGTGGGACCTGGTAGGTATTGTTCATGGTCTAAGCTTTACATGCAATATGAACACGACCCTCAATTCGATGTGGGATAAGGTGAAGACTTACCTTTTTTTCAAAAATATAGGTGCTGTGCGGTAAACGAATATTTACCGGATTGAGTTCCTAGAGATAATTTCCACGAAGCAGCATACCTACGGGAGGTTTGGCAATGTTAGGTTGAAAAATAATTGATTTCAGGTGCGTAAATACTTCTGAATACTATTAGAAACAAATATTCCATATTTACTCAGTATTCATGAAATTGAAAAAATTGTCAACGTCGCATTATGATCGTAACCCGTTATCATTCCCGTCATTCCATTTCATGTTTGACATTCAACATTTTTAAAGATGTCAGAGTGAGGAGTTTTCAACTAATGAAACTAACATTAATATATCATTATTTTGTGTATATTTGTGAACGAATCGCTTTTTGTATGGATCTGGATTACTATTTTCTATGTACTGGCGTATGCTGAAGATGAATAAGTGTGAGACAGTCCAATTTATTTACCCAAGTTTGTGTACACTGTCAGACATTTTTTCAAAAAAAAAGGACTTTTCAGGTATTTCCGCAGAATTTTTTTATGTTTTTTATCGTTTTTAGGGTGTTTTGAATCATCTGTGCAATTTCAAGAAAATCGGTGAGGTTACCGTATTCGCTACTTTTTCCAAAAAATGAATTCTGATGATGGTATGGTGAATATCGAACTTGATGATTTGATACTGACTGCGGATAAGGAAATTGCAAGAATTCTACAAATAGGTAGGTGATGTATTATTTGCATTACAAAAGGTATTGCCAAAATGATATCCATCAAACAGTAGATCCGGAAGCCCGTAAGAGCTATGTTAGTCGAATAAAGCAACAGCTTTCTGCAAGGGAACAACAAGCCATGCTACAAACCAACAATATTTCGGTGCCTGTATGGAAGACTAGTTAAAATCAGACTGATAGAGATAGGACCGCTACAATATTTTTTCTTGGCTTAAGAAAAAATTATGAGAAAGAATTTGCTGATAAAAAAACTAATAAAAACAGCATTTGGTTACAAATCGCGAATATTATGAATGATAGTGACGTTTACGTTGGAGATGGAACAGATGGTAGAGAAAAATGTCACCAGAAATTCACAAACTTACAAGCTTCATACATGAAATATATCGATAAAATAAGACAGACTGGACAGGGCAAAATTATAAAACCTCCATATTTTGATGAACTGGACTACATACTAGGTGATAAACATTAGGCTGAACCTTTGCTGGTATTAGATTCACTACCAAACAAATATAATAAAACAACTGATAACATGGATGTAAGCAAGAATACATCAAATAAAGAAGATACAGAACAACCCTCAACATCCAATAGATTTAAAGAAACCAAACCATCTGTCAAACCAAATAAAAATGATATTTCACAGAAAATGTATGAACTTAATAAGGAAAATCAAAAAATAAATGAGAGGAATTTTCAAAATATGATGGAATTTTTGAATGAAGAGAGTGACCAAAGACACAAGCAAATGATGAGTCTGATGGATAATGTAGGAAAAAATACTAAAAAAAGGAAGAGAGATAGTGATGATGATACAGACTGAAGTATAGAAATTTGTATCAGTATTTGTTCTTGTTTGCTTTCGTTCGTTTTTCCTTTTCTATTTTAAAAGGAAATTTGTTCAGTTTGTTCTGTTTCTCAGGTTCAATAAGAAGTTTGTGTCTGTTGAGAGCGGTTTAGATTTTCCTGTTTTAAAAGAAAATAAATTCAGTTTGTTTTATAGATTTATATTAATGAAGAAGTTCAAAGTATCAATAGATATTTATTTGAAAAAAAAATGATACATACTTATTAGTAATCTTGTCTTGATAGCTGCTGAGCTATCTCATATCTCTTAACAATGGCCTCATTGTGATCATTAATATGTCTGAACTCCTCGGCATCACGTTCCTCTGGTTCTGTCTCTTCATATTCATATCAGTAATCATAATTCAAATAACCGAAGTTATGTAGGACACAGCAGGCTACAATAACTTTCACAGATTTTTCGACAGATATGTTTGAAGAAATGTATGGGTTTAGCGAAACTCACTTGAATGGGGACATCAACCAGATTAACAGTGGATATGCTTTATCTCCCACTAAATGGTATTCATCAGATATAAAATAGTTTTGCAAATTGTGGTTTATCATTATGTCAACATATAAATTCGAGTTTTTGAAAACCTAGAATATAATACATACGGTTGAGAAAACAATATTAACTGAACATTGAAAGAGTGTTATAATCTACCAACCCTACTATCATGAGCAGACCCAGGAAACCCAACATTTATATTTATATATATCTTTTGGATGTCACAATTCCCTATAATTTTATAGAATGCCTACTATTCTCATCAATGTAGCTATCCTCTTGTTTTTTGGGGGCTTTGAATTCAATATTACAACAGTCGATTGCTCCCACAACACCTAAAATAATGGAAGTAGAAATAACATGTAAAACAATTCGAAGTTAATTCTACCTGGATAGCCACCTATCTTCCTGAAATTATCTTCCACTGTAATGATTTCTGAATGATCAGGCCATTTTATATAATGTTCTCTAAGATTTATCAACTTATCCAAAACTCTTTCTGTTATAGAATATACTGTTGAAATTGCAACATTCAACTTGTCTGCTACAGATATAAGAGTTTTTCCTTTTCCTAGCCACCATAATGTTATCAACAGTTGCTTGTAAGCGCATATAGGTAATCCTCAAGATGCATATAACCCTGGTGCGTCGTCTGATATGCTTTTGTTTAGTCAAATCCTCTCGATCTGAGAAACCGAAGCCAGAGCTTATATTTTTTGACGGTAGGTAGTGACACAGGTAGTGATACAAATGCGATTTTCTTAGGCTACATTTCCAACCAGGCGGCAGCTTACGAGTGAATGTCGATACCGACGGTCTTATTGGCTGAATCCTCACGGGATTTTTCGTCACCAATAGAATCATCAGTATACAAAATATGTAAGGCCAAGTTCGTCCAATAGAAACCTATCAATTATTTTGAAAAGTTTGACACTTCGATTTGAATTTGAGAAACCAGTTCATATTGTGAAACTTTTTCATTTCAATAGATTACTAGAATGTCAGGATCGAGCCACAAGAAGTATAGATATTCGAGGTAAATTCTCCATCCAGAGAGATCTAAACAAAATTCCATAATGAAACGTCAGGAGTTTCACTGAAACTTCCGAATCCGAACGAACGTTCAGATTTCTCGTCACATCCTAGAAATATACTCGCTATGATTTTGATAGAATAGGTATACCTTGAACAACTCAAATCGATTTGAAATGATATACATCATTTGAGGAGTGCACGATTCAATTCACGAATCATCTATACGAAACTCATAATAAATCGTTCGCATAACATGTATTACTTCCCTCATATCATCGGCTCGTATTCACGTTACAATTACCTTTCATTTTTTGAACACTGAATAAAGAGGAAAAATAACTTACCTATCTTCGGTTCCTCAGATATCCACTATACTTCCCAGTTTCACTCACAACCATTGATTAGGAACATTTAAAATCACATTCACAGAGATTTCAATTCATATTTCATCAACTTGAAAGCGAAAGGAAAACGCATCAAGTTATGATTCATGACATAACCTTTAAATTTGATTCAATCGAAAGGCGGGACCGTTGACGTTCACGGCATCACAGATTAAAATTTCAGTGGATCAGGGTAGGCTTCGAAACCAGATTTGTGAGGTGCGCCTCTGGTGACAAACTCTCGAAGGGATTTCTTCAGTTATATTTCTTCAAAATCAAGAATGCCAGATATCGAGAGTTTATGACTACGATTTTTCAGGTATAAGTCAACGCACCAGGGTTATATGCATCTTGGTAATCCTCCACCACTAAATGGACCATTCATGTCTGGTCCATCTATTCGAGATAGCAAATTTGAAACAGTTTGCTTTTGTAACCTGAACAGCTGGAAAAAGTCATAGTCCAAATATTTGTCAAGCCATTCTTCTGCATAACTCTCAACTTTATGATGTTCCAAACTAGTGAAAAAGTATATTCCAAGGTTATTATCTATTTCCTTCCCAGAATTCAGCATTTGTAGAAGATAAACACTTGATGAATCTGTTCATTATCAATGAGTATTGGTAAGAAATAGGTCAATACTTCTTAGTTGTGATTCCATTGAGTTGAGTTCCTTTCACAGTTTTCATTCGTTTCTCGTTTCACAGATATTCTCAATTTTGAATATTTTGATACTTTTATCATTTAGTCTCAAAATGGTATGTTTTCTTGAGTACATGAATGTTTATGTCACGATTGAAAGCGGTTCGAAATCAAACTTGAATGCGGTTAAACAAGAAAAAACGGCTTATGTCATTCGAAGACATTGGATTGATTCACAAAGGGAAAAAAAGAGTCCATTCAAAACAGCGACTCGCCTGCTTATATGGCACGACGGGAACCCTGACTCAATATGAGTACAAGTTTTCATGCATCATGTTCCAGCGTATATGACCTTCCGATAATTGCAACAGGTCAAAATGGATATAAGGGCCGGAACGCTTTGATTGGAAAGAGAAATGAACAAGCAAAGCCCATTGATTACATCCCTTTGACGAGGTGGTTTCTCGCCACAGTCCAGGGATGGAAAATACGGAGAGGAGAACACCAATACGGCTCAAACTAGATATTATTGGACAGCGATGAATGGAAGACCCAAAATTAATCGGATCGTACTGTTTCGTATCGAACAATAGCATCTTTTGATATTTTTGTCCATTCTCATCAGATCGAAGATTTCTCATGAACCTTCAAATAATGCGACATGTCATTGAATACTATGTCAGAAGTGGGCAGACTGGAATAACCATGAATCTGGGCTATCCGAGCGGAAATGAATAGAAAATTCAAAATTGAAAGACTTTTTTTAACGTAATTTCTTGGTTGAAATTTCAGTGAATGAATCATACCTATATCAAATTCAACAACCTGAAATGGAATTTCTTGTAAGCACTCAGTAGTCATGATTCAACAACCTGAAATGTCTTGTATGCACTCAATATCTATGATTTTTCTTTCGTCTTTCGGATTTCAGGATATCATCTTTATATATTCTAGTATTATTCACGAAGTGAATATTATTCATTGATTGCGTGCTATATTTGAGGTATGAATATCATATTTTGTTTTGACTCATACCTTTATCGCAAATCGCTAGGATATTTTTCCAAACAAAACAAGTCAAGATTTCCCCACTGTAAGGAAGTGATGAATCCTTTCAGTTGTTAGTTTTTTACATAAATGATTGAGAACAGTTTCCATGGTATCCACAGTCGTCCAGGAACGTTAGGCTTTACTTACCTGGTGAACAATATACCATTATAAGGTGATGAGTGAAATGCCACAGCACAATGAATACTTCTTTCTGATACTTTCTATTTTGAAAACTAGTAATATTGGCAACAATAAAAACATTTTGATAGTCTCCGTACCATGCATTTAGTAGCAGACCTTGTCGAATTCGCTATGAATGGTTCATTTTTACTGAGGAACAACTCGATATGCGTTTGAAGTTACAGGGATTCTACCGATCAACTGAATTGCTATATATCAATGAATGTTCACGATAAATCAAATAGCAACATATTCACTCAAGTGATTCAAAACTCTTCTCGTTCTTATGCAAAAGGAGAAACTTCAATGAGTCCGCCCAATAACATGGAATATCTTGAAGAGTTTTTCAACTGCCAAAATGTTAAGTGAGAAGCAGCCAGCATGTGAAAAATTCAGCATTGCATCATAGTTGTCGGTAGCGATATAAAAAGCTGGTCACTTCCGACAAAAACAGCAGAATATCGTAACATCAAAATCTCATTTCCATAGATAGGACTCGACCTCATATAGGTATAAATATGCAAATTTGGCATGAAATTGCGCAGTCTGAATTACCCCCGTACATGTGTTATTTCAAACCGGGCTACTACTTGGTCTCCCCCATTTTTCAGGAATAAATGAATACATTTCGGGATACCGAGTGAAATCCTAAAGAATAAATATTTTTGTTAGGTTCTCACACACCCCTGCTCACTGTATAAATAGGTTCACGTGAAAACTCTCTTCGGATCATTTTCTGATTCAACTCCTTGAATCAGGAAAAATCAATGATAACAAAAACGTACATTCATATTTCGATTATGTACAGATAAACATAAAACAACGTTGGTATATGGCATAGTGTTTGGTCTATCTACCGATTCTTCCTCACCATCCAATAATACTACCCTAAAATAATATTTTTGTTTTTTCCCACTTCAATTGGTGATCAGAATGAATAAACGTTAAAAATGTGGATATATATAAATGAATGAAATAATAACAGCATTCAGACAAATCATAAGAATTTGAGAAAAATAAACTTCTTCATGCAGGATTCGAACCCACGACCTTCCGTTATCTAGGCAGATGCTCTACCACTGAGCTATCCAGGACTCTGATCTTGGAAGCCGTTTTTATAATACTCTCCGAGTAAAAACGGCTTCCAAGAACAAACCGAAACAGCAAAAAACCCCCGAAACACCGGTCATAACAACCAGACTACCATACATAAAAGGAACCACAGATAAAATCAGCAGAATTCTCCGCAAACACGACATAGCTACTTCGTTCGTACCAGAACGTACAATTAGATCGATACTCCGTAATCCGAAGGACCAGATACCACTGGAGTCCCAGGGAGTTTACGAAGTACCATGTCGAGACTGCAACAAGTCCTACATCGGCCAGACCAACAGACGGATCAACGTACGCAAGGATGAACATGAGCTATCAGTGAAAGGAAAAGTTACCACATCCTCCATCTTCCAACACGTATTGGAGACAGGGCATACCATCAATTTCGAAAACACAAAAACATTAGCGAGCGATGAAAACTTCTACCCTCGAACAATCAGAGAGGCTATCGAAATTGAGAAACGACCGAGTAGTATGAACAAGAGAGACGACGCCCAAAGATTACCAAGAACGTGGAAATCCATTATATCACTAAACAAAGACAAGCCGATTACACCAGAGCAACAAAATCGGACCTTACCACGTAATTACCACAGACACGATGACAAATGCAGGCGGACCAACGAAGAAAGTGGGAGGGGCCCAGATCAAAGATACCATCAATGATCACCCCTATATATTGAGAAGTAGAACTCGAATTAATTAGTCGAGTTCGGAGGTCGAAACTCAAGACATCACCTAGAAGATGGCAAATGAGACTGCCGAAACGTTGTGAGAATTATCCTTCAGAGGATCAAAACCACAGAACACGGAATGAAACCCGAAAAAACAACGCATCATACTTCGTCCGTGAGAATCTTCATGCTAACATATATATATATATATATATATATATATATATATATATATATATATATATATATATATATCACTCACACCGTCTACCGCAAACCAACCCATACAAACCGGTACCTCAATGCCAAGTCTCATCATCACCCAGCACAATTGAATTCGGTTCTGAATTCTCTCATACATAGGTCCTTCAAACTCACCGATAACCACAATAGATCCAATGAAATGGAAAAGCTCAAATCCGCACTTACCCAGAACGATTTTTCCGATTCCCAAATCCACAAGTCTATTAAACTCCAGCAAACCCGAGATCTTCACCCTAGACCCCCGAAGGACGAACCTGAACGACAAAAAGCTTTCCTTCCATATATTCATGGTGTTACGGATAAAATAAGTCGAATTCTGACACGACATGACATCAAAACCATTTTCACAGCTAACAACCAAATATCCACCTACCTTCGAACACCCAAAGACACAATCCCCAATGAAACCCAAGGAATATATGAAATACCATGCTCTAACTGTCCCAGAACATACATCGGCCAGACCAACCGACGAGTGTCCTGTAGAGCATATGAACACGAACTAGCAGTCCGTAATTCTGACACAAACTCAGCATTATTCCAACATCATCTAGAAACAGGCCACAAAATAGATTTCAAAAACACCAAAACCGTTGCCACAGCCAAAACCCTCCAAACCCGTGAAGCCATTGAAATCGAAAAACGTCCCAACTGTCTCAATAAACGCGACGATTCTCAAAGACTCCCCAATACCTGGAAACCACTTTTGGTCCGACATACTTCTATTCACTCCGACTTGGGAACCAATCCGTTCGAACCTCCCATCGACCGTCCGATACCTGATCCTGCCATAACTACTAATGAACCCTTAAATCCCACCAACCTTCTATCCTCGATCTCCAGTGATGATAGCCAGCTAGTGAGACAACTCAGACCTAGACGCAAAGTCACTAAGTCTTGAAAATGGCTCCGAAATGGGAGTCGAAACGTAGACAAGTAAATCTTTCCAGACGCGGATCAACCGGAAGTTCCAGCCAGCACATTTCTGACCGCGGAAGCCTAGCCGATCAAATATATATATATATATATATATATATATATATATATATATATATATATATATATATATATATATATATAGGTATATATAGGTATATATACCTACACATAACTTGAAAGAGCTACCACTCCATAAGTTACTATAGTATATCAAACTGATTATTTGAATCGAATGGAGTTAATTGACGAGATGGAGACACGAAGTACTATTGAAATCGTAGGAAAAAGTCGCTTCATGAACGATGATACCACCGTTCAAAAAAGTGCTGTTTTATTTTCCTTTTGAAGGCAAAAACTGATAAGGACAGGTTGGGTTCATCCTGGAGACTTTAGAGTTCCTTTCTATGCTGCGGAATCGTGATGAAGTGTTTTGCCTTGAATTCAAATTGTGTCATTTCTGAAAATAATTCCATTAAACAAATGTTTAGGCTGTTCTGTTTGGATGATATTGATATTCTGTCACGCCTTTTCATACCGTGTATAAGTCTCAGACAGGAATTCTGAGTTTTTTGAATACGAGAGTCCATCTTATCAAAGGTATATACATGATCATATACAATGTGACTCATCTGAAGTAAAGCATCCTTCCTAAACTTATATTTTTCAACCGATTGGAATACTTTTTTCACTAGATGAACTCGAAAAAAATAAAAAGCGATTTTTTGTAGAAAATTTTCACCACACCACAGGAAGGAGGAGGAATCGAGTCGAAATTACATAAAATTCAGTTCATCATCAAAATAGTTGAAAGGAAAAATGAGCCATTCTGTCATCCAATCAATTCTGTGTCATTGAGTCTGAATTTTATTGTGATCAGCACACTGGATATCCACTCGGAACTTAATTCAATAATGGTCAGTTATTAATTGAAATCCGCTGATTCAAATGAAGTAGTCAAAATTTTGTTGGAAGTTTCGAAGTCAAATTGGTGGTTTGATTGAATTGCATTTTTCATATTTCATTTCTCATAAATAATTAGATGAATGCATTTTAATGTAATTTTTCATTGAATCATTTCAGAACGGCATCAATTGACACCTATTTCTTATGTTAACATACTCAGATCTCGTTTCTGAACTTGAATTTTGGCGCCAACGATTGAATGCCACTTGCTTGAATGTGACAGCCTTAGAGCAGCTTTCATTGAACCAGGGTTTTCCCAGACTATTCTGTCTTTGTACTACTTGGAATACATTTTTCCATTGCCTGAATGATGGTATCAGAGATTCATTGAGGACATAGAGAGGGATCAGCAGATGAAAAAAAGGCAATAGAGTAACATATGGAGTTTTGGGTGTACTGAGCCTCTATAAACGTCCTAGCTTTCATACTGGTCTGCGTTGGATTATACCTCCACTTGTCGATATGAGAACTCATAAGGGAAACCGTTTTCTGCTGCCAACCGCGAAACTATGCAATGAGCAAGAAGTGACTTTTGGGAAATTGTTGATATTAGTGAAACTACTGTGGGCTTGAGAAAGACCAGCGCCAATGTGATGAGGTCAGATGAAACTCAATCGAAACAATATAAAAATAACATTCGTTAAGGGACACCTCACATCTAAGGGAATATCTGACCAACTGAATACATTAATTTGTATTGGATCATTAATTCATTGATCAAGCAGTTTTTCAATATATTCTTCAGTTTCTTTCCGAAATCACGGGATATAAGTGAAAGGACATAATATGTTCCCGAGTTCGATAATCCTTTGAAAAACAAACGATGATGAAGATATAGCCAAATATTTGATAGATGGATCTTATTGTTGATGAACGAGAACCAAAAATTCGAGGCAGACGAACTAAACGTTATTCCATTGGCTTCCCTTGGTAACATTTCAGGAAAGTTGAATGCCAGAATAACGGAAATGTTTTCATTATGTGGATGAATGTTCTATTGACCACTACACCTAAAGGAGAATATGGTATTCGTTAGTGAACATATTTCGTTCCAGCTTTCACTGGTAAAAATGTATCAAACATAAATGACTCATCATATATATGCCAAACGCATACATTCAACTCATGACTGATGAAATATAGCGATATTGACGTTGGCAGCTGGTTGTAGCTATATTTCACATTCGATTTTTTTAGACTTCGTTAAATAATTTTATCACATCACTAACATTTCGACTAAATTGCCGAAATGATGTCAAAGACCCCTTTACAGTTTATAAGTTTTATTGTCTGCAATCGTTTCCGCAATTGCGCCCAAGAGAATAAATGTGCACTTTACTCAAGAGATCAATTACCCTAACACCAAACTAATATTTTTGTACTCGACGCGCGACCTTATCAGCGAAACGCGCGTCTAGTGCAAAAATATTAGTTTGGTGTTAGGGTAATTGATCTCTAGCGAAACGCGCGTCGAGTGCAAAAATATTAGTTTGGTGTTAGGGTAATTGATCTCTAGTTTCAACTTTCACACCAAAGGTTCGAATCTCATCGTTTAATTCTCGAAGTTATAGAGAATGGTCTGCTTCGATATAGAACTTATTTTTACACATCAAGCTGGATACCAGAAGAATAATTTCAGTCGTTGTGAAATGAAAACCAAGAAATTCAGAGAAGTAGCTTGAGCGTTAGTTTCTCACCTCCACAGCGTCTAGAAATTCGTCGAGTATCATTATCTCAAGAATGTTCGCTCACCCTTTCGAAAGTTCATGCATTCCCGATTTTTCAATTTTTGAAGTGTCTATAACCTGAGTATCGCCCGCTTTCCCAACTCTAATAAGCAAAAATATGGATATATTGCAGCAGAGTCGAGCATCAAAGTGCACTACATCCATATTAAACTTTCATGAAGGAATCCGGCGGGGTTATACGAGAATTTCCGTCGGATTCCAGAAAATAAGTCACGTCACTCGTTCTAACTTTCGTTCCATTCCCTTTCTGTGTGATGTTGGCCACCACTTGCCACGTAATTTGGTCCTCGGAGAATAGGTCTCATCTCAGAGACGCCAGAGTGCGAGCTCGCCTTTGATTGCAGATTTCTCTTTCGCACTCTTTTTCGCTTTTTGTTTTATCCGGTTACCTCCACACTCGGCGACGAAGTCATAAGAATGGAATTCCCGAATTATCCGATTACGCCCCGGAGGACTGCTAGAAAGCTTGAGGGAAATGTATCGTGAAATATAATTTTCAAGTGTGATTTCTGGCTCCTTTGTCAACTCTGAATTTTCCCCGAGAATGCATTTAGAAGGGATTCAGAGGATGATAAAAAAAGTTTTCCGAGAAAAAAGGGCCGAAAGGGAAAACAAATTATGCTCAGTGGAACTGTTTTCAGATATTTCAACGTACATTTAAAAAAATCCAACGTATCATTTCATTTCCATTTAATATGTTTCATAATCAACGTTATAGATGATCCAAGTGAGAATTGAAATGCAATGAGAATTTGTGAAGTGAGATTTTCCCAATTGCTTTTTCACAAGCGTAGATCATATGCACAAAAAACGCAGAGTTGTCTCGAATACATTTATTTGGAGATTCACACGAAAGAGAAGCCCTATAATGTTCAAAGAACACCGCGTGAATCAAGGGACAGGAGGAACCTCTTTCGGCAAGGAGTTCCAAATGAAATGAAAGAAGATCCCTGACCAAGAGAGGTTCGACAGGTCTTCAAATTTACAAGAAAGGAGTGGGAATTCTGTACTCGTCGAGTCATTTCAATTCAGAAGAGCACCGACCGCGAAAATATCTATAGGAGAGAGACAAGTCTCCGACTCTTTTACGCTGTTCCAATGAAGTGCGTGAATCTGTGAGCGAAGAATCATCAACAAGACGAATTGCCTTTTTCTGAATAGAATCGAGAAGCCGCTATGGATATTTTGGTGCCGAACTCTATACATGAGAACTGTATTCTGAGACAGGTCATTTCTGAGCCTTGTAGATCATTAGAAGCTGACGAGAAGTGAAGTTTTCCTCTGCACAAAATAGAAATACAAGTTTCAGGGAAGCACCTTTAGCGATCGATCTCACATGGATTTCCTATGAGAGATTGTCACTGACAGTAATTCCTAGCATCGAGATACTTGACTTTGTAGGAATAGTTACTCCTGACATCTGAATACTAGATGAAGATAGATCGGCTTTTCTTGAGAAGAGACATGCCTGGGTTCTCCTAGCATTAAATTCCACCAAGTTCATGTTTGCCCATTTCATTATTTTCACCAAGCCGTCGTTAATTTTATTGACGTGAATATTTTTTTGAATTTTTGTTCCTCGAGCTGGTACGGGGACTCTGAAAGAGAAACTGGTATGAAGAGTACTGTCGTCCGCAAAACTATGTATTGAACAAGATGTTTTTTCAAGCAAATCATAGATATGAAGCAGAAACAAAGTGAGTGCCAGAACTGAACCCTGTGGAACACCTGCATTTGTTGGGAGAATATCAGATGATACTCCATCAACACACACATACTGTTTTAGATTGGTGAACCTAATATTTTCATTGAAAACATCATTATTTCAAATTCACTTCCACTAGTAATTCTCATACGAAACGTTACAGTCATCATTACAATAGAATAGTGAACATCGCTAGTCACTTCTGAACAAAATTTTGGCACTGATGAAATATTCCGCACTTTCCGTCTATGAACAAGAATGCAGCGTTCAGTCGATTATCCAATTTTAATATTATTGCACAGGATCCACGTACCCAAACTGCATATGAAACTCCTTTATGAAAAAGTAATGATGTACTCAGCCAACCGAGAGACCCACTCGATTCCCTCTTGCATATTTCAGATGGCAAGTTGAATGACGTAGAGGTATAGTATGAAATTTTAATGAACAAATTCAAACTCTTAGATAAATATCATTTTGGAAGTCTCGTGTAAGGGAAACTTGTAGAAATTGGCAATATTGCTAAACTTGTGCAGTGTAGCTCAGAATATAGTTGTGATAAAATGATGAAAGTTCATTTCTTATTCGATTTCAAATGGACATGATATTGCGATCGGCATTCGAAAACAATTACATTCCAGCAAATAATAATAATAAATCGTCTGTATTCATTGAATTTGCAATTACAATGAAGAGGTGAAGTTTCAGTGTGATGCTGTTTTTCAACTTCACCTAAACTGATAATAAATTGTTCAATCTTAGGAGAAAATTGATGAAATTTATAATACTTGTGTGAAGAACGGGTAGATGAAACCTTAAACTAAAACATAAATACTCTTTTCCTTCAACATAGGCAAGCTTTTTTTGAGAGGAATCCGTGGTACATTTGCTTTGATCAGAAACATGTAATAAAATGAAGCTTCAATGAGTTTTTCAATCTCGACTTGAAATTGAAGATAGATTAATTCCCAAACTCGACCGGCAAAATGTTATAATGCTCTAATACTAGCGAAATATATAGAACTACGCGTAAACATACTTGTTTTGTGCTTGGGAATTTTCAATAGATCTCGTTTCCCTGGTATTCACATTATTTTCTTTCAGGAATACGAATTTATCAAATAAGTACGATGGCTGTTTGCTTATTATGATTTTATGAGCTAAATTCAGTGCATGCAAAAAAGCATTTTCATTTAAATTCAACCAGCCCTGTTCAGAGTTTTACTTGATACTCTGTCGTATTTCTTGAGTCCTGAACAAAAACGAGCACATGAATTTTGAATCCGTTGTAATCTCTGCCTATATTGTGACGTTGAAGCTGGACTGCATTCTGTGTCACAGTAGGATATTCTAGAAAAAATCAGGCGTTCACATAGCTTCCTTTTCAAATATGGTGGTATGACATGCCTTTGCGGAAAAAGGTGTCGGAGAGTAGCATATGAAGATTTACAAAGACTCTGGATATGTTTGGTAAACCTCAGCTCGGAGTCAAACCATACACCAAGATTTTTACAGACTTGTACAATTAGTAATGCAGTATTGTTCATTTCTATCTGAAGTGTCTGTTCTGCAATGAGTCGCTTGTCGTAACTACCGAAAAATATGATTGAGGATTTATTTGCATTGACTCTGAGATTAAGAGAAACTGATATGTCGAACAGATTCCGATTCAAACTGCGTATCTACCGTTGATCTTTGAGAAATCAGCTCGAGTCACCGTTACTTCGATTTCGCGAAGACTGAGTGATGCCTAACATTTGGCCATCCTATAAATTCGATGCGCTTCAGATCCATCTGAAAACCAAATAGAAAAGAAAACACAATTTTCAACGCCAAGGTAAATTCATATCTTTATCCGTCGTCATAGATATTTGAAATAATAATCAGAATATATTCTCACATTCAATAAAAACCAATTATTTTCCTTTCATAAATTTCTTTTCTCAGATATATACATATTTGAACTCCTTTCTTCAAAAACCACTTTAACCCAGCTTGCATTTTGTTCATTTCCCTTCTGAGCTCTCCTCCAATTATGGGAAATTGATTTTTGATTTACATCGAATATTATGATTCAACGGTAGGGTTCTGTCTGTCTCAAGCTTGGGTTGTCATGGACACTGTGTTCAGTTTTCATAAGACCCTCTCGGTTTCCTTTCCATTCGACTTATGATGAACCGATCCACAGATACATTGTTTGATATTATGGGGATTTCCTGGTGTTTATTTTCAGTTGGTTTGGATCCACTCCTGTCCTCTTCGGGTATTCTGTTGGATCTTCAGTACTGGGAACGTTTTCATCAGACCCATCATATGAACTTATTGATCTTGAATTTGGATACTCCGAATCATTCACCAGAATTTGAATAGCAATATCCATTTCAAAACATTTTCACCATTTCAACTAAATTGTTTTATGGTTTATTTTGACATAAGTCTGAATATGGTATTTCATTAGAATAATATTTTGTGGTCTTCAGATGGGTTCCTCAAGAACTCAGTTTTGTGTTGTAATTTCGCTTTTCAATCATAACACACAAATTTTTTATTTATTTATTTATTTATTTATGTGTCTTCATTGTGAACCAAATACAAAATTAAAATATACAATGTACATCAGGGAGGCGGCATTCAACCAGGTTGCTCTTCCATGCAACCCCCATTTCTGCTCTATATTATGATCCATGTCACTGTCTTCATTTGTCATTGTCAATTTGTCGCACAATGTCAAATTTTATATTCACGTTATTGGAATTCCAACAGACTTTATTGAGACACTCATGTGTACATATAATTACATCCAGGATAATCCTGTTCAAGATCAAACCTTTTTATGTTGTGATCTGTCCCCAAATTTTTTATGGGTTTGGCTCTCCTACACCTGACGAGTAAATAATGTCATTTCCATAAGCTCGAGTATTTTTTATATTTTGAAAATATTCACCTATTATTTCAAAATTTTCAAACATTACCAACTAGTCGAAAGCGCTCTGCTACGATTTTGATAAAAATATTTTTGCGCCGAATACAAAAGTCTGTCTTTTTTCAATCAATCTTCAATTGTCTCGGAGAACATTAATCCCAAGATTCTTGACGAACTTCATCCCCAAAATCAAATCAGAAGAATATGATTCTCAAGTGGCTTGAGAAACATTAATTACAAGCCGTCCCTTGAGAAACTTCATAATCTCGAAATCAAACTGGTCCAACTTGGGAAACATCAACCTCAAGGGGCATATTCCGTTCCATGATAAAATCCATTATGAAACGGATTGAAAAACGTTATCGAAATGAAAAATCTGTATCATAATGAGCTCATTATGATACATATTTCTGATCAATTGTAAATCCAATTCAGTGGCGAAATGCTGCAGTGAGAATTCCTTTCGGAATAAAGTCAGCGTTTTCAATACAATATTGAATTCTTTTATGACTAGCAATAATGAAATGAATGAATATAGATCAGTAGGAGCCACAATCTAAATATGATATTTTTGTTTCATAATTTATTGGGTGTAGAAAAAATAGCGTATGCAATTCTCATGTAATTGTTATTAATATTCTCAATGTACTCGCATAAACCCCCAGCTCGTTTCGTATCCCGTTTACTGCTCACATATCAATAACCATCATTAGATGATCGTTGCATAATATGCCATCATAATGTGATAATGTTCGTATAGGACAAAACTGGGGTAACGTCAGTTAGAAAAATACGTGGTGTAGAAACATGGAAAGTGTTATTCTCAATTTTCGTTTTTCATTTAACTACATTTCTCATTAGTTTTTAGTTTTTGCCAGTGAATGAGTTTTAGTCCGACTCTGTCAAATTTTCATACAGGCTGTCCCAAACTATTGAAATGTGATGTTCAAAAGTTGGCCAAAGGTATTTTTTAATAGAACCCTTGTTATATTGTATCGCAATCAACATGAAAAAATTAGGAGAATTTTCATTTTCATTTCATATACCTACACCTTTCACTTTTTGTACAAATGTATTCTTCACCTTATTCTATGTTGATGATAAATTTGGCTGTACACAAACTATGTTAACTCTGCAATGTGCATACCTATAACATTCATACATTCACGCAAATGGACGGATTCGCCGTTGAATATTCACACAAACAAAATAGCCAGCCAAACATTGAATATTAATAAATTGATAATTCATTATCCAATATCCATTATAGAAAATAACAGAAACATAAATATTAAATGTAAATTAGCGAGCATATACGTTGTGTAATCACAAACGGTAAAATGTATATTCACAATGTTACAATTTTCAAAAATGTGAAGAAACCCTAATATATGGAGTGGGGAAGGTTGTGAAGGTACATTTGTGATAAAATAAAAGTAAAAATAAGTCATAAACAAAGATAACAAAGATCAACATTATCATTATAAGAATTGTATCAAAACCGGCATTGAACAACAATTGTGATATCTGATTGGATACAAAAATTAGCCACATCTGTGAGATCAAACTGCATAATATGCTCATTTTCAAGTATTTCGACCGCAGATACTCCATGCATTTTTATGACGACATCAATATAACCAGTTGATCAGAGCAGAATAATGAACTTCCCCTCTTTTGAGTAACCAATCTTGATAATCAGGCAATCGACTTTTGTACGTAAAATTGTACGTCCATGAACCATTGCCATAAATGACGCATTCTCAATTCCCAAGAATGTCCTATTTCATTATCGAAGTTTATTGCATTTACTTCCACTTTTTATCAATATACCTGCTTCTGGAATGTTTTTTTATTCAACTTTCTTGCACAACTGACACATTTGAATCTTTCGTATTTCACATCTACCCCAAAAGGTTGCTGTGTAAATTGTTAACAGTTCCCAATGAAATAGAGAGCAACATTCATTAAAACAGTTATTGTTGTCAACATTTCGAAAACCAAATCTGCATCTGTTTTCAAAGCTTGATCACAAATATTCCTTTTTAGTTTCGAATGTTTGGTCACTTTTATGAAACAATAATCAGTAAACTATGAATATGAGGTCTTCAGTAAAAGTTTATCATATTCAACATGGATTGAAAAGGTATCAACAAGTTAGGTTTTCATTCCGTCCCACGTACTGAATTGTGGATGAGTTAGTTACGAATGTAAATTTAGGTGGTATAAACACAACAAAGTTTTATTTCTCAATGTGATGAGTCATTGAATAGTGACTAGTCGAATAACGGAAAGGTAATGGTAAAATTTCGTCATTTTCTAACCTATAAAAAAAATACAAATTAAATATTTTCGAACGGCTGCGAATTAAACAATATACCATACACAAAGCACAGCAACACATTTCATCGTCAGTTTTGGGAAAATCCTATACTTTCTCCACTATGTATTTCTAATTGAGCCTGAGTTACATAAAAAATTCATTTTTGGAATTGTAAACTATATTCAGAAAAAAAAAGATGGATTCCTTCAAACATTAAACAGAATTTACCAGTGCAGTAACGATAATTTTCAAGCATCTGCTGATGAATGAAAAAACATTTCCAGAAATGTTCCGTAAGTTCCTCAACAGGTCCACCCATGAAAAGATTGTAGCCCTCCCATTCGCCTTCCACAGATGACGAATTTGTTGATCAATTCAATTTATGTGGGATAACAACCTTATCGGGGTCAAAGTGAACACTCAGTTATTCTCTTTGTTTTTGAATCAGAATTGAACCTGACTCGAACGAAGTCATTCCCTTCATTGCCGGCTATCATTTAAAATACATCAAAAGAAATGAACAAAGGAATAATCCGACAGAATGAAAAATAAAATAGCTGCGACCTGTTGTCATAAGACGACTGAGTTCAGACGATTGTCAATGTTGACAGAATATTTTATATCTCCTGTAATTAAGCATTGAATTCAATATCCACTTCACTATGGCAGTAAAGGTCTTCCTGAAAAAGAGTTCTAGAAAGCACTCACAGATTCAACAAACCTGTTGATGCTTCCTCAGATATTCTCGATAATGGACATTTCAACATTTACTTTTCCGGTCGAGATCAGAATTTCAGTGCAACTGCTCACATATTATATTGTCGTAACAGTTGTAGTGGTGGAAGTTTGATTTCTAGTATTTTTCAGTGATTTGATGTCTTTGAGATCAGTAATCACATTATGACTACCATTGCATCAAATTTAATATCATTATTTCTCGAATCAATATTTTGAGACAAAACAATGATTATTTAAATTAGTTTGTCATTCTAATGTCATTCTCAGGTCTTTCTCAGTTTGAACTAGCACATGTTCAAACTGAAAAATCTTAAAAAGACTCATTTATCTTTAAGAAAATAACTTCGAAACTCGTCCTCGCATCAAGGATACTTGATTGATCACACTCGGTTTCCTTTAGGACATAACGCTACTAATAGTAACAGATATTATGATTTTGAAAATGATCAGTCCATCATCCAACTTCACCGACGCGACTTACAATCTACAAGGCACAGATACGGCCTGACAAACATCCATTGAAACTTCTTGATTCTTTTCAGAGAAAGGCAATTCGTCTTGTTGGTGATTCTTCGCTCACAGACTCGCTCACTAGGTTGGAGGATCGTAGAAAGGGCGGAGACTTGTCTCTCTTCTAAAGATATTCTCATGGTCGGTGCACTTCTGAATTATCGTCAATCTTTCCACCATTGACAATGTCAACACGAAACTTTTTGAACGATGAGTTTTGGAACCTTGGATGTAAAAGTTGAAACTTTTCCTAGAGATCAATTACCCTAACACCAAACTGATATTTTTGCACTAGACGCGCGTTTCGCTAACAAGGTTAGCATCTTCAGGAGATGAAAATTAGTATCAATTTTCTTCTCCTGAATAGACACCTTGAGGTGTCTCAAGGCGGCTTCCGCAAAGGTTTTGGAAGGGGCAGCAACATTTCCATCGCTGCGCAGCTTCTTCGACCTTCTTGGTGTCCCCTCCGTGGAGGTACTCAGGTGGGGGCGCTTTCCTGCAGGGGGCGCCGGTTTATTGCCTTTATACAAGGCAGAACCTTTGGCTTCCTCCGCAGGAGGTGCTCTTGCCTTTGGAGGTGAGGTGGAGGTGGGAGAAGGTGCATTTATGGTTGCAGCCTTCTCTGCCTCCTTTCCCCTTTTCCTCCTTTTGGCCTCGGCGCCGCAGATGCGTTTTCGCCTTGGCCTTTGTGTTTTGCCCTGAGGTGATCTTCGATGTTCAGCCTCGTTCTGAGCAGGGTATTGAGGTGAGCATTTCTGTCCATCCTCGGGACTATTTTTGTTTTCTTTTTTTGGTTCATGTGTATTCCCACGAGTAGCAGGGAAAAGGGTTGGTCACCTCTGGCAGAGCCCCGCATTACCAGAGGAAGGCTATTTACAATGAGGTTTCGCCCTGTTCCTCAAGGGGATCGTTCGCAACCGCATATAACCCTGCGGCCACTCAGCTATCGGCACGATACCTTACACCTTAGCTTGGGTAGGCTGGTCCGCGGTGGCATATTTCGCAAAGGCTTTTGGGGAGGTTTAGTTCCCCTCACCCTACTTAATTCTGCTACTGACCAAGAGTCTGGCGACCACATCCATGAGGCCATATTGGCTTCCCGGACAGGGCCCCCATTCTCCTGGCCGTTCCCCTATTCGCCACCTGGGGACGCGCTCGATAGGTAGCCCAACCCACGGGCTTTCCTTCCGTATGAATCTGGATATATGAAAAAATATGAATCATAACTGAACAACTAGACTCGTAGGACTGTAATTGTGTTTGTATAGATCCAGAAACTATATTACAGATGGGGATTTTGATGTCACAGGCATGATATGGAGGTGACGAGCAAAATTATTCACATTTTTCCCTACTTTTCATTTTTTCCAGTCGCAACAATCATCGAAAAACATTTTAAATTGTGCATTGGGAAGAAGAGCAGGTTGAAAAATAACTTTCGATTGACACGTTGACTACCTAGTTTTTTTACGTTCTTCATTACTAAACTCGAAAGATTATTTCCTTGCAGTAGAAAAAGGTCATTTCCTTACAGTAAGGAAATCTCGAATTTTTTTAAGAAATTCTGCCTGGAATTCAAAATTTCCGATTATCGGAAAATCGTCTTTCTGATATCGCATCAGTATACCTTTCATATATAGGTTTTTCTCTCCTTTTTTGAAGTATATGGTACTTATTCGCTCGTACATAGTGGTGATAGTTTAGTCAATATTTTCGAAAATTACTCTATTATTTCCATAAACAATTCCTAACAATTCTTGTGAGAAGCTACTGAAATTTGTGAGATATGATCGAACCTTTCAAAGAATTTATCAAAATCAAGCTAAATGTATGCAATTTCCAACCTCTACATTGGCAAATGACATTTTAAAGGATAAAAATAATGACTTGCGTTGAGAGCTTGTTTTATTTCATCTATTCCTACTGCTACTTGGGACACATTATTTTTGTAAATTGGCCTCGCGAATTTACAATCCATGTTCATTTCAAAATTTCTTTCTAGAGATTGTAGCGAGAGTAACATCTCTCTGTCTCTCTCGAGGAAATTGTTCACTATTATACTCTCCAGTTGAATGATGCACTCTCGGCCCCGGTTTTTTATCTACTATAATTTCATTGTTGATTCGTTTCAAATTGACATGGAGACTATGCATCAAATAATGGTACTTCGGTTCCTCTACAACTATGACCATAGTGACCTTAAAAATATCCCGTATTTCCATCCTGCATCTCCTAATTCCTGAATCATCCATCAAAAGAACTGATTAAATGAAGGTGACTGCATTTATCATACTTTCATAATTCAATTCATGAATCTCTGATTATTCATATAGCTTTTCTATGCACCTACAGAAACCGCATATGAAATGTGGTTATTAAAAATTAAAAGACCAGTTATTCAAGAGGAAGTTCATTTGAAAATATCATGAATTTTTCAATTAGACGTTAATCATATAAAATGCAAAATGGAGTTGAACCTGAATGAGTTTTTATAATAAAATTCCTAATGAAGGAAACTTCAATATATATCTTTGGGCAGGAGATATTATGATTACACTTGACATAGCACCAGTGTAGGTTCTTTCCAGAATGAAGTACAAGGGCAGCGTGAAAAATCAGTGAGTCCTTGAAACGAGAAACATCATCATTGTTCTTTTCTGGTGAAATAATTTTCATCAACAGATAATATTATTTCAAAAAACTGGGCTCAGTGATTCAGTCACCTAGTTACTTGAAAAAAAGATCCATGCTTCGGCTTATGTCTACCGAGCCTTCCGATTGAAACAACATATATATGCTGCTGACTTTCATCGATGAAGATTCTGGTTTATGATAGTATTCCAAGTGGTTCTCCGTCGAAAAATATTTTCCTATTCTGAACCTCATATCGTCGAATCCTTGAATGTACTGAGATTCATAATTGATTTTTATATTTTACCTGGCACGTTTGATCCATATAGGATTTCATTAATTGACGGTTGTCTTACTAAATAATGGATAATGGAAGACAAATCAAAACAGGAATTGACGTATGTCTTACTGATTGGTAATTGATCTTTATATCTCACCAATATCAGGCACGTTTGAATAATATATATGGGAAGAACAGTACTTGACGTATGTCTGACTGATTGGTAATTGATTTTTATATCTCACCAATATTGAATAATATATATGGGAAGAACAGTACTTGACGTATGTCTCACTGATTATTATTCGATTTTTGTATCTTATTTATGCCTAGCACGTTTCAGTAATTGACGATTGTCTAATTGGAAAATAGGCGAAAAACAACAGCAATGGTGGATGTATGTCTAACTGATTGCTTTTTGATTTTCATATGTTAGCAGTGCCAGACATGTTTTGATCGATATTTCAGTAATTACGTAATGTCTCACCGAAAAATGAAAAATGAAGGAAAAAACAAAACAGTAATTGACATTGGTAAGTGATTTTTATATCTTACCAATTCCTGGTACGTTTCGAAAAATATATTCATTTACAGTTTTCTGAAGACTGTCATGGAGAGATTGTAAGGAATGACTCTTTCTAACTGGAAGAATTGTAACTGATGTATATATTAACATAGCAAATACATGAAACAGAATTTCAAATAATATTCGACATGTATAACCAATGCATATATCTGAGATTGTCACGTTCAACGGCAAGACCTTGTCAATCCTTAACTGTCATAAGTTTTGACTCTGGAGGATTCGTACAAGGTCAGCTGGTTGTCAGAAGAGCCCATCTGACCATAGTCCAGTAAAATATACTTTTCATTTTTTGAGACATGTCTTGCTGATATTTTTTCCAAATCAGCAAATTGACGTAGGTTCTGAAAGCTCGGTAAGCAGTGGACTGATGAATTCAACCAAAGAACGGGGATGAACGAGGCACTTATTTTTTCAAATCATTAGAGCCCACAAATAGTCGGCCTACCTGAAGCGAATCAAACAACGGTGGCAAAGTCTATTTGAGCTATAGGTTGTTCGCAGTTGGGAACCGGCACTGAATCTTTCATTAGCGCTGCTGTCCCGAACAGGCCCCCCTGTAATAATTGGACTCCACTAATTACATATATAAACGACGAAATTGAAACCTTCAGTTGAAAAGTTTGAACTTTTTATAGAGATCAAGTAAATAACACGAAACTAACATTATTTGCACTCGACGCACGTTTCGCTAACAAGGTTAGCATCTTCAAGAGAAGATAATTGATACCGTATCAATTTTATGAAGAGAAATATGATTTGAACAATGTGGAAAAATATCTACTGTCCTGGCAAATACCAAGAAGAGGTTCAGATTATATGTTACAGATGTCAGGACAAGAATCGCTAGTACCATTTCTTTCCATCAAGCAACGTCCAGACGCGAACTGTTCTAGAACAGTCAGCGAACAAATCTAAAACAGGTCGTGAACTTGGTGTGGACGGCAGTTAGCAAAGAGTGCCAGAGCACTACGCGAACTCCGAAAAGTCCGCTCAAGAGGCGAACCTCAAGTAATTGCCTACTTGGAATTTCGAGAAATGTTCGCAATCTCGGTTCAATTTTTGGTGTGGGTGCGCAGCTCGCGTGTAGTTCTCGACCAGTTCACAAAGTAATTTATTCAAATAGGCAGCCTAATATACACACATTCTACATGCTACAACAGAAGACAAATATCTATTTGTAACATTTAAAAGGCCCCAGAACATATTTTTTAGGAAATAATCCAAGAATACCTAAATTATTCCAAACCAAATCCTTCCATAATCTGGATTCTTCCTATTCCATCCTACCTCCTTTTTGTTTTTTAAAAGAAGTTGTTTTTGGACCCCATGGGGGGGGGGGGACGGTTGGATTCCGCCGGGAGGGTCATTTACCAATAATAGCCCCCTTTGAACCAAGGATTTGCCATTCGGAGGGTAGGTTTTTTTTTGACCATAAAATTATTTGCTTTTTTTGGAAGGAAATTTTTTTATTTGTTTTTGGAATCTTATAATTTGGTCAAATTAGGGGGGGGCCCCCCCAAAACCATCTTTTAAATCCAAAACCCCCAAAAAAAAAACCACCCATCTTCCACCGGGGGGCCAACCCAGGGTTGGAGCCATAATATAAAAGGAAGAAGCCCAATTCCCCTCCGAAATGAACCCCATTCTTTTTTTTTGAGTTTTTTCCGGGGGGGGGGACCAATTCCCCCCAGCCACCCCAGGACCCCAACCCCAGAAACCAAGGGGGGGTTGGTTTTTGTTTTTTAAACCGAAAAGGGAATTTGGAAGGGGAAAATTTTCCCCACCTTTGGGGGAAAAAAATTTTTTTCAATTTTTTTTTTACCCTTGGCGGAAAATTTTTTTTTAGCCTGGGGGAAAATCCAAAACCAAACCCCAATATTTTTTTTCTTTCCCCAATTTCAAAATTTTCTTCTTTATTTTTATTTTTTTTTCCTTTTTTTCCAATTTGTTTTTTTTTTTATTTTTTTTTTTTGTCCCTGGTTTTGTTTTTTTTATTTTTGGTTTTTGTTTTTTTGTATTTTGAAAATTTTGAATATTTTTTTGGGGGCCAATTCCTTTTTTGAATTCCCTCGCCCAGGTTTCCCTTCTTTCCCGCCCCACCCCATCCCCTTCCAACCAATTTAAGGATTTCCCATTTTTGAATTTATTTCCCTTCTTTTAGATATAGGATGAAAGGGGTCCGAGAACCCCAGAGGTGAACCTTTCATTGCCTGAGGAAACATTATCAATTTTTTTCCCCCCCTCTCTATTCAAAGGGAACCTTTTGACCCAGGCTAGGGCGGTGCCTTTTTTCCCATATTATTTAGTTTTATTTGTTAGTACCGAGAGGTCACCATTTTCAAAAAACCTTTTAAGGCCAAGGAGGCCTCCACCAATATTTTTTTTCCTCTCACCTTCTATTTCCCGCCAAGCCGTTGTCACCTTAAGGGCATTTCCCCAGGAATCCTTGGATCTGATCCCGGATTGATATTCCATCATTTTTTTTTTTTTTCCAATTTCCCTAGATTTCTGTTTATAGCCACCAATTTCTATTTTTTTTCCCAAGGTGGGGAAGTATTATAGGGGGGAAATTTGTAACTTCCTCCAGATTATTTGTTTTTTGTACCTGTACCACCGTACCCCCTTTTAGTTTTTTTGGGGAATTTCCCATAACCAAAGACCTTTTAACCAAATTTTATTTTCCCTTTCCCATAACCTTTTTTTTCATAACCTTACCATTACCTCTTTTTTTCCAATTTTTTCCTCTTTTTTTCCATTCCGGTAGCCTTGGAGGGAAGAATCCAGCCTGCCGGGAACCATACCTCCGGCCCTGGGGGCATTTTTGGGATAATTTTTTTTATTTCCGCCATTCTTTCCATAAAAAAAAAAATTTGACCTCTTTTCTTTTTCTTTCCTGGGGTTGGCCATAATTTTTTTTTTTTGGGGGGTGGATATTATTTTCTTTGGGATAAGGTTCTGGGTTGTTTGGTAATTATTTTTTTTTTTTTCCCCCTTTTTTTGGGTCCTTTGCCCCATTTTTTGTTTTTTTTTCCTTATTTTCCAACTTTTTTTTTTTCCATACCTTTACCACCTCCTTTCTATAATCTTAATATAATTCCCCATTTATTCCTTTTTCCACTTGGGTAACCCTTTTTCCGAAAATTTTTTTAGTTCTTTCTTTTTTCTTTGTTTTTTTTCCCACTTCCAGGTCCTACCCAAGTAAATTTTTTTTTTTCATCCCAAACCATTGCCATGGGGGAATAAAATTTTCCTTTTCTTCCGATTTTTCCATAAAATCTTGGGAAGTTTTGTTAACCTCCATACCCTTAAGTTCCCCATTACCTTAAATCCAAATTTTTTTTAAATCTTCCAATTTTTTTTTTCCCAAATTTCTGGAGGGATTTTTTTTTTTGGAATTTATAATCCTAATATTTTTAAGTGGAATTTTGGACCTTTTTTGGACCACCATTTTTCCGATATTGACTTCCAATGAAGAGATTTTTTTTTTCCCCAAATTTGATCCATTAATTTACCACTTCTCTCCATAACTCCGATTGCTTCCTTTTCTAATTTTTCCACGCCCATTTTGGTGATATAGTCCTTGAATCTTTTAACCTTTGCCTTATTGATATCCGAGAAATTCCAATTGAAATCTCCCACTATAATACCCTTACTCGGATCCCTGAAAACAATCTCCGCCCAATTATCCAAATCCTCCTTGGAGCTCCCCAAGTCTGAGCTAGGAGGAAGATATAAACAACCTAGTAATAAGTTCTTGTTATGAATCTTAAGTTTAATAATTGAACCCCAATATACTTTATCCATTGCAATTTTCTTTATGACTTTGAAACTAAATTCCTGACTGACATAGATTATAACCCCACCTGTATGGCGGGTAGATGAGTCACCTCTTATAAGCTGATAACCATCAATCATCAATTCCCAATCATCTATGTCAACTGTAGTTCGAGCTTCACTGAGTAATAAAACTGAGGGACGGTAACACAATATTTCGCTAATCGCTAACCAACTGATCAATATTAGCCACTAAACTCTGAATATTAAGATATACAATGTCAACTTTAAAAGGTATACTAATAGGCTGCCTCTCTATCTGTTTTTTTGGACTGGAATATTATTGTCAACTATCACCGGAACATTATTAACATATTTTATTTTTTTGTTTACCTCGCCATTTGCTATAAGTTCATTCAGTTTATTTTTTCCGACAGGGAATTTCCTTTTGCATTTCGTTTGATCACCAAAAATCACCACTCCAGGGACCATCAGGCGATTTTTGTTTCTGAGAATAGTTAGGGCCTCTTCACTATTACTCAATACCACTTTGATTGGTCGTATCTTATTACTGGTGAACTTGCCTAGCCGAAAAGTTTTTTTTGATTGTTACCGCATCAGTGAGGTCTCCTAGAATATTTTTCACATTTTCAGTATCTTCTTTTGCTCTATCCAATTTGTTTTTTTTTTTCGCTAGATTCCTGTATATTACATATGATAACATTGAAAGCTCTATTTTGCCTCTCATTTATTTCCTGAATCATAACATTAAAATCGATTGCATTGCTCATATTTTCTTTATCTGATAGCATTTTCCTCAATTTCTTATTTTCTTCCTGCAGTTCTTCATTGATTTTTATAACTTCATTGAGTTTAACAATCACACTCGGTACTTTCTTGAAGTTATCCTTACAACTTGGACAAAAGTATATGAGATTCCGCTTTTTTATTATAATTGCCCTAATTTCAGAAGCAGCTAAATCCGAGCATTTTTCATGGTAAACATCCGAGCAACAATCACAAACAGCCAACGATTCCTTTTCAGTCACTCCCAGATTACATTTGGCACACAATAATTTGTTATCCATTCTTCACTTCAGACAAACTCCTAATAAAATTTTATAATCATGAGCTGGTCCTGACAGCAAAAGTATTGATCAGTTGCTATGGTTTTTGCAACTTTTTTATAATGACAAAAAAGATTGGTTTATCACTGGAAACTGATCGAAGAATGAGACTATTTGCAATTTTCTGCACTTATTTCACGACAAAATACTTTGCCTTTTCACAGTTTTGAAGAAAACGCCATACAACCTCTGGCCACCGCAAAATAAATTGGATTACACCACTTTCAACTATTCAAAACACGATAACAATAGAGAGCAAAAATGAACTACTGTACTGCTTGAACGACGACTTGCTAGTAATGTAAAACAACAAATAGTTCCAGAACTTCAATTTTGGTCTGGATGGGCCTTCATATGCAACGTTCATAGGAACTGAGAGGTTCAGTTGGTTTGGCCTATTGTTTCCATGATTTCACCACCGCAGCTCAACAGATACGATTCAAGGACTATTAAGTAATTCGACAGTGTTTTTTCTTCGAAAAGTTGCATATTTGTGATTACCAATCAACTTTCGCCAACAATGATAATCAGTTCAGGGAATATTTGCAAGAAAAAGGTCATTGTATTCTCAGTGAACTGATTCCCACGCAACATATTACAAACCTATTTTTATTATATTATATTATTTTTATTATACCATTGACATTCGTTATTCAGGCATTTTCAACTGACGATTTAACATCAAATTTTCTCAATTACCGAAAATATTGTTGCTGTTTTAATTCACATTTTCTTTCAGCAGAGGAACACCTGCATCATAGAGAGTTTGCAAAGATGGTTGGTCATTTTGTGTGAAGACTCATTTCCATTTCCTTGGTAATCACTCGATGGAGTTTCCTCTGTAATTTTTCTCAATAATGAAAAAATTAAAATATTTATTTTCCTCATTGCATACTCATTAGTTTGCATCCCTTATTATTCACTGTAATAATAGTGACAAATGTTTCAACGATTACTGGAGAGAGCAAATAACCCACCAAGAACAAGTCTAATGAGACCGTTATACCCTGATCTTATTGAATTGACCCAAATTACAGTACAAACTGTAAAAAAAATCAGAGAAATATACTATCGATATGTCAGTGTTTTCATCGGATAATACTTAAAGCTGGTAATGCATATATAGTATTCAGAAGTAAGAGAGATGACTTCACGGAAGCAATATTCACGGCTTGTACTATAAAATTTTCAATCCATCATCAACATGTACAGACATTACAGCTTTTCTTTCCTCAATCAATTCATATGAGAATATTTATGCAGGTCACGTGTGATCGAAAATGATATAGTAGTTTTCACAATAAATGGTATTGACTGAAGGATTATAATAAAACCAATTAGACCCTTGAGTTGTAAAATCCGAGATGCACATCATAAATGTAAAAGGACCGGATTCAGGTAATTTTGTTTCTCAGAGAGGGATTGTAGAGGATTACAGCTTACACTTCTTGTTCATTTTAGTCTTTGTATTTCATTGGAAGTGTTCACTTGTGTTACGGCGTGCAATAATTTTATAACATTTATTTGTTATTACAGACATTAATAGCAAAGATTTTATACCCCAACGTACAGAACAGGCAGTATGTGGCGTCCGTAGATAAAAAGTAATAGTGCTTCTTCCAGTGGTTCGTTAAAGAAGAATCACTCATCTTGTGACGCGAAAATCATTGTAAAAAATGTGTATAGTTCCTTACTTCAGCAAGGATATAACGCGGGTGTTGCAGCAAAAGTAACCAGTAATTTGACGAAGGTGCCTCTTACTTCAGTTAGACGAATTGTTGAAAATTCCATGGAATCAAGAAAAAAGCGTAAAGATTCCGGTGTCACAAAAAGTCTAGACGACTGGGAAAACGATTTGATAAGGCGAAAAATCTACACTATGTACGATGAGCAGCGTGTCCCTACAATCAAAAGTCTGAAGCAGCGGCTCATCAATGACGAAACTCACATCAACTGTGGCCTCACTACTCTTTGGCGAGCTCTGTCTGCAATGGGCTTACAATATCGCAAAATTGACAAGAGACAAGTAATAATAGAATCCACACGTTTAATAAACTGGCGTTCTGAATATATAACGTCAATAAGAAAATACCGCTCGGAAAATCGGCCAATACTCTACCTCGATGAGACGTGGTTTGACACGCATGACACTCCTTCCAAAGGATGGTCTGATTCCTCTAATAAGTGTTTAACAAAAGCACCATCAAATGAAGGGAAGAGAATCACAATATTACACGCAGGATCAGAAAATGGTTGGATCCCAAACGCTATGTGGCTTTCTGCCAAAAATATTAAGGACTCTTGTGTTGATTATCACGAAGATACGACAGCAGAGCTTTTTGAAGATTGGTTTTAAAATTGTCTGTTACCCAACATTCCGCCAAACAGCGTTATAGTAATGGACAACGCAAGCTATCATAGTCGACAATTGCAAAAAATTCCTGGCTCAAAGAATACGAAATTGGAGATTCAAAACTTCACGGCTGCAAATGAGATATATTTTGAAGAATTCATGTTATAAATGTTGAAAACTCGTACCTTTCTGTAAAATCAATTGCGCCAATTATAATTAATTTAGATGAGAATAGCGATAGCGACACTGAACTAAATATAGAATAGAATTGTAACATTTAAATAAATTACTTGTATATCTCCTACATTATGCAAAATTCAAATTTCTTAAGTTCGACCCTGTAGCACATTTGCGTCTTTTACCAGATGATTTTCTACACAAGATTAAATCGGGTAGTTTATTGCAGTTAATAAGCCAATACCATTTACTGTGAAAAATACTATACAGCCTGGAATAGTATTAATTCTGCAAAATAATTCAATTAGCTTATTTCATCATGGTATATTCTCCCGAGTGTTAAATGATCATGGAGGATAGCAGCGAAGAATAATCAATGGATTGATGGACTCACCTATGAGGATGATCACTCCAAATTATTCGAGCTGTTCTCTATAATGATTATAACCCCCTTTTCCTGTTTCTCTATTTACCCAGCGATCTAATTTAAAAATTCCAGCAAAGAGTATTGAAATGCGGATGGTGTACGTGGTATCAGGCTGTTATCAGTTTTTTTCGAGTTTCTTAATATTTTGTGCTGGTTAGCTTGAGCCATGGCTTACTACCGATTATTAAATAATCATTAAGGACAACAGATTGGATAAGATTTTGGGATTTCAAATTCGGTACGTAGAAAATCATAGGAGAAAATGAATAGGCACAGTTAATTTTTTCCATAATTTGAATGAGAAATTATTTTATTTTGTGCTGTTTCCAATGACTTGATCAGTTTTACTTTATACGGATCCCATATAGTGCTATCGAATTCTAATCTACTGTGGATGAAGGAAAAGTACCTATAAGGACTTACTACTCATAAAATATATAATTGGGTTACTGAATCAAAACTTGGCAAGATATCGTGAATCACCTTGTCAAATGCCTTCGCGAGGTCGATGTTAACAGCGTCCTCCTGCAGTCCCGTCCCCCTCTTCACCAAAACTTTGGTGATAGATTTTACTTAATTTGTTTTAATCCATTGATTCTCACAGAAAAGTAACAGTAACTTTTTTCGTATAGTATAAACTCGAATAATTTGGCAAAGAAATCAAATACAGCTCTAGGTCTATAAGTGCTGATAATTCTCATATATATTCATCGTGAATTGGTATCAGAACCAACACAATCGTATCAAGGTACATTCAGTTCCTGGTAAAAATACAGCGGGGCTATTCGATTATCTTATAAAAATTAGATAATTATATGTATCACTCCATCAGTGTTACATTTCACCTCTCTTCAATAATACATCCCTCACGCCATGATATTTCAAAAACTACCACTCTGTTGATCCCATCAACCACGGAATGACCTGTCTAATCAGTCTGTTCTGGGTGAGCAATTCCATTTCGACGGTAAAGTCCATCTGGATTGTGCGTCTCACTTCACTGTTCCGCAAACAAATCACCATACATTCTCGAATTCAATTTGGCGGTCTTAACTCGTTTAGTTCGATCGTGGAGCCTGAAAATAGATTGAGGCATTAGTTGAAGTTTACAAGACATGATAAGATCTTCTCGACTGACACAATTACAAAAGGAGCAGGAATTATACTCGAACGATTTTGTTAACGAAGTCTGAAGATTCGAATCGCCCGAAATTGAACTGTACACGTTTCACATGAACGTTCCTAGATAACGGGTATTAAGATCTTTCAGCGTCGTGAAAATGGTTATTGATTTCCATTGAGTCTGTGGGAGATGTTATTCACTTGGTATCTGACGTGATTGACAGTAAAATGGTAGATGGAAGTGAGAAATCTGCTATTCCAGATCAGACCACAGAATTGAGAGTTCAAGTGATTGCAATACGTAGTTATTTGTGTAAATTCGTGAGCATTTTCATCGCTGCGAAATAACCGTGGATTATTAGGATCAGGATGTTTTTATTCTTCATTGAACAAAATATCGTTTTGTTATGAATAAAATTAATTTTAAATGATTTTATTTCAATGAAAACACTTTGGAAGGTGATACCTTCCAATAAGCTTCAAGATACTATACAAATATCGCTATGGATTGAATAGCGATTAGAGAAGTAATGAAATAGAACTCCACTGAAATAAACAATTCAGGTAATTCAATTCTACTTAAATTATGTGGATTTTCCATATCATTATATTGAGGTCTGTTCTGGTGAATCTTGAATAACTTTCAATATTGAATATTGCAATGGTTATCGAGAATAAGCGACAACTGTTATAGAAGAAAATGAACACACGAGCATAAAGATTTCTGGAATATCTTCGAGGAATATATTCTATTGAAAAATTTTGATTTACACCATAGTTGCATTATTGGTCTCATTCTTGAATATTTTTCAATAATCTAATGATATTCATGAAACAATAGGCCACCGCAGAATAGACCTGATTGGGAATCTACAATCGGCTCTTAGCCAAACAATGTAATTGAGTTTTTGTGTAGTTTCTTGAAATCATAATCGAATACCGATAAATATTTTACTATTCATAATAAATTTCACTTTCAAGATAATAATGAAAGTTACTGATGGAAACAGGTATTTGAATCTAGAATACAAGTATTCCAGAATCTGCATTCTCAATTACTAATTATTCAGGCTAAGCTGAATGGTTCTCCACCAAATTTTGAATCATCTCTTGGAGAGTTATAATGCTGACACTTCTTCCTGTAATTTGGATCATGTTGATATGAATTGAGTTCATCTCTTCAGAGTTTGATAGGGATAATGGCCATATACCTCACTCGCCAAATGAAGTTTCAAAATTCGGTCATTCGCAACTCATCGGTGTGATTCGTATGTTCTTCGGAAAACGAACGTTGATCTTTAAAACCCTACAATGCTTAATTTTCTGAATTTATATGAAAAAAATACGGGATTGCTCAGAAAATTCTCAAGAATTCCCTAACAATACTCAAAAAAATATATATATCATATTTATTTCAAATTTGAATAAAAATATGTTGTCTTAAATTTGAGACAAAATGCGTTTATTAGGTGAAAACATTATGTGAAATCAACTGGTATGAAACTGCATGAAACAATTGTTGTTCTTGTTCAAACACAAGTAAACCCCGCATTTGCTACACTTTATTTGGGAACAACATTTACAGCTGGGAAACTTGCACCTTTGTCTTGTGTCGGTATAAAGGGGCCAATGGGACAGACCATCCATTCTCACGTCCTTTGGTGGAATATAGGAGGTGGTCGCAGAGCGTTTTTTCTTCTGCTCAATCTTTGCCTCTACGTCAGATGGTCTTCCCCTCTTTGCTATTCGCTCAGTTCCAATTCTGCAGAGGCAGTCAGCAATTTCTGCTCTGAACTCTGCCAATTTCAAAATTTTTGTTTCATTTTTTTGAGCCGCACATCTCTTATAGAGAAGCCAAAAATTTACTAGAGCCATATCTACTAAATGGTAAAATAGTCTCATGTACCATTTCTTACTTCTCATTATTATTTTATAACGGCCAATCAAGCTATCTAGGAGATCCACACCTCCCATGTGTCTGTTATATTCGAGCACAAGATTTGGGCATTGGAATTCCACAGTTTTTTTCTGTTTTTTATCGAAGCGTTTGACTGTTCCTTTCGGCAATTCTCCCACGAAAGTTGAAATCAATGAAACATTTTTGTTATCTTTCCACAGGACAATAGAAATATCAACGCCATCGAAATTGCAGACATATTCACAGGAAGTTCCTCGATCAAATTTTTTAATTTTTTCTTCTGAAGGCAACTTGCAATTATTGGGAACCCGATTTCTTCTCACAGTTCCTAGAGCAAATATACCTCTACTAGCCAGAAATGACATGAGCGGAAGTGATGTATAATAATTATCAAAGTAGACCACATGCTTCAAATTAGTTGGAACCACTCTGGATAAACGTATGACAGTATTTGAAGCTGCCCCCAAATCTGGTTCATCTGGTAGTCTGAATTTTGGCTGATTTTCGGCACCACTATAAATTTCGAAATTATAGGAGAAGCCACTAGCTCCACAAAGAACGAACAGCTTATAACCCCACTTATGAGGTTTTGCTGGCATATATTGTTTCAAATGATGCCTTGCCTTCGTGGCACATAACTGTTCGTCCACTGATAGGCTTTTTTCCAATGGGACACTCTGAAATTTCAACGACAGGGCCTTCATAATGGGTCTCAATTTATGAAGCCTATCATGTGTTTCGTCTTCTCTGGGTAGCATGTTCATATTATCATTGAAATGAATTACTCTTCTTATAGCTCCAAATCGATTTTGACTCATAGTCTCTTTTACCTGTCTCAGTCCCAATCGACTACTCCAAAATGATCTGACATTGGGCATATGAACGATGGACATATAGATACATATGCCTAAATATTTTTGTAAATCAGCAACGGTTATTGTCGTTGTCTTATTTGGATCTTTCTGAACCATGTAGAGATTTTATTCATCAACTATATTCTGCAATAGTTCATCGTCAAAAAAATATTTGAAGAAAGCAAATGGTGTTTCCAATTCCATGAATCTATTACCAAGTGTTTCACTTCCTTTGAAAGTTTTGGCATCTTCGTCTAAAACTAAATTTCTTTTTCTCCATGTGACTTCAGGTTTTTTCTTTTTATATTCATTGGTTTCCATCTGAGCTTTAGTAGTTTCAGCACCATGCTGACTATCAGTTTCGACACTCTCCTCCATCTCATTATTTTGCCCAATTTCATTCACCTCAGATTCCTCATTGGTCTCTGATAAATATCCATCATCGAATTCAATTGGCAGGTTTTGTATTTCGAATTCCTCTAAAGCCTCATTTATCGAAATTTCCTCTTCATCTCTCTCGAAATCATCTTCACTATCCGATAAATGTGCAATACATTCCTCTAACTCGGCATCTGTGAGGTATTTTTTCGCCCAAGCCATCCTGAATGAAAAACGCTAGGTCTCAAATTCGATACATCCAAATATATAGACGAGCCTGTGATGGAAAAGGGAAAAGTAATGAATGATTTTCATCTTATAACATCGACCTTACCTTTATGAACAAGATACAATAATTTGGAATAATTGTTCACAGTAAAATCACACACATTTGATAAATCGTTTATCACGTGTTTGCTTCAAGCATATAGCGACCGATAGCGGGCTTTTGAAAACTTATAAACTGTAACTGACCACGCGCATGGGAAATTGGATCTTAACTAACGCATTCATAAAGCTGTTCTGAATATGCGACAAAACGTTTTGGGCACCTACTCGAGTTTTATTAGCTTTCAAATGAGGAATATAATGTGATGTCCTGAATTTAATACATTGAGCACTGTAGGGTTTTAACGTATCCGTGAGCGCCCGCAAGATAACGTAGGCCCGTAAACAAGTTCTCTACGTCAACGTAAACAATGAAAATCTGCGCATGCGCAACTGTGAATTTGTACGTTTTCGTTAACGTTCTTGGCAGTACTTCAACTCTCTAATAATATGATTTGCTCAGTACCAATTACAACTAGATCACTTTGGCTTACATCGATGTCCTCAAGTATATATTCATTGCAATAAAAGTAAACTTGTACACTTTCCTTCATTGAATTGAAAATTCAAAATGATTGCAATAAATGCACAGAGACCGGAGAATGTATCACTTGAGTAAAAACTTGTACATACCATTTTTAAATTGGGGGATATTATCAGCTATATTATCCCAAGGACATTGATAACTAACGAAATAATTTTATCACAGTTTTCGAAAGCACGTTATTTGGTAACATCCCGACGCCGAAGGCGGAGGGATGTTACCTAAAATAACGTGCTTGAGGAAGTTGTGATAAAATTATGAGTTATTTATCAATGTTGGAAGGATATTCGGTGAGAAAATTTTTTGCAATTCGAACAAAATTATTTATTGAACACACAGTTATCAAAAGAACAATTCGTATAATGATATTCCGTTGATCTTGCTGTATTTGTCTCGGTTACTGCATAGGTGTTTCCACGCATACTATTGATTATTTGGTTATGATGTTCCTGATCAATATTCAAATAAGGTTTTATGGAATTTCCATTATTGTGCCCAGTAATTTTTAACAATTGCTGTTCTTGAACTCCACTCTTAGCTAGTTGACCGACTGCAGTTGCTCTATTAGAGTGATTGGTTATTTTCCTCTGTTTCGTATCCAAGCCAATTGCAGCAGACGATTTCATCCATCCGTTGATTATATTTCTACCCAGAGGCATATTGTCATACCAGTTATCGCTTCCTGTCTTCCAGTGACGATTTGGCCTTAAAAATAGTCTATTTGTCTTGATATTTGTGCCTCGTTTCGATATTAATTTAATGAATAATCTGACAGGACAAGCATTGTTATCACTATTTTGAACTAACCATTTGCTAGAGGCGCAGTTCTTTGAACCCCCTTGGCAGGTTTTACTGAATATTGGAATATATTCTATCCTATTAGTTGGAGATCCATTGTTGTCCTTTTCGATATGAAAATAATCAACTAAGCAAGCAACACCTTCACCACCTCTCCAAGCCAATTCCACCGCTGCTATGTGATAAAATTTGCGTAGGAGTCCTATAGGGGTATTTTCATCCCAAAAGTTTATAATTTTACTCATTTCATTTGAAGTTAATGGTACTGAGCTTGTTTTGCGTTTAGTGGGATCTGTTTGTAAATTTCTTCGTGCTGCGTCGCGTGCATTCCGCGCTTGTTTGAATGCAACACTTTTAAAGGGGTCTAGCATGATATTATACTCCTTGTAATACTTTTCTTGTAATAATTTGCTTGTTATATTCCATACGGTTTGAAAAGTAGCCTCCTTAAACTCTGTGCTATCCTTTTTTCTCATATTAATCGCCCAATCCTTGAGTATTAATGCAAGCTCTTCGAGAGTACGATTTCCATCCAATTCATATTTTCTGGCGTCACAAAACTCCATAAATATTTTTCAAGTGTATTTTTTACTATTGACAGTATTTTTTAGTGTATTTTCTTCAATGATTTTGTCAATTGCCGCATCATTTTGAACACCAAAGCGAGGAAGTGACATTTTCGAAATAAATTGAATTACTGAAATGTCAAACAACTTTATTGTGTTGGTTGCTTAGCAATGTCATGACATAAGTGATAACTACCCGTGAAAACTATCCATGGGTAGTTATCAGTGTAATGATGGTTTCATTGGTTATTTCGACACACATGACTGGAAATAGACAAATTTGATAGGATAATTTTTTTAGCAAAAAATTTTCAGGATTTCAACAACAAATTCAGGTTGGATGTCTGGGAGAGTGCGAATATTTTGAGTGATAGGATGTCGTCTTTTGAACTCAGTAGATTTATTTAGCTGAGGGGTGGTTGGCTTTAGGTAGAATAACTGAAACCACTTTTATTTCGTTGTTAATAATAGTTCTCAATATGATTTCGACATTATTTTTACATTAGTTAGGAAAATAAAGAGCAAACAATCAGTTCGGTGTTTGCCTACCAGTTTTCAATCATTTAGGCTTGTGAGACTTAGATTCAAATTTTAATATTGTGTAGAAAAACACCTCCAAAATAGCTTACTAAACTGAAACCAAAGTGGAGAAGAAAAAGAGATAAATACTCAGCAATATAAATAGATGAAAAGTTTCCTTGGTAATACAGTTATCGACTTTCCATCCAATATCACGTGCTTGCAGATTAACCGAATTTAACGTTGCACGTAATTTTCCGTAATCCGTACAGAAAAACAGGCGCTATCTAAAAATACAATTTCAGGACAGAAGCGCTGCCAGAAGTTGGAGGGAGAAAAGAGAATAAACAGTGGTACGGCATATATTCCGACATACAGGATATCCCGGAATGGATCTCGTATGTAATTTGGAACCAACCGACTGGACGGAAAGTCTGATTGGGCCATTATTCAGCGTGCTGGATTATTTTCAACGAGTATTCCTTTGTTTTCTTTCTTCGTAATTCCGGAAAAGGACATTGAAAAACCTATGTTGGCCACTCTAGTCGGCTAGATGAGAAATACTATACAAGGGGTTTCAGGTTTATTGGTGAAATGTTCCAAAAATAAGCTGATTAGAAGTTAGTCGCGACCGACCCCTAGATATGAAACCCGCACATGCGAAGCTTTGTCCTTTCTTTATTTGTTATTGGCTGATAATGTTTACGTTTATGTTTGAAAGTTAACTACAAGAACTTTTCGATGAGGATAATTGTGTGACATTAACTGTAGTCAGTGTAGTGTCACAACTGAGAATCAAATTAACCTTTCTTGAGACTTCACAAACAGAAAATGCTTTTCACTCAGAAGCGGCTAATAGATTTTCAACAATAAAATAGGAGACGCTTTGTCTGGTTCTCTCTGAATTTTCCCAGGGTACACCGTGGTGTATTGATGTCTCACTCCCGCTCAAATGCTAGTTTTACAAGGACAGGACACTCTGGTCCGTCATTGCCTCTAGTCGGAGTTTGAAGTGACTCGTGACTCCTCTTCACGAATGGGCCAGGTTTAAGTGCCATTTCCGACGTATCATTCTAAAGTTTTCCGTTCTGCTGTTGGTCTGTCGTCTGTCTGTGTTTTGGATCAAGGCTACTGAGGATTTTCCATCAGCTTCTACCTCTAGGAGCTGATTTTTTTGTGATCGATCAGTCGATCGATGTTTTCCCTTTGTACTAGTGAAGCAGTTTCCTCAGTCTGGGTTTTTGGGGGTCAGCAGTGCAAAGTTTTTATCCTCTCGTTCTATCATTTTTATATCGCTGAGGTGTGGTTCAATACTCTGTAGATGTCGGAGATTCTCACATTACTGTCCCTACATCTCAACGAAGACATTGGTTTTGTATAGTTTTTTTCTGTTCTTTTGAATGCGGGGCCCCTCACAAGCGAAGCATCATATGTCATGGCGGAAAGGATTATCATTTTCAACATTCCTAGTTTGAATTGGTGGCATAGCTTGATTACTTCTATCACAGACAGGAGTTTTGGTCTGACGTATCATGCTTGAAATAAGTTTTCTATTTTCATGATATTTATATTTTTCTGATCAATACCGCAGAATTTCACATCAATATATTGAAATATGGTTGGAGGGGCATTGTTCTGACCAAAATATTGGATCAAAGGATATTTGTGCTCGGGTTGCCTACTACAACAATATCACAATATTGTCTGAATGAGTTTTCTGTCCATTGATTTCGATTTGATTTTTCATCATAGTTGATTCTAGACTGAAATGATTTATATGAATTTTTTTTCATTCAAACGTGAGAAATGTCAGTTCAACTAATTAAGCGAAAGAAGAGAAAAGTAATCATAGATCGTGATGATGATCATATGATTTCAATTGAAATCTTCCTTACCACCCATAAAGTGAACTTGATCACTCCCGAGTTGCATTGAATATACCGAAAACTTGACTCTTTTGGTAATTGCTTTTTTTGAAGAAAAATGGCAAATTCAATGTTTCTTGAGTATCGCCATATAAAATACCACTATTCGTCCTAATAACGAAATGTGTTCATGTTACGGTTTTTTCATAATCATTTTTCGGAACAGTCTCGTGTTTCTATATTCCAAAATCATAACAGAAAAAAGTATAACACTACTTCATTCTCAAGACACCGTTTTGGGAAGTCTCAAATTCTCCGTTTCCAGAGATATTCTTTTCCCACAACTATTCTATATCAAAACACGTGATCAAGTTGATTGAATCGAATAAACACTCGATTTTGGGAAGAAAATGAGAATATCATGTGATATGAGAAGGTCAGATTCATCATTGCACTCACACTAGAAAATTGACACAACTTAAATTATTCCGAAAAATATATTAGCGCTTCACCACTGTTATGACGCGGTGACTTCAAATTCAACTTGTACCATAACGAACTGGAAGGAAATGAGGTGAACAACGAATTCTATCTTGGATTTCACAATCAACGTGAATGTTTTTCATCGGGAAACTTAAATTAGATGAAAATATTCTCCGGGTGTAAAAGAAAGAGGAATCCCAATTTATAAGTTCCTGAAGAGACATTTTCTGAGAGTTCCAGAGAAGCTCGTTTAATTAAATATATTTCAACTTTTAACAAACTTCATTTGGAATCTCAGTTGGTAATTCTGCCAAGCACAAAAATTGTATTCTTTCGCGACTGACAAATTTATTTTTCTAGAAATGAGCCGACATGGAGAGTGATAAATTGGGGGCTAGTCCGAGTATGAGGCCCTTTTAACAAAGGACAGAGTGTCAGGAAGCTAAAATATTGAGCCATGAACTTCTACCAACTCCAATATTTATTTGGCATCGAAGATTTCACGCTCACAGTAAAAATATATTGTGTGTGTGGGAATTTATGTCATTAACTTTCTGGCACAATATCATAGGGAGTTGCAGCATTTAATGTTGAATCATTTCGATCAGGTTGATTTTATACTCATGGTTCGATCATTTTCAAAAAAAAATCGTGTAACTGATCTGAAAACTTGTCGAAATCTACAATTGAGAAAGGGATTCTGATGGTATTGATGTAAATATCAGAATTTTCATGTTCGAAATGATTGCATTCACAAATCCAATAGAAGGCAATTGTTTCGACCTGCCATAGGTCTACTCGGTGACACTCGGCTGGACTTGCGAACACAAAAATTTCGAACGTTCTGTTCCTTACGAAACGAAAGTCTGAATCAGCTGCAGATAGAGTTAACTTCTAAGGCGAAACGCCATCTGCTGGTCGATGATTAAATATTCAACTACTCCAACTTTGGCGAGTCGATTAGGAATGTCATCCCATGAACAAATAATTATTCATTGTACAGCTTTAATATTCCGTAATTCATTACATGTCATTTGACTCACGTAGTTATGTGTCATATTGCTGTATATTGATACTTCAGCTGCAACTTGGAAAATGAAAATGATTTTTCAATATAATTCAATGGATGAAAGTTGAATGAAACAGAGGTTCTTCGCTTTTTTAGCTGGATATTTCGTCAGTAGTAAAGTCGAATTACGTGACTTCAACTTATATTCTTATTTTTTCAGATTGTAATAGGTTATCAACCTGAACCCATATGAAGAGAATATTTATCCACCACAAAAAATATTCTGAAAGAGAATTCTGGTTTTGTTTTCTGTGAAGGTGCAAGCGAGAAGTGAATCGTATAACAGCTGAGCAAATGGTGTATCTTATCATTTCAATGAGATATCTCTCGTACGAGTTAGTCATCAGTGAATGCCTCCTAGTTTGTTGAAACAAGCTGTCATCAGACCCATCCATGAAGAAGGTGAAACCACTGGAATATCTAATCATCTAGTACTTCTCTCAGTTTTTTTTTGAAGATATTCGAAAAAGGCTTCTTGTTACAACTATCAAGGATGAAAAAACTTTCATTCCTAATCAATTTGGCTTCAGGAAGGGGCTATCAACAGAGAGCGGCTATCATTCAATTGTAAAAGTGTATTGTTAGCAATATCGAACTATTGCATGTATACCGTTAAAATTGAAATAGGCATTCGATATGATTCACCTCGACTTGTTACTGCAAAAACTCAATAATTACGGAATTTGCACATCTGCTCTACATTGGCCAGAGTCTTGCCATAATGGACAGACAAAAATAGTTCAAATTACATGTACCAATTCAGTGTACGAATCTCCCTCCTTCGTAGTTGAAAAAGATAGTTTACTTGGACCACTTATTTTTATTTTCATCATTAATGACAAAATTGGATCATTTGGTGTTACCCTTTGTCTCTCTTTGTGCATGATACGGTTGAAGCATCTTCATCTGACAAAATCAAATTCGATCATTTTTCATAGATCCCCAACTCTCCTGGTCAGAACACGCTAATTATGTTCTCAGGAAATTCTCGAAACATTGTTTTGTTCTGTGGCAATTTCGATCCAAAGTTGACATCGACTTGTTAGCATTATACTACTTCGGATATGTTCATTAATGTTTGAATTACAGCGTCGTTTTATGGGTCTTATCCTACAAAAGCGAATAATTAGAACGATGCTCTTAAACCACGTACTTTCTCTTGTAGAATACTTTCTTCTTGAGTTGAATATTTCAACTTCTCTTTCAATTTTCATTTTAAATTTAGTGAAATTTGTTGAAACAAACGAAACACACTACACAGACAATAGGAAGCAACTCCTCGAACAAGAATACCACCCGAGAAGTAACATCAATTATCAGCTACCTCAGCACTGATTTTCTTTGGTTTTAAGAGTAGTCCAATTGTCATACCTATCAAGCGTCATAACAAGTCACCTCACTACATCCAATACTGAAACATTCGAAGGGACTACTTCTTCGCAAGTCTTTCTACTCTCTGCCTGCGTACTTAGCATATGAAACGGGATACATGTATTTCTGGAATGCATTCATTCAAGTTTTTTCTTCTGTGAAAATTTCAGTATTTTTGTGATGATTGTTTATACAATATCTTCTGACGGATCCGATACTTGTATTCTCAAGTCTATAGAAATGAAGGATATTATTATTATTATAAAACCACACCGGCACCTAAAGTGGCACAAATTCAGTAGTCCATCCACATTTCTTGGGTTTTTGTAGTATTTTTCCGACTTAGGAGATTACTAATTGGTTTTGTGAGGTGAAAAACCTTCGACTAGTTACATATTTGAGCTATAACTTCTATTTGAATGTCACAACATTTGATAAAATTGCTTTCTTTTTATTACCGTACAAACGATCATTTTCAAAAAATATTTCGAGCCATTATTTGTTGAATTTGAAATGTTAAAATTTTGCGCTATGCACGTGGGATGTTTTTGATGGTACACTCAGTATAATATGCACCAATACCAAAGAATTCTTTCATGGTCGAATCAGTATCGGAAATTATATCGTGTCTATGAAAACTGTGGAAAATTAATAGAAATGTTCAGTAGTGAAATCCAAAGAATTCAAATTAGGAATTACGAAGGAATATGAAGGAATGTCTTCCTTGGGAAAGTCATCACTCTTTCACGCACTCTCAACAGAAAAGCTCTTCAATTCATCACCTGATCAATGAAATTCTGATATTCTGCTAGTTAGCCACAAGAGCTACAACTTTCGAAAAATATTTCATCATTTTTCAGAAGGCGTTCTGAATCTGAAATTGAGAGATATGGTAATATCCTCTGTGCCTGTCCATTATACCCAGTTCTTCACTATATCTCACTCTTTCAGGTATAAAGTTTCGAAACGTCTCCGGGAAAGTTGATATAAGTCGTAACTTCGCTCGGGAGTAATGAGGATGCAGAGGGAATATGGAATTTATAGATGATTTCGGTGGAAAAAAAATGAAACGTCAATTAGTTCCACCAAAGTTGGCGTGATATGAAATTTAATCAAGACGAGACTGAATATTATAGTAGGAAATACTGCCTAATAAGATTTATAAATCAGTGTACTGAACCTTCAGACGTAGCGTGTTTTGCTGTCATGTATAGGGTTCTATTTGTGATTCGGAAAAAACTGGATCTCGATTGAAATAACAATCAACTTTGAACAAGACTAACTGATCCTATGGAAATCATTCCTAACGAATAGCAATTCTGTGCATGGCTAAGCTAATTCATTATCAGAAGATGTAGATATTTTGTAGCTAATGGAAATATCCAAGTACAAAAAATTCACGATATATAAAAAAAATGATAGCAAATTCACAATATTGGGTCTGAAGACTAGTTATGGTTTTCCAATCTTGTATATTAATCAACAATTATTGTCTGAGAGAAATCACTGATATGAAAATGAACGCTTCACAACAGTATAATACTATATATATATATACATATATATATATATATATATATATATATATATATATATATATATATATATATATATATATATATATATATATATATATACAATAATTCAATGATGAAAGAAATTCTGATTGATGAATCGTTAGTTTATTTCATAAAAAATTATAACCATGCTATCTTTCAATGAATTCGTAATATTCATTTGCTATTATTGATAATTCAATCAATATCAAAGAAAAACATTGTTACTGAATCAAACTACCTGTCGAGTGGAAATACCATGCCCAAGTACCACGAAAACGTCCAACGATGTACAATGGAGATAGATTATCATCGGAACAGATATCCCCTAGACATCTATCCGTGCTGTATTGGCCTGAAATAATAGAGCTAGCTCCCTTAGCAGTGCGGTTTCATGTGATTATTCAGAGTGAAAAACGTACTGATCACTCATACCAATCCCAAGGATATTTAACTGAAATCCAGTATAGGACAGAAATATCACTAGAAAACGGTTATTTTCGCCTGTATGGTTCATTTATTTTGGTACGGTTCGCCCTAATTACTATAAAATCGTCGAACTCAAGAACCCTTATGATTCGTTACTACTATATACCTTCTTGAAATACTTGTTTCTCTCAAATATATATAAATAAATAAGTACATAATATAAATGTATTTCGTGTGGGTCTTCATAACATGTCATCCTTATAGTGTTTGCTCTTTCTCAACAAAACTAGCTATTTCTAATTCGATCCACAATACCGTATCTCTTCGCTAGCTAAATGACTAGCTATTTTTTTTGTGAAAAAATTTTGAAAAAACATTTCCTTGCATGGTGTAGCAAAAAAATGTTTTCTCTACTTCATTTCCACCTTGTTCCACTGGCTACCTCAGCGATCAACTGATCACGCGATATTACCAGATCCAATCGAATTCCAACCAAAAACTTTCAGTTAGGTATTGAATGAGAAAAACTGTGACTTCCAATGGAAAGATGTGATTGTAGACATTGAAAGTTCGGAAGGTGATATTCAACGCTAAATTTTATTTTGCATGTAAAATTGATTCAATTATATAACGATTGATCAATTACAATAAGGAGGAAGAAGATGGATATAATAGTGATGAAAGTGCCGAATATAAAGAAGATATAAGAATAAATGTTGTTGATTCTGAAACAGAATTAATCATCAGATATTCAAGTTTGAACTTGTTATTGGAAAATTAAACTATCATGTTATTATAATGAGAAGTGAGTTATTTCTTCAATCCATGAAACGCGAAAATAAATTTTTTGAGCGATTCATTACGTTGGTGATGAATCGAAAAAAGTAGTAGATGAACTGAGCATGTTATCATGCGGTCAAACGGCAGTCTTGTCCTTCGAACCTAAATTTATGTATTCCTCTTCCATTTCATCTTCTGAATTCTGCATGTTCAACGATGGACATGTATAGATTGCAACTACGAATCGTCATGAGTTTCCTTGACATGTGAGTTTTCCGATTTTTTTCTCCACCTGGACAGCTTCTGACACCCGTTCATCTTTCATTCGCCCTTCTGACAAATTTGTTCCCACATTCTCACATCATCACTGATGTTTCAACAAATTCTCAGCAGTCTGATCAGTCATTCGCTTTACCGGCAATAAACGTATTCATTCCTAGTGAGAAACTCCTTGGATATGTAGCTCGACCTGTTTTCAGCTCTTCCTCTGATAGACATTACCACTAACGAACTGGACATGACAGGTTTTTACATAGCATGATGCGAAAATTTTTACAGAGACAAAGAAGATGTGTATCGGGAAGATATTTCAAAGGACATAATGACATTCTGGAGTCTTCTCTCTGTTTCACAGAGAACTGTAGGAAATGAGGATGCAGGAGGATATTTTCGTGTGACGGCAGATTCTCCATACTTGTATCAATCGATGAAAACCAATTGAAAAGTTATGTATCTCAGCACCTGATTCACAACACATCTTATGTGCGAGAAGCATATTCCTTGGAATTGAGACCACATGCAATATATATTGCTGTTCGAATGATTTCGCCACTTCCTTCGAATCACCTGGAACTTCATAACCTGACATTGTAGAATCTAGTAAAATACTTACCCCATGCGCACAATGGCTACGTTGTTGGCGCTATGGTTCCGCGCCCAGCCCACGATCGAAGATCGTGGGCTCGGTCCCCCGCCAGGGCAGAGATTCCTTTTTTGAGAATTTTCCTCTGTCGTGTTGGCGATTGAATCTGCCACGTTTCATGGTTGACGGGTCCGTGAATAACCATGCTGCCCCTGAGCTGTGCATTAGGGAGTGAGTAACAAGGCCTACTGAGAAATCCTGTGATTAGGTGGTCATGGCCCTGTTTGAATTTCTTCTACAATCAAAAAAACAATACCTGGGTCGGAAGTTTAGTTCCGAGAGAGATTTTCGTAGTTATATCATTCAATTCACTAGATCCAAGTATGGAAAATCACTTGGAACGAACTATGACTCTTCCACACTTTCATTGTGGAAACATTTGGCCCTCATCCACTTCCCGAAAAAAATACAGCTCATAATTCACAGGGAATCATTTTGCCGATATTAAATCAAATTTTATTCTTCACACTTTTCAAAATTTCAAATTCGCATTGCATGTCAGATAGATGTCAAAGCCAATTGACACCGTCATAGAAATTGGGAACAGTTGTTGTAATCCGTTAAGGAAGAGTGCCATCTATTGGATTTGACTAAAACCTCAGACTCCGTTATACCTACTTAGGTTACGAAGATCTCAATAAACGGGCCTATCGAACATCATAGGAGTTTGCGATGCAGTATCTTTACTGTTAACGCGGGAAGGTGGCTGTCACAATTCTGAATTTGAAAAAAAAAACATTCGATATAGACGTTGGGCATACTTGAAGACTGGCGTTGAATCAAATCATCTTTTGAACATTTCGTTCAGGTCATTCTGAAACTACCTAGACGGTAGGTTTTGGTTGGCACCTGTCAGAAAACAACTACTTCCCTAGCTAATACCACGAAAGGCATTACATAAGTTTCGATCGGTGCCAGTGCAGATTTATTCATAAAAGAAAATCCTGCATTTGCTTTCGAAGATACAAATGAAGGAATTGATTTTCAATTATTGGGATGGACACACTTGCAGACCAGTTTCGGGCTATTTGGCCACTAGTCAGTAGAAGGTAGTGCCATCATCAACATAAAGTCGATGCGTAGCATTTTCGGCACTTTGCGTTTCGTTATGTGTAGTTTTTGTGTTCCTCAACAGTTTTTCATCTCTCATGCAATGTGTTTATTATCTCATTGTGGACGGGAATATTCAATTAATTCCAATAATTTCCATCAATAACTTTAATATCTGCAGTCATTCTGGTGTATTATTCCACTCTTTTCAGACATATTATCCATCAAGTATATATCACCGAACTCAAGTCGACGAACGGTCACAATTTCCCATTAATGCTACGAATTGCGGACCATTCGTTAAAATTAGAACTATGGTGAGAGGTCGAAGAACAGCATCCACTGTTAATTAAAATACTTCATCACTATAAAGTTTAATTTAATTCAATACAGATGGTGGGACTAATGGAGTCGGTGTACTTTGCTTATTCCTTCTATTAGCAACACTATTGCCAAGAGAGAATTGCGAAATTGCATTAATGAATTTTGGAATGTATGGGATACATTATACGGATCCTGTTACTCCTAGGACATGAATTATGCTCCTTGAAAAAACAGTGCCGTGCGGTAAGATTTATTCACAGTTCGTGATAATGATTGGGAGCATTTTTTCATAGCGATTGTAAAATCACAGTGTCTTGGGCAACATTTTTTGTGTTCTTCCTGCTTGGAAAAGATCAATCAATTATTGTTTGAACGTCATTTTTTTGTGGTGGATCAATATTTGTTTCGTAGTTTTTTGGGTTTGTAACCTACCACAGATAAGTATTTTCATATATATCAGTTCTTATTATTTTTTTGATTGGCAAAATTTGAGTTATACGAGTAATTGCTGACTGATTGGACTTGTTATATCCAGAAAGAACCGTTTTTCAATAGACGCAGCAACTTTTCGGGGTAGATTGAGAATCTGCCCTTCTACACTTGTATACATTCCAATATTAATTTTTATTTTTTTAGATTGTGGTAGGTTACAAACCGAAAAAACTAAGGAATAAATCAATCAGTTATGATTTCAATTTATTTTGAAATATATACAAGTGTCTTCTGAATGTAATATTTGTGGATATTTTGTATGGTTTTTCATTTCACCTATGAGCAATTATAGGCAACTGAGATTGTTCTTACTCACGATGATTCAGAAACTGTTATCCAGTGATCACCAGAAATCAATTATTGTGAGGATAGTGATTCAAACGTAGCGTCATGAGTAAGAAAAGAGTGTCCTGGAATAACCAATTTGAAGAGATAGACCAAAAAATCTCTCGAAGAAAATTGATTTATGATCTTCATTTCTTCAATTGTTTTTCCAAATTCATAAGAAATTCCGAGAACAGGATCGTAGGCATTTTTTCTCTTCCGTTCCTCAACATAATCTTTGCACAACCTGAACCATATCAACCCCTCTTTCCCATAAAACTGTTTGTCAAAGCCAAGCAATGTTCCAATCATATTATTTTTCATATATTCACTGTTGGTCTCGCTGTTGGTCAGAAGTTGATTAGAAATTGCTCTTTCAACAACTAAGATATGAAGAGGAATTCAGGAAAACAACTGATAATAACGATTCATTTGCTGATTTGGAGAATACCATGTAGGAGAAACACTTGGGGCTTGTAGATGAAGCCTGTCAGTCGTATTTGATGGTTGGGAGGCAATTATCAGTCGAGAACCGGTATGGATATAAGACAATGTAGACTGATTCGATCTAATTTTTTTTCAAGAAGTAACACTTTTATTCTATACTGAAGAAACCAATCCGTTTTGTTGGTGAGTCTTCGCTGACGGACTCGCTCACTTCATTGGAAAATCGTAGAAGGGTCGGAGACTTGTCTCTCTTCCTTAGATATTTTTACGGTCGGTGCTCTTTTGAATTGTCGTCAGTCGTTTCACCCTTGGCAGTATCAACACGGATGACCCGACGAGTGCAGGGTTCCCACCCCTTTGTTGTGAGCCTGAATACCTGTCGAACCTCTCTTGCTCAGGAATTATTGATCAATAGAACAGCTCAACTTTGGAACTCCTTGCCAAGGATGCTTTTCTTGAGGCTTTCAAATGAAAAAAATTCAAAGTTAATGTTACATTTTGCTACGTTGAGACTCTAAAATGTGTCCAGTTGCCTTGCGTCATGCACATTCTTGATCTGTCTCAGATTGCTTTCTCCAAATCTAAGATCATTGTCCAATTTCGACCAACAAGCTCTGTACAATATGATCACAGAATTGGTGGAAGCAAGCTGAGAATGATTAAGGATGTGCATGACACAGAGCTACTCTCTGCACCCGAGAGTATAGAAATAGCGGAATGTTAAAATGGTATGAATGATTGGGAAAGGGCCTAGCCCATTTAGTCTGCTTGGTAGTTTAATGTTGAGAAATAAACCAGAATAGTAATATAAGTGGTCTACAGACGCAGTCCATAACTGATCAAAAATTTGCACCACCTTACATTGGGAATTATATCAATAGCTGATTCTATTCTTCAGATTCAGTATCAGTTTTCTTCTCCTGGAGATGCTAACCTCCTTAGAGGAACGCGCGTCGGGTGTTTATAATATCAGGTTGGTGTTGGGGTAATTGACATGTATAAGAAGTTTCAACTTTTACATCCAAGGTTTCAATCTCATCGTTTATCCATAACATTTGTTATTATCAGAAGACATTTCGGATGCAAATGAACAAAACGTCATAATTACACTCATTGGTAATTGCATTTGAATTTTTGTCCGTTTTCAATACCTACTCCATTTTGGTGGTTCTAGGGAGTGCAGGGTAAGCACATCCGCCTCTCAAGCGAAAGGCCGGAATTAAAATCCCCACCGGATCACGTATACCGTGCTAGGATTTGCACGTTGAAAAGTAAGGCCTCGCTGATCCATTACTCGTACAAGTTTCGACTTCTGAAGGTTGATGTTCGTCGGCTGGTTAGCAGAAACAATTTATTAAAAAAACAACAATTCTTTTCAAACAATTTTCTATTTTTCGTTATTCAATTTTTGCATTTTACTCTTGTTTATATTATTTTATTATGTTACTTTTGTAGTTGTTGCCTCTAGGCTCAATCCGATTCTTGTTAAATTTTACTGAAAGTTCTCTTATTTCATATTGATTTCTTCTTCTGATCAACTGATTTTGATCAGTTATCTTCCATCCAATATTAATTATTTTCTACCCATATAATCATTTTATTCTTTCTACACTTTTCATGTACTCATTTACATTTTCTCAAATCTCCATCATTCCATTTCAATCTAATTAGAATGTTCCAACAGGTCTCAAAAAAGTTGAATAATTCAGGCATTGGAAGTTCGAACCACTCAAACAGAAGATCAAAATTATCGACGACCGCACCGCACAATATGAAGATGATTTCCGAAGTTGGCGAGAAAATTTTATATCTAGATTAGTCTAGACGGCGGACATAGATGCGCACTACCTGTCTGTAAAATTTGAGAGAGAGGGCATGTTTTCTATTTGTAGTATAGACTAGGAACAAATAGTATACTATAGAGAATCATCCTAGAGCATAATAAAAAAAAACACATTTTTCAATGAATTTACTAACACATGTATACTATGAGCGATAAAAATATTTATTATCGAATAATATTTACATGAGGAAGTGATCGAATGGCGAAGTCACGATTGTAAAATATTCCGATCGGAATCGCCGGGAATTATATCGCCGTGTTCTGAGTGGGAATAAACTTCTTCATATGCATTCATCGTTATTTGAACATATCCTCTATTTTAAGGGTGTTTGATTTTCAACAAATCCTTCTGGTTTCAAATGACCATCGAAAAATCAACGAAAATTTCCAAGACATAATTTTATGCAATCAGCAACGCTAATCTGTCATACACATTTACTTGCTCCGGTTGTGTCAATTTTAAGGCATCGCTACCGTTATCTATAAATAGATTTTTCAGGGGCAACCCGAAAATATCCATCAAACTCCATTCTCTCCAGAAGAATGCCCAAGTTTCTAACCCTACTCTACTCGTAATAAAACAACCCAACTAGCAATTTCATATTTTTTAATAGTTGCTGAAACGTTTAGGAGAAGCAAATTATAAAACTGCATCATTCTCAGAAATGTTTCAAATGAGTTCATAAAACAGCTATAAGTAGGAAATTGGCACCGTTTTATAAAACATTATAGTCATTAATATTTTATGAGGCCTTTTACAAACACTTCATAACAGTTTTCTGAATATTTCCGCAGTTGCTATAAAATTTTTCACTCTTAAAAAGTAGACTTTTGCAACATGTTCAAGCGATACTTGTGCAATATTTAAAACACAAAAGAGTTTTGAAAATGTTTTCTTTGAAGCAAAAGAAGTAATTTTATATTGGACACTAAGAAAATATAATAGATATGTCACCAACTATCTTCAAACACTAACAAATAGAAAGGTTGGAGCCATTTTAATAATATTACTTTTGTACTTATGAAACTATTGAAGACATTACGTGTGCTTTGAAAAATTATATTTTTACTGCGAATGAAATTTAATTGATTAATATATAGGATATTATTAGCAGAATTTGGGGGCGCCACTCATTCATTACTATTTTTCGAGGAAGTTATTAATTATAGGAAAATTCACTGTGCTGACATATTAATTTGCTAGTTTCAAACTGAACTCAGTTTTTTCTAAATAATATAATCTTATAATATCTATGTACTTTTCAGCCGTAAATCTCACTATAGGTGCGGTATCTCATATTTTCAACTCATCTAATGTCAGTATTCCGGATTGCTATCATTCTATGAAATAATTTGGTATCAATAGCAAGCATTTCAACGTATTCCATCTGCTATATTACCCCTATAAAGCTGTTAAGAAACACTCCTATCCATCGACTAAGAATCTTCTTCCATCGATTATAAAAGGTGGATATCGAAAAAGTTTTGAACTAGTGGTTTGAGGGTATACATTTTCCTGCTTTTATCAAGATAAAATGAAAGCACTAGATCAGACTAGTGATCTAGTCTGGAAGAGTTCGAAGTATTTAATTTTTTTCAATGGCCGATATTACACGACATTTTTGGGTATATAGTTATTGGAACATAAGTCTAATAAAACTTACGAGTTATGCTCTTACATGACCTCTCAAAATCAATGTCAGCTGGTTCCTCTTGGAGACAGCAAATACATTTATATTCGCAGAATCAATTCGATTCCAAAACAGTTATTTTATAAAATTTTATTTTAATAAAAACAAATTTGTTGTTATTCAAAAATAAGGAATAATTTTATAAAGATAATGAAAACCTCACAAAAAAGTGCTGTAAAATTGCTACGAAGCAATTTACTTTTGAATAAAAATATGTTTTATAAGTTGGTTGTAAAAATGTTTCTATGATAATTTCGTGACTATATTTTGAAGAGGTCTTTCACTTTCATTTCATAAACGTTTTCCTGACAAAATAATGAAACACTTTCCTTGCCTACAACTGTATTGTGTTGACGACACATGTGATATTATCAATTAGCAATCTTGAAGTAATTATAGAATACCAACAAAATGAAACTGTTGCAGTACTATGAAATCATAAAACAATTTTGCTAGTTGGGTAGCTACATATTGATACACATCCATCGTGGTAAGCAAATGAGCTCAATTACTAAAAAATTTGAGCCTCTCGAACGCGAAAATTTAGCGCGCACTTCGTTTCAAGTCAAGTGATGTTTTACATGTTTGATTATTATAATCGTTTCAGTTTCAATTGTTATACAGATGATGGGAGAAGCTAAAACATCTTCTTACCAAGTATTGTTCATTATCGAAGTGCAAAAACAATTCAGAAATACACCCAATGAAGTGTTTTCTAATATTTCAAGCAATGCGTATATAGAAAAATAGTGGTTTAAAATAATGAAAGGAATAATGTATCCCCAAATTCTTGTTCATATTGTTGTGGGGACCATTTCAGCAGGGGGAACTATATTTATATACAACTCAGTGTGAATAAGTTTGAAGGTAGTTCTGCGTTAGCTATTTAGCAGTGGAAAATTCGTTTTCAAACTAACCTAACCTAGTACATTTCGGAATACAGATTTATAATATAAATCTTCACTGTTGGCATTTATCAAAACCAATCCATGTTATGGACTCAAATATATCATATAACGTAGCTTTCACTAATTTGTTCCCTGCGTACTTGAAATCGAGATTCGTGAAAGCTGGGCTTTTTTTGAAATGCAGGTAAAATAAAAATCATAATTAATGGTATAACTAATTGATTACTCGATGATCTTTTCATTGATAGCCAAACCATTCCTGTTTCAATATATGGTACAAACGAATCTGCATAATCCATACATGGTTGACAAAATAAATACAATATTTTTATTGTCATTGGTCACGATCATCCATGCTAGGTTTGTACAGGATATCTGCTTGGATCTTCGATCGGAGAGATGCGGTTATTTGCCCATTTCGTCTCTCCAATGGACCGTTTCTGGCCCCGAGTAACGGCCATCGCACTTTCCGCTCCATTTGTCCAGCTGCTGGAATTACGACTGAATTAGCACTTGGGTGAGTCCATGTTTGCAGAACAAAAAGTCGAAGCAAATACAAACCGTTTTACGGCAGTAATGCGCTATTTCAATCGATGAATATTTCAATTCCATTCACCATTCAGTAGATCGCCTCGAGCATGAGGGAGTTGTGGACAGGATTATGAACTCGAATGAATCATTGAATAATAATAATATAACAATTAATTGAATAGTAATACTATGAAAATTCACATATTCTGTTCACCTCATGTGGAGGTGTATGAAATTCAAACTTAACTGAAACCTAACATAACTTGGATATTTCAACTTAATCTGTCATAGTTTCGAAATTTTCACAGTTTCGTGTTGGTATTTTATGGAATCTATAGCTGATTTGTGCCAACCATTCTCTACATGATGTTAGGGCATTAAGTAATTTATATAATAAAATCAGATCGATTACGACTAGCTTCTGAGGTATTATTCGAAATATGCTCCAAGACCTGGGAGTAGTTGAATGTGCCCTGATATGAGCCCATCTTATAGGCAATACATCTCGAAAACCTGTTTTGTACACGCTCAAGATGATGAATATGAATTTGGTAATAAGGATTCCAGACAGGAGAGACATATTGGAGACAAGAATATATGAGTGACATGTATAATGTTTTTTTTTGAAAGAATTGACATTTTCTCTGGTATTTCTGAGAACAAAACCTAGTTTTCGAGAGCAGTGGCTCTTACAGTTGAATTTATATGCTAAACGAATGTGAGTTTTCCATCAAATAATACTCCTACGTCCGTAAAAACCGATACTCTTTTAACGATCTTTTTATCAATATGATACTCGTTTTGGATTATAAAATTCGCTATACTGAAAGTAATACATAGGCATTTCTCAGGGTTTAACAACATACCAGTTGATTCAGACCATTTTAGCAAGGAATTGAGATCTTGTAGTCTATTACAATCAGTTGAATTTGGGATGTTCGTAAACAACTTCAAATCATCAGCAAAAAGGAGAACTTCACAATTTTTTAATCAGGGGACCCAACTGTGATCCCTGTGGAACTCCTGATGTGACAAGGACAGAATTGGGAACAAAGTTCTTAACTTTAACTTACTGATGCCTATCATAAAGATAGCTATTTAACCAGTTTGTTAACCATAACGGAAAGCCAGCGGCAGACAACTTGCCAATCAATAAGTTGTGGTTCACTTAACCGAAAGCTTTACTGAAGCCGGTATAAACGAGTCAATTTAACTAGTGCACTGACAGAATGGTTTGGATATAGTAATGAGTTAGTTACTGTCGATCTACCCCCTTCAAAACCGTGTTGTTCAATTATTAATTTTTCACAATAACAAGAAATATGACTCACTAAGAGTTGTTCAAATAATTTTGGTATAGCAGAAACCTTGCTTATAGGTCTATAGTTTTCTATTTCTTCCTTCGAACTGTTTTTGAAACTGGCGTTACAAAATCATTTCGCCAAGTAAATGGAAATATTAGATTTTCCAGTGACAAAATGAACGTACGTAAAAGTACAAAATTTGGAATAGCGTTGTTTGGGTGCAGGTGAATGATGCTCATGATGAAATGTCAAATTGCGGTAAGTTCCAGATTGGTTTGAGGTATGGAATGGTGAGGAACTGTTTCGTTATAAAGAAAGGAACACACATTATGGTAACTTGTGAGGGGAAGGGGTGATTTCAAATCAAACTCGAGCTTTAAAATGATGTCGATGATAGTGCAGTGTTCAAATAAAATTAAAATGAGCGAGATATCAATGAATCTGAGATATAATTCAATTGAAAGTAATACTGTCAGTATAAAAGTAACCGCGAGTCAGGTTGACTAGAAATATGAGAATGGTGACGCCATCGTATTGTTTCAGGAATAAAAAACCGTATCTTCTCAATAAACGGCACGTCGTAGAGAATAATTCAGATATCAAATCTTTCAAAATAGCCTTCTAGAGGAAATACGTATGATTTTTGAAGATATAGAGGACGAGGTGGCGATTCAGGCCGTACTTGAAAACGTGTTCGGAGATCGTTTGTCGACATCGTGGCGATATCGAAGTGAATCAAGTATATTGAGTAAGGAAAAATACTCTCCCTCACAATATCATGGAGTGTCAGACTGATCGATAGTATATGGGAATGTTGGTGCCACCCTCACCGTAACAGTCCCTCCTTAAAATACAGAACGATCTCAAGATATTATTCGGATATCAAAAATAATCAATGAAAGCCGTCTTGAGCAAATACATATAAAGATTCATGAGAATCGGAAAGACACTAGAGAATTGTTCTAGTAACGATTCGACGAAGATGCAAAAAGAAAATGGAGTGCATTGATGCTCTGATAATGAATACTACGAAGATTAAAGCCCTTCAGCGGTACGAGAAAGGCTACGCAAGCCTAATTATCCCAGGAAATGACTGGCCTACCTCAATGAAGAGGATGGTATCAAATAATCAATTATAGCTTTTGAGAGAAAAATCATATGCAGATTTGTGAACATTAAGAGTTTAAACAGGACGTTGTCAGGAGTTCGATTATCGAATAATTCATAAGGGCTTTCTTTTGAGAATATATATCAAGATTTATGAAGATTAGAACAATGATGGTAGTACATATCACCCTTTCCGTGATGTTTATCAGAAATAATCTTCGTAATATTCGTGCCAAGGGTATTATTATCCACTATTCCTACTCTGGCATCTCCGTCAAACAGTTATCTAGTAAGGGCTGAATCACCCCCGCGTCTTCCTAATTTCCATAAATGTCAACATGTATCCTCTCAATCTGGTCCCTATGAGCTATTTGATGGCCGATTTTTTTTCCTGATGACGTTACGATTGGGAAGATATGGTTCTTTCCAAACACACTGCACTATCAGCGACATCATATTTGGCTGCCACTGAAAAATGACAAATGTTTATAAAAAATCAATACTTCTTCAATCTTTCATAGAATAAGGGTTTTCTAAAACAAAAAAAAAAAAGGTAAAATTAACTCATCGAAAAATTGAATCTGGTAATCGGATTATTCTACAATCTTGCATCCGTTTTTCACACGTCATTTTCTAGTCGATCATAAAACGTTTCAATTCAACCATATTTAAAGGAAAAAAGTTCAGATAGAACCAAAAACTTGTAGGAAGAATTTCTGAAATCTTCATTCAGTTGCTTAAGACAATCATAGCCAGCCACCGGAAAGAAAAATGAATCTATGTTCAGCAACATTTATGTTCTTGGATGAACCAATTGACCATAAGTGGAATTAGGATTCATTTTCAACATTTTTCCACTTAGTTCCACTGATGGTAAATAGGACCAAATAGGTTTTCATGAATCGAGGTCATTATAAAGATGTCTGGAAATAGGATTTATTATGTGGAGAGAAGCAAGTTTCATTTTTCATTTATCTTCATCTCCAAATCAAAATGATGAAAAACCCAACAAAACTTCTATACAAGGAGTACTATGAACATCGAAAAACACTCATTTATGGTTCCTAGGCGTTTGATCAATTCATAAGAAGGAGAAAATGGTTATAGTTGGAGCCAACAATTTACAAAGTCAAGGACGGTGCGATATTTATTAAGTTGCACGAAATGATAATCATTGAGTTCTGACTGTGGTGCACATTGAGTCATCGTAAGGTAATAAATAAAGACAACAGACAAATTCAGTTTGTTGATGATTGACGAGCTTAAACAACATCACGTGAGAATGTTTCGATTCCAGCCCTTCTTCGCGTTGGCACGATAAATCACTCCTAGAGTATAAACAAACACCACCTCTGAAACGAAATAGAGAATAGAATTCATAACCTGGACAAAGCATACTTACATTATTCGTATGATAATTGACCTGTGTTTCAGTCAGAATAAGAATGTCAGGTTTTTCGGTTTGCAGATGGTGATGCACATCATTGATATTTTCATTCATACCACGGGTATTACAATAATCGATTCTCAATACTCTCGATGAAGGTTCCCCCCGAGTATCTCCCATCCGGAAATCCGATTGGAGAGGTATTTTACTTCCGGAGTTTTCTACTCTAGGAGACATTATCATCATTTAAAACCAGAAATATCAACAACATACTGAAACGTGAATTATCACTTCACAGCACATATAGTTGGTATGGTGGTATCTCACCGGGCGATGATAAGACCATCTAGTATCCTTTTAGTTATCTTTTTAGTCGCCTTCTACGACAGGCAGAATCTACCCTTCGATTATTCTGATCCGACCCCATACAAAGACATTATCGAAGATCAAAAATATGGATGGGATATATGAACGGGATGAAGCTTATAGAGAATTGTATATTGTGAGTTCAACTCACGAAAATTAATTGGAGCAACAATGGAGATTGTGCCGAAAATTGTATCTCAGGGGTTCGATTGGGTTGGCTGACTCTTCGAATGAAACCAGTAGAATATTCTACACTTCAGAAAGCTAGTTCTTTTATTGTCAAGAATGCTTATATTCCACAATATCTTGAAATTTCATTGGTATTATATCTACAAAGTTGGAAGAAAAACCTCACCTTGAATTTTTCAGGCACCAATTCGATGATATGCTTGGGTGAAACCCAAAAGGTTCAAATTGAAATATTGATAGAAAATAAAATGAAAAGAAATAGTTACGTATGTGTTCAAATTCTCATGATTGTAATTGAAGAGCCCTTTCGATCGCATTCTTCCACCGCTTATCTCGGAGATTGAAGTTTTTATATTATATAAAAAAAAGATTGAAGCATACTGACCGAGAGGATAGGCAATCCAGTACACCAAATGAATACCTCACAAGTTGTATATCTGCAATGATTATACATTGAAATGACTAGAAATGGCTGATATGACGATGTATGAAAAATATATACAATAAAATGAAAAGTACATCATACTCTTTCCCGTTTCAAGATACACAATTCACAAGCTATTCCTTGAAGCGCAGTTGCTCCCCGTTCTCTTTGTACACCCTAACGCCCCGATAACTTCATAATTATATCACATTGTCGTTCACATATCCTCAAGCTCCAGTTCATATTTATTCGATAATTTCAGAACCATGAATTTTTGAGATTCGTGTCCTCCTCTAGTGAGGAAGTTTCGAAGGAAAGGTATGAATTGCTTTGTTATACTAATGTTAATATTTCATCAGATTCCATGAAAAATATATACATTTTTCGCAAAATTGCGAAAGTACACTATTTTTTCAAAGGGCTCAAATCAACGAATTGAACACACTTGTGGCGAGTGATATGAAGCTCCGTTGAAATTTTATATATAATACCTAACTTAAGTAATGTTTAGTTGCGTAACAAAAATATCAAAAAAAATTATTCCAAGATTATATTAATAAAAATACAGGATTTACTTTCAGGCATAAAATTATTCACACGCCAAAAAAGAATTAAATAATTTTCAAAGAACATTTTCTTGAACCAAGAGATAATTGATTCGAATTCATTTCCTGAAGGTTTCAGACTGATTTTCATATGGAAGCGATATTAATAGAAAAACAGAGATTCAAGTGGCTTCCAAGATCACACACAATAGATGAGTAAGAAAAATGTAGAATATCGTATTTTCATTAGTCTGCTAAATTGCTTTAGTGCCGAATTTGAACGGTACAATTCGTTTACTTCTGCTCAAAGTGGTAAGGGACATGTTATGTTGAACAAATATTCTCTTCTCGTGCCAAAAAATGTCCACTATAATTCTCTGTAGGTTACCCCTGCGGTAAAAAAATTTCGATGAAATACCTTAGTTGCCATGGTAACACGAAAAAAAAATACGCATTACATTGGTCGAAAACTGTTGATGTGAAATTTTCACTTCAATTAATAATGGTTGTCACGGTCTGCCAGGCGGAAGAATGGGGTTTTATTTCCCCCACGGGTCCACCGTGCTGGGATTTGAACTTTGAAAGTTTGAAGGCCCTGTTTATCCATTGCTCGCACAAATTTCGATTTCTGAGGGTTCACACTCGTAGGAGCTGGCAAACGAATAAACTGTGGCAAGAAAACCGATCGATGTTTCGCTTCGACATTAGTGAAATGAATTGAATTTTCAAGATAGCTCATGGCTTCAACTCATTTTTATTCTGATGAATTTTCCCTCACGAAAAAAATTAATTTTTCTGCTCGACTTCTGACTTGTACATTCAATTCACGAAACTTGTGAGTTTGTGAAAATATAACCAATTTTCCAATGCCCCATTATTCATAAAAATAATTATCCAAATATCTAATTCATCAGCCCAATGTGAATGACGCTGTACTGGTTATCATCTCCATTATTCCATCATTCTTTCATTATAATTTTTTTATATGCAGATTCACATGAAAGGGAAGCCCTGAATTGTTCGAAGAACCCTGCGTGAATCAAGGGACAGGAGATATAAACGATGAGTTTTGAAACCTTTGGTGTAAAAGTTGAAACTTTTCCTAGAGAACAATTACCCTAACACCAAACTGATATTTTTGCACTCGACACGCGTTTCGCTAACAAGGTTAACATCTTCAGGAGAAGAAAATTGATACTAAATCCAGAGCTGAGGTTAGTTATTTATATACCTATAGTTTTCCGGTCCGGTATGGACTTCGTTTGTTACTGTTAATTATTCTAATTAATTTCTCGGTAATGAACTGAATACCTGCAAGTTCCGTCATCTGTTAGTATTGATTTCTGATTACTTCCTCAACAATAAATTGAAGAGCGGGCTAAAAGGGATAGGTCCCTTGTCACCATTCATGCTGTTTTTACATTTTGCTATTTCTAGACTCTCACATGCATCGAGTAGTCTTGTGTCATGCACATGCTTGATCAGTTTCAGATTGCTTTCACCAATTTTGTGATCTTTGAATAGAGCGTGTTGGGCGACACTGGATTTTTCTACCCTTCCGTATTTTATATGTGCAAAATGCTCTTTGAAACGGGTTTTAATAGCTCGTCGGCTCTGGCCGATGTACTTGTTGTTGCAATCTTGACAACTGATCTCGTAAATTTCCGACTTCTCTGAGTTTTCTAGTTTATCTTTTGGGTTACCAAGAAGCTGCTGTAATTTGTAAGAAGTTTTATATGCAACTTTCATATTTTCTTTGTCAAATATCTGTTGTAATCCTCTAGTGTATTGAGGTTCATATGGGATTACTATAAACTTTTCGTTTATCTCATCTTTTTCAAAAGTCGAAGATTCACGAAGTGTTTCTCTAAATTTACATTTTCTAATTATCTTATCAACCTCAGAAAAAAAACTCTTTCGGCAAGGAGTTCCAAAGCTCAGCTGTTCTATTGATACTTGAGCAAGAGAGGTTCGACGGGTCTCCAAATTCACAAGAAAGGGGTGAAAATTCTGTACTCATCGAGTCATTTGAGTAGATAATACCAACACTGGAATGATTGATAACAATTCAGAAGAGCACCGACCGTGAGAATATCCATAATATAATTTTCTTTTATCAATTACTTCCACGAGTGTGTCCAGACTGGAATTTTTCATTTTTATTCACTCCATTTCAGAAACCGCTAGCTGACTGCGCCATTCGCTTGTAATAACCACCCTTCTGTCATCTTCAAAATCGAAGAAATATTCGTATCAACGGGGTGTTTGTGAATTCTTTGTTTCACTTCTTTTACAGAGGTGGCACTTTCAATTTTTCTGTTCGGTGATGGAAAATGCCAGATCAATAATTTGTACTGATTGAAAGTCGTCATTATGTGGTTGATATTGTAGTGCACTCACCTCAAACAAGCAACGTCACGAATGGGGAGACTCGTCACACGATCAACAAAGATAGAAGCGTTCCCTGAAAAATCAATTGTAGTGATTTTTTGATCTTCTGCCTGTGAGTCCGCCAATTGTATTTTGAAGCAAAGTTACTTCGATGCATTGGAGAGCTGATGAATTTTGAAGTCGTTGCTGAATGCCAGTCTGCGTGTACATCGGTGTAAAGAGGTGAAGACCCACCATTCTATAAGTTAGAAGTGTTAACTTTTCATGGGGTTCAGACATTCCTGCTGTAATGCATTGGAAATAAAATTCATGTTGGTATTTGCACCCTGTATGCGAGTTTTATTCGAAAGTATGAGAATTTCATTAAAGATTTTCTCCCACGAAATATTCATGAATGAATAATATTGCAAGGTCCAGATGAAGAAATGATATAACACGGTAGACTAAACAAACATTCTTTTGAAATCAGTCCGAAGAATGGTTCCATTCTTCCGGCGTGGGCGAGCTTGCATGATAAAAGAAATGCGACTTTTGCAAATCTGCAAAAATGATGGGCGCTGGCTCGAATTGAGAGTGGACGAAAAAGTCGCTCTTGGAAGTTGAATGGAGGTCGCGCTAGAAAGAAGATCGAGAGATTTGAGTGAGCAGGAATCGCGCTTTGAGTGCGGGAGGGACGCGTAGTCCCTCCCTAAATTATGGGATCGCGTCTCAAGTCACGAGGGTAGAATTAAATTACAATCGGGAAAAATGAGAATATTAGTAATTCATGTTTATAAGTGTCGTCTTGCTTTGGATATATTCGTATTTGGAAACCAAGGAAAAATTTGGAATGGGAGTCGCCCAAAAAACCGCCATACAAGGTAGACAGAGGACCACCTGGTATGTCAATTTTGCTGTGGGTAAATAACCATTCTATTTATTCCTCTATTGGGATGGGCCTCAGGATGGCCGATAATATATATTGTATATATTGTCCGAAAGTGTAGCTTTTTCATATAATTCATTTTTCAGCGAGAAGACCTTGAATTATTAATTTGATCAGATTGATAATTGATTTCAGAGTTCTAAATTGTTCCATCCATTTTTTTTTGTTTTTTATATCTCCTGGTCTATTTTCTGTTCGGTTCCTATTTAATTTTTTTGCTAATATACTGCTTGAAATTATCAGAGAATTTCATTTCCAATCAGCCGCCTTATTCCAGAGTACAGAGTTAGGAAGCAGAAAAAACCTAAGTTTCTCACTGAGGGTCCTCCTAGTGCGAAGGGTCGAATTCATGCTCCTTTCTGAAATATCCTTGACATTAAATTTGACGTGGAGAAATTAGTCTGTTGACAGCAGCTGCCAATAATGACAATAATAACCTTCTGCTATTATTATAACTAGTGAACTAGTGACGTGCGGGGGGGATTGTTATCAGTTTCGATTCGTTTTTGTGGACACGAGGTTCATGTAAAGCGAAGGAAAATCTAAGGAAGTTCATACAGAATAACAATAACTCTCGCAGCCTTTACATCCTGGTGTTCTAGTGTTGGGATCATTTTTCCTATGATGGGAACTAGTTGAGAAGTGTTGATAAGCAAATGGTAATGTCAAAATAATAATAAAAAAATCCTCTCAGCAATTACCACACTGGTAACAGAGTGGTAGGATTGTGAATTGTAAAATTGTCTATTCTGAAAACATAAACTGTTAGGTTAAAATAGAGGTACAGCGTTGAAAGAAAATATTATAGGATTTTTGTAGATACCAAGGAGATTAAAACAAAAATAACAATCCACCCTATTTTTTATCGAACATTTCACTACAAATACACTTTTTTCGAGAACATTTGTGTGAAGATTAATCGTGAATAGGGATAACTATTAGTTCGGTCGAAATTTTTGTTAGTATTAACGTGTTTTCTATTTGAATATATTCCTTCAGTCACCAGTGCGTATTTGTCAGAGATAGTCAAATTAGTAGTGGATAATAGGATAGGTTTCTTTCAGAAGAAACTGTTATTGATTAGAAATCTGCCCTTTCTCTCTCGTATAGATTACAAAATTGATTCCTGATTTTTCCGAGTCGTGGTAGGTTGATAATTCAAAAACCTATGAACAAATAAAATATTGTTGATAATATAAAACACTTTTATGAAAAAGTTTCTTCATTTATCTGGACAAATATTTGTACAAATATGATGAGCAGGAAAATACTTCTGGTAAACAACTCTGCTATTTTGAATTCCTCGTCTAATTTATAATAACTTTATCGTCCTTTGTAATGGGATATCAAACAATTAGGGGGCGTGTTTTTCAGTGAGGTATTCCAGTTGCTATTCCATTCAACTGGAAAGCAATATAATATAGAACTACCTACTACCATTCTATTCAAAAGTTGGCGGGCTTCAACGTGAAATTGCGGTGGTTCAAACACCAACAGTGTTTAATCGAAATTGAAAAAATCATGTATGGAGCATATAAGAAAATGTCTACGCTCGTCCCTAATAAATAGCGCTCATTGCAAAGAAAATATTTTTTCCAACATGTTACATGAAAGCTATTTATGTGAACTAGTAACAGTTTACCTTTTTATAGGCAAAGATACGGTGTTCTGAGTCCTTAGAAGTAACAATGATTAAAATTTTTTCACCCTTGTCATTTTTACTTCACACGTGAATCATTTCGCTAAAAATAAATCACTGTCTCGAAAGACCTGATCGGAAGCCGAATGAATACGCACCCAACAGGTTTCAGATTCAAAAATTCTCCTGCTACCTCCAGTATTTGGGTGAACTGAAGTGATTGAGGTTTGCATCAAAGGAGCTGAAGCCTATGGCGCACTCCCAATTTGTATTCGCTCTTTTCTACACTTCAAGGCGATTATAAATCCAATTAAATTTTTGTTTTCATAGAAATATCCCCCTTTCATTCATTCCATGATGAAATTTTGTTCATGAAACAGGAAAATAATTAAAACTGAATTTGTCGCATGTCAGAGACCATGAAAAATAAATCATTAATCAAGAGAACAATAAGATTTCGAGTACGCGGCTCTCAAAAATTAATTATTTTACATATTACTTTCCTCGCTGTGAATGTTGTGCTTTGAAAATCACGCAGAGAATAATGAAAGGCGACAGTGTAAGAGGAAGGTGGAGAAAAATGATAATTCCCAATTTGAAAAGGGTGGTTGTGACACTGCGATTGATGGGTCCTCAGTTCATTGCATAATTAATCATAAGTATCGATTTCCTCTTTAGAAGATTGATGTGGTGGCTTCGGTACATGATTGGAACTGATGAGAAAACTTCGACCCAAATGAACGTATTCTGTATGGGAATATTTAATATTGAAAAATATTCACTTTTTTCACAATCTTTCATATCTTAACTGGAACGTATTTTTTTTTCCTTTCACAAATATAATAGGTTTTTAGGAAACTCCTCAAAAGCTCCATAGCTGAATGTGATTAGACATGTTATTATTAATCTTTTTCTTTCATTTGTTCAGTTTTTTGAAGTTTGAAAACCGTTTCCTCTGCTATGTGGGTGTTCCACTTCGACTAGATATATGTGTGGAATATGCCAAAAAAATATAGTTTTTTGTGAGAAGCTAGATTTTCAGAACCTTTGTACATTATGGCTTGGCTAGTTTTATACCTGCAGATGACACTTTGATGTATAATGGCATCAGATGATTCCTCTTTTCATATTGAGAAAGTGGTTTGGCAAAAAAAACAATGGATTCAAACAAAATTACACCTACGTTTCGAACTTCCTTATGACTTTCTCCAGGGCATTACAAAAATGATTTCTCATATATTTTCTTCAAACTTCCAGCATATACGTGAACTAGATTTCAAATTTGAACGGAGCTCATGCAGAAAGGATGACCTGCTTTTACTTTTTGAAAATAAATCAATTGTGTAACGTCGTTCGCCAAATTATCGAATAGAAAAGGATTCTTGTGAAACTTTAAACTTTCGATTCTCAGAGAAAAAAAATTAACCAATTTTTACAGTCGATAGATTTTCCGATAGATTTTTCTACTCTACAGCACACTGCTACAATTTCAATAAATATACTTCTGCACGAAATACAAAGGTCCTTCTTTTTCCAAGTTTCCTTTTGTTCAGCAAACCTTATACGAAATCAATTCAACCCTCTTCTCGATGTGCAATTTTGAATCGAAACTCATTTTTAAAACACTATAGGTACAACGCAAAGCACTATTCAGTATTAAACAACAACACCAATCTACCTAAAACGAACTGTTTTCAGCGCGAGCTTTCAGCCAGAAAAGCTTTCTTGGAAGCGAAGTTAACGTTCAACTCCCATAAAGGCAAATGCAATTTCAGTTTCTTGCTTCATGTTTGCGAACTTAAGCCATATTCACTTACTATTATTCACAAGATTAGCCGACTCTGTACCTCCCAGATAAACCGAATGAAAATTAAACGGGAACCACTGAGTATCACTCTCCGGAATATACCGGCTAATTAGCTGAAGACGAAATTAACGTTCGGAGCTGAGACTCCATTTAGAAACAAAACATGCGGAGCGATACTATCAAGCTGACGGCTATTTGCAAATAAATTGTTGCCCAATGAAATATAATATCAAAAGTGAAGAAAAACATTTTTTTCTTATTGAATGACCTTTTGGCGAATTATTTATTTTTCAGCAAATGGAATTGTAATCGTAAAGAAAAAAGAATTGATGTCATTTTCAATTTCCAAATCATTAAAGGAAAACTATGTAATAGTTATAGTGGAATGACGAGTTAACATATTTTGTATCCATTTATCATTCGAAGACGGTTGATTCAGACACAGTTCAGTTGCTTCACATTTACAAAATCAGACTGGTTTAAGATTTGCTTGCTAATCAAGCATGTGCATGACACAAGACTACTCGATGCATGTGAGAGTCTGGAAATAGCAAAATGTAAAAACAGCATGAATGGTGACAAGGGACCTATTCTTTGGAGCCCGCTTTTCAATTTATTGTTGAAGTTATCAGAATAATCAATAATAACAGATGACGGAACAATGAATTTGGCAGGAATAATAAACAGTAATAAACAAAGTCCATATCGGACCAAAAAACTTTAGGTATATAAACAACTAACCCTAGCTTTAGATTCAGTATCAATTTTCTCCACCTGAAGATGCTAATCTTGTTAGCGAAACGCGCGTCGAGTGCAAAAAATGTCATTTGGTGTTAGGGTAAATGATCTGTAGGAAAAGTTTCAACTTTTACGCCAAAGGTTCCAATCCCATCTTTCATTCAACTGGCTCGTCGTGGGCGAATAAAATTTCGATACAAGTTCCTGTTCATTTCATTATTTCTGTATAAAAATATTCTCTTTATTTTACAGACTACTAACTAATGCTAATACAGAATGTTGAATATAAATAATTCACAACAATTCCCAAACTTGAAATGATAAAAGAAAATAAAACCAATTTGGAATAACAATTCAACTGCAGGTCTCCTGTGAACTCCTAGTTGAGTCTTCACATCTGCTGATCTCACATAACCATCTCGACCAGAATAAACACCAGTTACTGTTCCCTTTGGCCAAGAAGGTCACCATCGGCATGATTACAATATCCTCATCCTTGAGCTTTTTGGGATCCTTGTGAAACCATTTCGTTCTTCAAGTCAGTGTTGGTAATCTCGTATCCATGTTTCCGAAATAAATCGTAATGAAACTGAGCAATTTTCCAATCCTCTCTGGACCAGGGCTTCTACATCACTTGCTTCTAAAGGCACATGTACTCAAGGACGACTCTTTTTCCGCTTCAACCAAACATGTTTCTTCCTTAGGATTGCGATCTTTCATGGCTTTCAAAGTGAGTTTGCAGATTTCACCAGCCTCTAATATCGCGAAATAGAAAGTTAATCTGTGGCGACAGACACAATTTTAACCGGTGGTAGCGAACGTGTTGAGATTCTTTATTTTCTTCAGTTCTTTCAACCATTTCTTCTTTATATTTTCATCCAATTCCTCATCCCATTCTGTTCCTGTATGCCAAATTGACATTAAAGTTTTCAAAACTTCACGTTTGGTGTATTTCTTCTCTTTAATAGAAAACATTCGAATTTTTCGACATCGTTTGGATTCCAGTAGAATCCCAGAACTCCTGCTTTGGGTAATTCATCCTTCGAGTCCAAATCTTCCATTTTTCCAGAACTTAATTCAGAAGGAATTTTCTTCAGAACTTCTTTAGAGTTTGCCATCCAATTACGTATGTTGAAGCCACCTCTTTTGTGAACTTCAATAACAATAGGAATTGAATCGCCTGTTCTTCATTGTCAATGCTATCCAAATAATCGTCTTCCTAATGCTGATGACAGATGGCAGCACAAGTATTCGAAAATTCCTTCTCGAATTCAAGATCATTTATTCGCATGATATATGTAGCAGAGGAAGGTGAAAATGCTGCTCCATATATCATAACAGCCATCTCATATTCTTTTATAATTTCTTCTTGTTCCTTTATATATATATATATTGTTCTAAATTGTTCGTTTTCGTTAACCAGCTGACGAACGTCAACCCTCAGAAGTCGAAACTTGTGCGAGCAATGGATCAACGAGGCCTTACCTTTTAACGTGCGATTACCCAGCACGGTGACCCGGCGAGGATTCGAACCCCGGCCCTCCGCTTGATAGGCAGATATGCTAACCACTACACTACCGAGACCACTATATATATATATATATATATATATATATATATATATATATATATATATATATATATATATATATAATGAAACATTCCCAAAATATCCGCTGTGAAAGCTGTACTCCGAAGTTTAAATAAAATACCAATCAATTTATTGAGTGAATCAGGACCTTTCATCGAGAAATCATTCAAACTAACATCATCAACTTTTGCATCAGCATCAAAAACAAATCTGATCTTACAAGGTTAATTGGAATCAGTTACCGCGAAATGAGGAAATTACTACACTGGAGTGCTTTGTAAATGTGAATTGGTTGGTGATATCAATTTCCCGGCATATGTTTTCAATAAATACTCTCCAACTTTTTTTCTAGATTCATCAGCCAATTCTCAATTATCATTCATTTAATATGGCATTGTTGTAACATCATTTTCCTCCACAATAGACCAATTTTCTACTTAGTTTCTTATACCCTCATAGCAGTTTTTTCGAAAATTTCCATTTACCCTCTCATCTTCTTGTGAGGCACTTCCAAAAAAAAAAACTTACTGTTTTACTATTTTCAATATGTTCCACACTTTCTTGTGACACAGTTCTTTCTTCGTATGATTGCATATGTAACAGATGGAGGTGGAATTTTTCACAACAACTGATATTACACTTTTTTCTTCCTTCACACATGAGAACTAAAAAGACAGGTCGTATCTGAGCCTTGTAAAAGATGAGAAGCTGACGAGAAGTGAAATATGTTTTGGTAACAAATAGAAATGCAAGCTTTCTAGTAATTCAAATTTCTATTAATTGTAATTCCTAGCATCGAGATATTTTCCTTTAAAGGAATAGTTACTCCTGACATCTGAATACTAGATGATGGTAGATTGGCTTTCTTTGAGAAGAGAGAAGCCTGGATTTTTTCAGCATTAAATTCCACCAAGTTGATATTACCCCATTTTATTAATTTTTGCCAAGTCATCGTTAATGCTATTGACGTGAATGTTCCTCTGAATTTCTGTTTCTTGTGCTGTGTGAGAACTCTGGAAGAGAAACTAGTATGAAGAGTACTGTCGTCCACAAAACTATGCACAGTACAAGATTTTCTTCCAGCCAATCATTGATATGAAGCAGGAACAAAATGGTTGCCAGAACTGATCCCTTAGGAACACCAGTATTTATTGGGAGAATATCAGACGATACTCCGTCAACAGATCAGACAAGAGAATCTTCAATAAAACACACAACTGAGGCAGTTAGAAAGGAGACCCCGATGCCAAACTCGATCAAACGCTTTTGAAATGTATAGTGCAACAGCTATCATTTCTCCGAAATTTTCGATTGAATCCTGCCAAAAATCAAAGACACAAGCCAATAAGTCACCGGTTGATCTGTGATGGCGAAACCCGTATTGTCGATCATTAATTATTCCTGATTTCTCTAGATATTTGATAAGCCTTCCATGACTTTGAAAATGATAGAAAGCATTGCAATTTTTCTATAATTACAAGGTAGAGTTTTCTTTTCTCTTTCAGGAACTGGCAGGTACGCACACTATTTCAACGCTGGCTAGAAGATGCATCTCATTTATTACCGCCAGGACCGGAAAAGATTGTTAAAAATTTTCTCAAGTTTCACACTACGGTGATCGAACTGTTCATAAAAAAGTTACAAGACGAAAAAAAGGAATCGGAACTTTTTCCACTTTATATGAAATTTTATCTTGTCTTCATGATTAATTTCGCTGCCAATTCTAATATTGGAAATTCTCTGCTTCCATTCAAGATTATTAAAACGACCCGTGATGAAATCTGAAACCCGAATCTCCGAACAAAGTTGAATTCGGAAATGGCAGGAAATACTAATACTTTTACTGCTGGATAATGTAGTATGAATAATAAATGCTTCCTGTGGGAAATCGATGAGGATCACCTAGTTTCCTGATTTATTTTTCGGGTCGATAATTTCGGGAATGAGGAAATGAATGTTGATATAAAAACTGTAATTTTCAATGTATGATACTATCATGACATACTGAGTCACGCACTTCCAGAATCTATTGCACATTTCATGATGCATTAGTAGGCATAACCAGTTGGAAAAT